>CM059867.1:17937555-18260403 GCA_030490815.1 Acer saccharum | reverse complement strand
CCTATCTTGAAGTATTTTTCTCATTCAACAGAAGTGAAATATGAGTTAAAAGAGTTTAAAAGCCTTACAATTATGTTTGCTGATGTTTCTGAATAATACTGCATGTATCTATGATATATACAACTATCTTTTCCATAAATTATCGTTTAATGCCCTTTATATATTTTTTTGAGCAGTACATGACTCAGGATCAAGGTGTGCAAATGATTTTGGATTAGTTTAATAAACTAATGAACTTTCTATCATTAGGTAGTCAACCCGAGACCTCTGGTTGATCTTGCTGCAGCTACCTCATCTCCATTACTAATAAATGAAGCTCAGTGGATTGGGATTATAGTACGACCTATAGACTACTCCTTAAAAGGTGCTGTCTTGCATATTGATACCGGTCCAGGTCTGATGATTGAAGAGTCACATGTCATTGAAATGGAGAGCTATATCGAAGTATCACAACATGCTGATGACATTGCAAACAGTAATAGTGCTCTAAACGATTGCTCATTGGCTGATAATAAAGACTTTGAGCGGTTAAGTCTCCATGATGGTAGAATACAACTTCCGGACTGGGCAAGTAATGTGACTTCAATACTGTGGATTCCAGTCTGTGCTATCGACAACAATCTTGCCAGAGGATCATCTACAGGTTAGAAATAAAGATGAAATGTTGTCGGTTGCAATGTTCCGTGTCCGTTAAATAAAAGATTTTTTTATCTGTTTTTAACTGTTATTAACTTTATTATATGGCCACATGTTTAATGGATAGTCAACCCCCAGCGACAGAGCATAGTGGATGGAATGAGAACTATTGCTCTAAAACTTGAATTTGGAGTATCCCACAACCAGCTATTTGACAGGCATTCTCTTTTTCCATCATTCTTTCAGATATCACCTTAGGGGCACTTTTACTAATCGGGAATGCAAATCTAAGGGAATCAAGTTCCATTGGAAAGGGGAATAGGAAAGAGAACTTAATTCCTTGGGTGGGAGGGGGGAATTAAGTTCCCTTTCTAGCGTGACCTTAATTCCTTGATTCCCAACAGTTTTTAGTAAGCACGGTAATGACAAATAGGGAATTAAGTTATCTTTCATTCATAAGGATTCCCGATTAGTAAATACGCCTTAGATTTCCTCTCTTTTTTTCCTTGTTTCCTCTGCAATTAATTTTTCAACTGTATTTTATTTGTCTAAACTTTATTGAATCATTTCACACTGATGTGCAGAACAATAGCTGTGCATTTCACTGATCCTTTCCATGTGAGCACACGTGTTGCTGACAAATGCAATGATGGTACTTTGCTTCTGCAGGTATTTATTCTGAGTTGTCCACTGCATTCATATATATGTATAGACTTGAATTACTTGGAGCTATACTAGGTATTATGGATTAATTATATTTTTTGGGAAATAATTGACTTGTTATCATGAAGTTTGCTTAGGACTAGAGTTTGGTGTGGACAAACAAGAAGTCAGCTCATCTGGCCCATTTAAGCCATCTTATTTAGGACTTGGCTATTTCCTTAGCCTGAACTTCATATTGAAGAAGACTTAAATCAGCCCTACATTGTAGTTCAATACGGTTAGAGAATCTTTTCAAATATATTAAACTTTCAGTTGGATATCATAGTGAAACCAATACTATCCGGCTTATAATCTAATCTTATGCACACTTGTGGCTTAGAATTTCTCATATCCCTATGTAGACATCAATACTATCCAGCTTATAATCTAATCTTATATTCACACACTTGTGACTTAGAATTTCTCATATTCTTATGTATACATCACTTGGAAACAATTTCAAATTAAAATTTGTGGTGTCTGTAGCCATTGACATTTTACTTCTTCCGCTTGATTGGGTTAATTTCTTTTCATGTTCCTTTAGTTTGTTACAAATGCCACATGTTACTTACAGGTGATACTTCACTCTGAAGTAAAGGCCACGTTGAATATCTTTGATGCTTGGCTTGATCTTCAAGATGGATTTGTTCATACTGGAAAAGGTGATGGTAGACCGATTTCAGGCTTCTTTCCACTCGTCATTTCTCCAACTTCTAGAGCAGGAATCCTGTTTAGTATATGCTTGAGGAATACAGCAGCTGAAGGTATAGAGTTTTGATTTTGAATAAAATATTGGTTTATATAAAGCGTCCAAACTGGAGCAAACTCTGGCAGAACATTAGCATAAAATTTTGCCACTTTGATTGTGATCTTTCCATATTTACATGACAAGTAACAAATCTGTCTCTACTCCACAGTTGAAGATGTGGCAGTACAACCAGAGAGTATATTAAATATCAGATATGGAATATCTGGTGATAGAACTGCTGGAGCACACCCTCCCGTGACAGCAGAATCCAATGGATCTGAGGGTGCTAGGCAGGATTTGATCTTCAGGAGCGCTCTTGTTTTGCAGCGGCCTGTGCTCGATCCTAGCCTAGCTGTTGGCTTTCTTCCTCTTCCTTCAGATGGTCTTAGAGTTGGACAACTTATTAACATGAACTGGAGAGTTGAAAGGTTAAAGGAATTTGACCAGAACAAAGCCTCCCAGTGCAATGTAAGTCAACAAACCATTTTCAACGTGTCTTTTATAGCAAAGTTAAATCTTTTCAAGTGAAGGCAGTGTTGTGGTATTTTAAGTTTGCGTTAAAGTAAAAATGTAATTGATGTTTCCAATTACATCGTTGTCTCGATGTTGGGCAGCTTTCGCTGAATACAAGACAAGTCTGATTCTTAAGACTTATGTGCAGATCTTTTCAGTCTTATTATTTTGTACTTATTATTTCTGTGGTATCTTATTACATCAACAGGATGAGGTGTTATATGAAGTCAATGCTAATTCAGACAATTGGATGATTGCTGGGAGGAAGAGAGGGCATGTTTCGCTCCCCACAGAGCAAGGTTCCTTAAATTCTTTAATTTGCTTATACTTTTCATTTAACGGAATATCTGTTAGCTTTTTGCCATCATAAAATGTTCCACATTCCTCATTTCTGTGGTGTCTTAATCGTCTTTTGTATTGTGACAGGTTCAAGGATAGTCATTTCTGTATTATGTGTGCCACTAGTTGCGGGTTATGTCCGTCCCCCTCAACTTGGCCTACCAGATATTGACCAGGCAAATATAAGTTGCAATCCTCCCGGTCCCCATCTGATCTGCGTCTTGCCTCCAGCACTAAGCTCCTCATTCTGCATTCCAGCGTGACTGTGCTCAGGCCCTCCTGTGTTCCGTCATTCTCAGGTTATCATTATTTCCACTTACATATCTACACGTTTTTCTATCCTGTCAAAACTTGACGGTCTCAAAGATAAATTTAGGTATCCAGTTTTGATTACCCGCAGTATTTGTAAATTTGTATGTTTTCAATTTTTTTTTGAAAAATTGAGAGAAAAAGAGAGTTGGATTTAGTTCGAGTTAGGCGGTTCTGTTCGGAGTTCACAACAGCGGCTGTTATGTAGCAACCTGGCTTATTATGTACAGTGGAACTTTTGTACTCTTGCTTGTACAACACACAGTATAGAGATTGAAAAAGACATTATTTACTTGTTACACAGATTGATGAGGTCAATTTTTTTTATGGAAGAAATTACCCTGAATTGCGGCTGAATTGATATTGTTAGTTGCGGTGTCCATTCCATTTATAAATTACTGTGTTGTAAATGAATTCTACAGAGTTGGTACTTTTTCGTTCGTGAATTTATTTGAGCGATCTCTGAGTAACTTCTCGGAACAATTCATCTGACCTGTTTTCATTTTCCGAACAACTCCCTTTTGCTCTCTGGGATCTTATTGATTCAAATTTCAAACCGTTGGCCAATTGACCGATTCTCTTGTGGGAACAGTAAGTTTCAGATTTTTCTCAATTTGACCTACAAAAATCTAACATTTGAAAATGAAAAAAATAATAATAATAACTCCGTCTCATTAAACAACTCTTGTATAGTAGTTAAATCCAGATGAATAAGATCATTAATTAATCTTTCAAAAAAAAAGAGATTATTAATTAAACTCGTTAAACAATATGTGGCTTCACTTGAAAAAAAAAAAAAAAAAGGCATTCAAAAGGAAAAAATAAAAAGTTAGATAAGGTCCCACCGAGACTTGAACTCGGGTTACTAGATTCAGAGTCTAATGTCCTAACCACTAGACCATGGGACCTTTGTTGAAGTCAGTAACTACTTATATTTATATAATGTAATAAATAACAGTTGATCAAAGAAATTACTAGATTCAGAGTCAAGTTTAATTTCAAAGAGGTTCATTCAACAAAATAACTTCAACTATAGTAACCATGTTTTCTCATCTCACGGGAAATTGAAAGTTGAAACCCACTATTTTTTGGTAGCACCCTCCAAATTTGGGCAAAATTTCCCGATAAATCCGTGATATGATCAACATTACAATCCCATATTATCATTGTTATTCGAGTGTTTTCTCCCATGTCGATTTTAGTCAAAACTAATGTGTGGTATAAATAAATAAAAACTAACTTTAATCCCACGAAAACCCTATTAAGGGAAAAACCGTGAGGCCCAAAAGTCCAAAACAAATATCAAAATTACTAGAAAAAAAAAAAAAAAAAAAGTTTTCTTAGCGTTCCACAACTCACAACACATGAAAAGGGCAAATGAATAGAGAGACTAAAATACTAAAGTAGTATCTAAAACTTTTTTTACATATAGGTTTGTTCATTACATTTTTGAAAAAAAAAAAAAAAGAAAAAAAGTAAAGATTTGTGTAATCTTCCACAAATTAATGATCTAAGAGGATTTATTTCTCAACTAACACTTTGCTCTCCAACTCCTAGAGTGTGTTTCCCTACATACCAATACCTGGATTGTGACTAAGCAACTACCCCACCATACAATTGCATTTATGATTTTATCTTTATCAAAATACCATTCATTTTTGAAGTTCAAATTAAGCAATGTAAATTCTCTGATTTTGATTACACCAAGAAAATAATTCAAGAGGGTCTTTAGATCAAATCTCACTTACTCTTGGTCTTAAATATATTTATATTTAAAATGTTAATTAGATTGATGACTTTAAAATAATATATAATATTGTTGTATCTCCAACAATATATAGCAAAAATGAGAGCTCTGAAGAGTAATGGAATAATATTTAAGGTTCAAATGTTCAATGAATATTTAAAGCTGAAAATTAGGCTAGGCACATGCCGCAATTAAAACCTCTTCAACGCCTATCTATGATGCTTACGAGAAGGGTCTTTGCTTTAATTAAATTTTGTATAGCACTAATACAAGAATGGTTTGTGAAATATATATATATATATATATATATATATATATGTCACATAGGATGATAGACATTCTATAAACTAAAAAAAAAAAAAAAAGTAATGCCCCTTTACCTAAATCTGGTGTTCAAATGATATAACAATATTTTAATCCATTCATTTAAACTGTATTAGATTTACATGATTTAAATGAATAAATTATAGTGTTACCACATCATTTGGGCATCATATTTTGGCACTAAATTTGAGCAAAGTAGTACTACTTAAAAAAAAAAATTGTATCTCCAATGCAACTGTGTATATTAAACCTCATGTTGATGTGACAAAACTATTTTTTCGGTTGACTCAATAAGTATTTAAAATTGACATAAATTTTTCATCTATTTTTGTTAAGGAAATAAAATAAAAAAAAAAAAAAAATTGACACGTCATTAAAAATAAATGTGTTTTAAATGGAAATCATTGGAGACTAAATTTTAAGTTGATTGTTTATCAAGTCTATATTTATACCACATATGAAGTAAGTCTCTTGACATTATTATCATGTTAACGATTTTTGATATGTAAACCACTTTTGTATTGGAGATGTTCTAAGCTTGGATCACTTTTTTTTTTTTTTTTGTTTCCTTCTCTTAAGAAAAGCAGAATCCTAATGAAGAAGTTTTGTTTACTTGCCTTTAGATGTTCACTTGATTGGGACATAAATTATCAAGTCCAGGATCCTGCACCCGATACGTTTGCATCCTCTCTTTACAACCGGAGTGCAACCAAAGTGACAAGCATTTATGGGGAAGTGCTTTTCTAACTAAAAAAAAAAAAATCAGATGGGGTTGAAAGCAATTTGACAGAAACCCATTACCAAAACTTGAGTAAATTTTCCAACAAGAGAATTGAATACTCAACCGAACCCATCATACCACGTAGGTTCATCAAAGATGTATGAAAATGACATGAGAAATGCCCCTCCAACAAAGCCCCTACACTACATACCATCAAGTCCCATCACAAAAAGGGTCATGCAATAGAATCCCACTAAAGCTTAATATCACTTATCTTTTGAAAAATCTTCCCACAATTCACATTGCAGCAGGCGACATCACATGAACAAATGACCACTAGCTACAATAAACAACCAAACAAACAAAGATAAGTGAAGACAACAAGCTCATGTTGTGGTGTGTGTGACTTCACTGTTTGTTTTGATAAGAAAACCATATTTTTTTTATCAATTTTGTTCAATCTTGCAAATGGGTTCACAAAATTTAGCTACTTTTGAGATCAATTTTCACATTGATAATCATATATGATCATAACTCACATTATAACTACATTTCATTCCAACATAGCATCTGGTTCGGCTTCGTCTCCCCAGATTTCTTTTTTTTTTTTCTGTTTGAAAAAAAAACCAAAAAAAGACTAATTATATGTATACATATCTATTTTGCATCCTTTTTGTTTTCGGATGGACTAACATATATCGTGCAAGATCAGCATCTCCAGTCAAGCCGGACTTCCCCAGGTCCAGCGATATGCTGACTAGGTTTCCGGAAAGTGACAATGTGGCTGCTGACCATGAAAGCGGTCACACGTTCAGAAACCCTAATGTCTTCCATCTTCAAGTCCTGCAATCGCTGGACATATTCAGGAACGTGCATAAGGTCCCAAACGACACCAACCCCATCGGGCTTCAAAACCCTAACCATCTCTCCCAACACTCTCATCCTTTCCGCGGCAGCTTCCACCGTTCGAGGCCCGTACTCCTTCCCTACCGTGTGGAAGAAGACACCGGAAACCACCACATCAAAGTAGTTATCCCCAAATGGCAAGCTCCTCACATCACCTTCCCTACATGTCACATACTCTTGCACACCTATTATTTCCACATTCCATTGCACCATGTTAGTGTTTTTTTTCATTTCAATAGCAATTCCAAGTGAAGTGATAAACAAAAAGATATATATCAATAAAAATAAAATAAAAATTCCCTTTTTTGTGTATGCTTGAAGATAGATTCCAAAATTGTTCAAAAAACATTAATCAATCACTTTTTATCAAAATCAAAATATCAGAATCAGAATGATTCTCATCAACAATTACCCATAAAAAATTTATACCCAAAGAGCTCCCAAGTTTCACTCATTGGTCCCATTCTAAATTCATGATAGAACATTTTTATTTTATTTTTTGAAAGTGAAATTATAATTTTAAGAAAAAAATCTTTAAAAAAAATTAAACAATTCTCACATAAATTAGAAAAAATAATAATTTGTAAATTGAATTATAATAAATTATAATTGTCAATTTATGTATTAATTTTCTAATTTAAGAAGAAGAAATAAATTAAAAGTCGAGACTTTTTAGAATTTCACCTTCCATATTAGCGGTTCGAAGTGTGGACAGAGTGGTCCGTTTGGAGCGGTCGAGCCCGACGACACGACCCGAACTTCCGGTTTTCTTGAGCTGGGTCGCCACCGCATTGAGCAAAATCCCTCTGCCGCAGCCGATATCGAGCGCAGTCTTAACCGTTGACCAGTCGTTGACGGAGCCGACCATGCGCTGCGCCATGTCGTAGTGCAGCGGCAGAGCCGAGTAGAAGAAATTCCCCGCCGCGAAGAACAGACACACAGCTGAAATCCCCAGCACGGCGCCGCTGAATCCGGCGGCGAACCTGGCGGCGGCGCCGAGTGAGAGGAAGGAGTTGAAAAAAGCGCAGATTGGGTCAAAGTAGAAGAGAAAAACCACCGACGAGAGAGAGAAGAAAATGGCGTGACAGAGAAGAAACAACAGTGTCTGCCACTGCTCCATTCCATAAATCGCGTAGATCTGTCTCCACTCTCTCTTCGTCGTCACTGTATTCGCTTTAATACCCATTTTTTTATTTTCACTGTTTCGAATCAAAAACAAAAGAAAAATTTAACATTTGTTCAAATCAAAACCCCAGATGAAGAAAAAACAAGATTGTTTAATTTTTTTTCAAAAACCCAGTTGAGTACTTACAGAGAAGAAGCTTTAGAGCCAATCGAAGACTATCAGATCCACGAAATTTGCAGAGAATTTTAGTTTGGTTTAGGGGGGCGATCCCAGAAGATGAAAAAAACAGAAAACAAAGCAGGACAGTGAAGAACACAGAAAACAAAGAAGATTTTCAGGTCTGCTGTAACTGAAGAAGAAGAAGATTAAGAGGAAGAAGAAGATGATGATCTTCTCTCATATCCAATACAATTTTTTCACGCGCTTTTTACTTCGTCGCTTTGTGATTTTTGATTTTTTGAATTTTATAGTATAAAGAAAGAGAGGAAAAAAAAAAAGGTTTCGAGTTTGAACGAACGAACCCAATTTTACACTCTCTCAAACTCTCCAGTGGGGGCTGATTTGTACGGTGCCAGAGATACAGATTGGGATTTTATTATATTTGTTAGGGGTATATTCGTCAAGTTATCAAAAAAAAAAACCAATTTAAAGTTAGTGTTTAATTGCTGACTGGTAACCTGTTTAGTAGGTTGGTTATGCTTTTTTCAGGTTGAAAAGTTGTCCGGTAAAGATTTTTTCATATATATTAAAAAATAAATAAAAGGATAAAATTGCACAAACTTCCCATGAGTTTAGGCTATATTGCACTGAGCATTAACGTTTTTCATAATTGCACAAATATCCTCTAGAATCTGCTGACCAATGTTAGAGTTGACATTGACCCCAACTCGTGAAATGATAAAAATGCCCCTAACAAGTTATTTTGTTATTATTTTTCAAAAATTAAATACCTTTGTCAACGACGGTGGAGTGGATTCCACCGCTAGAGGAGGAAGGAGACGAGCATCTCATTCGATTGCGTAAATCTCCTCCCATTTATGAAAGAGATCGCACGGATCTCCTCATATATTGGAGGAGATTACATAGATCTCCTTCATAAATCGAAAGTGATCGCACATATCTCTTTCACCAGTTGAATTCCTTAATTTTTTTTAAAAAATTTATTATTTTCACTTTTCAATAGTTTAGGGCCTTTTTTTTTATTTTATTATTTCAATACATTGGCAATTTTAGAAATGTTGGATAGTTTTATATTTTCCTAAAACTTTAATTTTTAATTTCCGTTTAAAAGACATTTTTACCCTTGAATTAGTGAGTCAGAAGTTGGTCAATGGATAAGTAAACGAATTCTAGAGGATATTTGTGCAATTATGGAAAATATTTTGAAGTTTTGTAAGAATTTGATTAATAAGCTCCGCAAATCATGGGGAATGAGATAATATTGGCCGTACAGTGAAGAGTGAAGTGGGGTCGTTGGAATTGATGTAATTGAAAGATTGAAAGGTAATAGCTTTTATAATTTCAAGTAAGAGATTTTATTGACCAAACACTTCCACTTCACCACTCACCACTTCCACCACCGCTCCAAGGTCTTGTTCCCTTCATGTCAAGCCCCCATCATAAATCACTCACTTTCTCTTCACCTAAAGTTTCTTCTTATTTTCCTAATTTACCACTCAATGAGTCTAGGTGCCTCCTTGTCTCCTTGTAATGACCAAATTGCCCTTCACTTTTATCAAATTGACCAAATTGCCCTTCACCACTCCACTCACTATCAGTAGAGGTCAAATCTGTTTGTTTGTTTGTTTGTTTAATTTTTATTTTCTTTTAAATAAAATTGTCATGATCATGTAAAGAAACTATGGATGGGATATAAAAATGTCAAGCTTTGGTAAAATCCAATGAGGGCATTTGAGTAGAGTAATCCATAGAAAGAAATTTATAAGTTAGATATCGGATCAATTGACAATGGAAGCCCAAATGATGAAATGAGGTTGATCCGGTGATAAAACCTCTCATATCTGTATAACGAGGTTGTAGGTTTAAGTCCTCCCATTAAAAAAGAAAAACCTAAATTTATTTAACAGTGTAATATAAAATAAAAAAGACAATGGAACCCTAAATTAAATAGATAACTAAAAAGGTGGTGGTGGGGGTCCATTTGAAATTTTGAATAGTGAAAAGGACGTGGAATGGAGTGAGTCCCACAAGGTACGACATTAACGCGGCAACGACATAAAGCAACCGGACCGCCAAGCAGGCACGCACGATCTCCTCCGTCATTCTCTTCTTTTAAAGTTGAATTCAACCTTCCCTTCCCATTGTTATTTTTAAACCCAAAAAAGCTCGCCACCGACTCTCCATTTTCAAACCCTTCAAGACTTTTAACAAATAAATAAATAAATAAGAAAATAAATAAATAAATAAGGAAAAAAAAAATACAAGTCTCTTACATTTGTCGAATCCCCGTCACTAATGTGAAAGGGGTGGTGCCCTATCATATATACCAAGAGGTGACGTGTTCCTAAACCCGTGATTTTGATAAATTTATAAGAGATTTTTTAATGAATTAACTTTTATAGAATAAGTCTTTGGTGATTTTGGAAGCCATTTATTGCGTAGATCAATGATATATTAAGCTTTATATAAATGTTTATATGGTTGCATGCCAATATGCCATAAACTACATTGATTTATTTGATTTTATGGTTGAATCATTTTCGTTTTGTTTTGATGATTTAGAAAGTATGCACATTGAGGTTTAATTTTGATGTATTAATTGGGTTCATTTAATTAGAGAGATTAATTGTCGAGATAATGTTGGTCCGGTGGTATATTAATCACACCTACACCACAAGGTTGTGAGTTCGAGTCCTCCCCTTCCCAAAAAGAACCTCAAATTAATGTAGTAAATTAGATCGACTCTTATAGTTGGCAATTCATGGACAGTTATAATATCGAAAAAGAAAAAGAAAAAATGAAGAGAGAAATTAAAACTGGAAAATGCCAATGATGAGGAGATGAGATTAGTCCGGTGATAAACCCTTCATACTTACACCACGAGATTACAGGTTCATATTTATCTTTCTAAAAATAAAAATCCCGAATTTATTTAATACTTTAAAAAAGAAAAAGGAAAAAAGTGATTCCTAGAAGTGCTTCCAAAAAGTTCTAGGCGATATCTAATATTTAGTTGCATTCAAATTTCAATACGTCAATTTTTTTTTCTTTTCTTATTTATTGGTTTCAGTTAGCTTTGGATGCATCGAGTTCATTCAATTATAGAGATTATTTACATCTTGTCTTACGGTCTGAGCTATCACAGACTGCAAATTTATATCAGAACTCTCTTTTTTTTTTTTTTTTCTCTTTTTCTTTTTTCTTGGTTTCAGATAAATATTTTAAGAATATTATGATATATATACCCTCAAAAACCCTTTTAGTATAGTTTTACTTTTAAATAATCTTTATTCGTTTATCTAAAAACATTATAAACTCAATAAGATTTTGAAATATTATGGGTGTCTAAATTAAATTGAAATTACAGAAATGATCGAAAAGAGAACATGAGTTCAATCCAGCGGTATATATATATACACCTTGCCTCACACGGTCACACCTACCAATACGACAGTACCATTAAAGTTGTCAGTTTGATTCATATTCTCCTCGATCCCTCAAATTCTGAAATAATTGATGATCTTAATTTTTTATATTTAAAAACAAAATCTATGGAAAAAAAAAAAAAAAAAAAAAGAGCTCCCTACTCATGATCATGCAATGATAAAATTGGACACACACATGACACACCATTGCTTAGAAGACTAAGAAAACAAACAAAATATAATAGGTAACAACAAATGCTTCCAAATAATAATGGTCACACAGCCACATGCATGTAGCATATGTTGTCCTTGTACATGATAAATATTGATTGATGCAATAATTATATTAGCAGGCATGCAATGGGACCATTAATGGACCATATAAATACAAATTTTCATCAACTAAACTAATAATATCAGCAACGTGACATTTATAATTAATGGACTGGTTTCTCTTTTTTGAAGAAAATGTTTGATGAGATTTGAAGCAATGTTGCCAAAACAACTTCCACATAATTTTGAAAATAAAACAAATGTTAAAAATATTTATTTTTTATTTTATTTTATTTTATTTTTATTTTTATGATTTCTATTTTTTGGGAGACGTTAAAGCCAACTCTCAACACATGTGAAATATATATATAATCCTTTAATTTACGTAGGGTCATCTTGTGTAGTTCTTTTTTTTTTTTTTTTGAGACATCTTGTGTAGGTTCAACTATGAAAAATATATGCATGTAATTGAGATTTATCTATATATATATATATATATATATATATATATATATATATAGAATATAATTTTTTGAGTAAGGATGCTTACCTGAGGTGGTGTGTATGTACCTCGCTTTCCATGTTAGTGGTGACTGGTGAGAGGTTCGAATATCATCATGCGTATTTTACTAATATATATGTAGGGAGTTTTCTTCCTAGTATGTGGGGTGTATATATATATCCTAGTTGTGGCAGTATATATCCGGATTAGGTTCAAGTCCTATCGTACACATTATTTTACAATTATGTGTGGGGAGTTTTCTCTTTGATGGTGTAGTGAGAGTACATATATCCCGATTGTTGAGATAGATATCCAGGCCTGTATATAAAATTATAAATATATAATGTTTGATCTTGGCAGATTTTGACACCCTTACTCGTTTGGTGTCATATTTAATAAAAAATAAAAAAAAAAAAAAACTAATTATTTAGTAATTTTATTTTTTAATATAATAATGATAATAATATAAAAATGTCCCCTAGTTCTCCATGCATGCATGTACTGAAATAATGAAATAGTCCAATAAATTATGTATGGCCTTGTGTGCCTATGAATTAGCTAAACAAGAATAGAGTCAACTGGTCCAGAATCTTATCTATTGAAGTTTTATATTTTAGTGATTAATGTGTTAGAAATTGTTTTGTGAAATGTTCAGTTTCTTATATTATATATTATGCAAGGAAATTTTAGCAAATTAAGAATAGTCTTTTTTTTCTTTTCTTTTCTTTTTCTAGCTTTTGAATTGCTTGCTAGTGCTAAGGTTGGCTGTTCTGTCCAAATTTGAGAAAGAAAAACAAAAGGTTTTTTGATTTGGAGAAGGAAAAGAAAGCACAATAATTGACCTCCTTAAAGCAATTGCATTATTTTGGCAATTAAAGTTTTCTAGAACTATACTCTATTATTTCACATTAGATCGAGGATGCATGGACCATGCATGCCAATATATGTTACAACTTTGTTTCATTACTTTTTTTATTTTTTATATACCGTTATGTCATGTGAGACTCGAATGAAATTCATTTACTATCAAGTGGCTTTGTGCAGTGGTTTTATTCAGGGGCGAAGCTAGAATTTTTTTTTTTTTTTTTTTTTGGGGGGGGGGGGGGCCAGTACAAAAATTAATATTCAATGTGACAAATATATTTAAGAAATAAGAATTGTTAAAAAAATGTGACACCCTTTAGTCTTAAAGGTAGTGTCACCAAAAAAAAAAATATAATTTTAAGAATTAAAATGTAACTTATCGCTCTTTTTTATCTCGAAAATCATCTAGAACTAAATATATATATTTTTTTTCTGTAATTAACAAACATGTAAAATTCAAATAATTGTATCAAGATATAATGAGTACCGTAGAATAAAATAGCAAGCCTCAATGTTTAAAAAAATAACAATAAATGTTCAATTAATACAACATATTTAGTTTTTTTAAATAATAAATTAAAATTAAAAAAAAAATAGCAAGCCTCAAATATTTATTTAGCTTTTTACCGTAAAAATATATTAAATAGTAATGTATAAGAGCATATCCAATGCAAATATGTATTTTTGAATTTCTAAATAGTGCCACATCAGCATTTCTATTTATTATGGGTCTACTTTTGAAATTTTTTTAAAGAAATGCATATTTACATCTCCAATACAATTATCTAAAGTCAAATATACATTCATTTTATATCCAATCATAATAAAACAATTATTACACTATCTCTCCTCTTTTATTTTACAATTAAATGAGGTTTAATCTTATTGAGTTCATTTTTGCTTACCCACATTAACTAGAGGTAACCATTACCCCCCACCCCAAGTGTTGACACGTGTCCAAAACTTTGGTTAACTTTGGGTTAACTTTGAACTTTGGGTTAAGTTTGAGACACGTGTCAACACTTGGGGTGGGGGGTAATGGTTACCTCTAGTTAATGTGGGTGAGCAAAAATGCACTCAATCTTATTGGTGGAAAGAGTTTAAAGCTTTAATCTTATAGGTAAAAAGAGTTAGAAATCCTAGTCAGCATTTTTAGGAGAGTTTCTAGAATTAGAAACCTAACTCCATATTCTCTAACTTTTTTTTGGCCACATGATCTCCATATTCAATTTATATAATAGCATTGAAGAGAGTTTTTCTAACTTTTTAAATATATATCTTATGTGTCACTTCATTTTCTCCAAATGCATAATAGCATTGGAGATACTCTAATAGACTAGATAATAATGCATGAAATAATAAGAAATTATTTATTATCATTATTTTTTTATTGGAAATTAAAATCATGAAAGGTAAATAGATTGATTTTGTATCCTACAATCATGGCAATAAAATAGGAAAGATATTTATTAATTAATTATTTGGAGCATTTTATTTATTTATTTATTTTTTTTTTGGGCCCCTTATGGCACCCCCATAATTTCGCCCCTGGTTTTATTTGATTACTTTTTTTATATTTATAGTCAAATGAAAAATGTGAACCAAATCCTTCAAAAAAATATTTATTTAAGTGAAATTCGGTTCGAAACTACTTTTTGTGTAAATAAGTTAAATGATTCTTACAAGTGGATATTAAAATTCAAAATTTGTGGGGTTAATTCTACTTCAATAACTATCTCCGTTTAAGTCAATATTATAATTTATAAATACTATATTGTAGCTTAATATTATATATATATATATATATATCAGTGGTTCTCTCATAAGGGATCCCTTATTTTAATTTCGGTAAGGACCACCATAAATCATATCGATTTGAATGAATTTTAATCTGAATTTTTTTGTGGATGATAAGTTCGTTGAAATCTATATATAGAAGGTTGTTTAAATTATTATTTTGTGTAAATCTATTAACTAAATGAAACTATTCAATTAATTATGTGAATTTTATTCTATTTAATAATAATAAAAAATTATATGTGGATGTATGCATTCTTATTAATTAAATACACAATTTCCTCAATAAATTTTGAAAAAAATAAAATAGAACACCTCTAATTGTTAATTAAATAAATAGAACACAATTATGAGGAATCAAAAAATCTTGAAAAATCTTCGTATGTTTGCTTGACAAACAAAAAGTGGCATCAATCATATTAATTATAGAAATAGAGATCTACTATAATTATCATTAATGCCCAAAATTTTAAATTAAAAAAACCTATTTTATTAGAAGCAAATGATGTTTAGGGAAGACAAAAGAAACCATAGACATGGGTTTGTGTCGGCACACAATTCTCAAATCCAATTAGGTTTTTATTTTACTCAATGCATTTATTATTAATTATTCTCATGTGGAAAAGCATTGCATTTCATCATTAATCTCTCTTGACACGTATGTAGAATCCTTTTAATTTTAATTTAATCAGGATTTCAGAGTATTAATTAACATCATCCATTGTTTTAATTGACTTGTATTAATAAACAATTTCTTATCGTTGACCACAAATCATCCAATACCACAAACTACACATGGTATTGTTTTTTTTATTTTTTATTTATTTTTTATTTGTTGAATGAAGAAGTCATTTCCTACGTCATCTTTTAACTCCAAACTGACAACTTCAATTTTTTGTTTTTTTTTTGTTTTTTTTTAAGATTATCCTAATTTTTGTCTTTAATTAGAATGCATATTAATTAAGTTATTCATTAATATTAATCAAGTTATTTTGTTATATTAATCAACTATTTAGTCACATATATTAATTTTATATTTTTTCAATTAAAATACCAAAGAATCGAGTTAAAAGTAAATTTTGAAAGTTCTACAATTATTTTATTTTTATTTTATTTTTATTTTTTATGTAAATGACTAAATGGGATTCAAACTCAAATATATAAGAATGTGTAATTTGAATTATTTGAATAAAAAAATAAATTGTATACTCATAGAATTAAATTTGATATATGAAACCACCAATTTTTACATTGAAACACTAAGAATGTGCCAAAGAATACCATGTAAGTTTTTGGATTGAATCCTAATATTTTTATACTTATTTTTGGATCTGGAATCAAACACCCATTTGAATTCTTATCAATGGTTTATAAAAAGCGGAAAACTTTATGGAGAACCACACTCATCCAATTGGCACAAAGTGGAAACTCCACAGTAAAAATACAAAAAATCCCCCCAACATTTTTTAAAAACTAAAACTTGAATAGATAGTTACAAATGTACATGTTTCCACGCCTAAAAAACCACTAGCGAAATCGTAAGATCACTATTTTCATGAAAAAAAAATCTGATACCAATTAGATTAAGAGTATATCAGAATTAATCTATTGGGATCTAACGAGATTAATCGATATAAGTAGAGTTTGAAATTCAACTCTCACGACTGGATAGAAGTCTCCCTATATATTACAATGCAATAATTAAATGTAAGATTCAAACCTCTTTTATGAAGCAAAGAAGTACAAAGCTATTTTGCAAAGACTAGATGTACCGTTTTTAATTTGATTGACATCAATGTCTAAACAATTTCCAAATGGAGGAAAACCAAAAATACAAAGTATAATTAAATTGGAAAAAATCACAATCAATATGACAAGGCTCTTAGTATGCAAGTGTTTGTAGCAACAAAATGGTCAAACTCTTATGGGGGGAAATTTTGTATAAAATTTAGAGCTACCTAATTCATTAATAAATAATAGGCGTGAACCTAACATTGACTTTGTATGAAGTAGCTACTTAGTCTCTTCATTCAATGGAACTATTCTTTCTTACAATTATTTATGCAAGTGTGATAAGGGAATTGGTCAAACAGCAACATTTATTAAAAAACACTTTAAATATGAAGCTCGTTTTGTACATCCAATCTTAGTAAAATAGTTGTGCACTTCTTTTTTTACCTATATGACAAGAGTTCAAGTTTCACATTTCCCTAATAAATCACTAGAGTGTGAGGAGACTCATCCCTGTAGAAAGAGTTACATTTTATTTCAGACTCTACTTATAGTGGTTGATTTCACTAAATCCCGATAAATTGTTAAATTTTAAAATACATATATATAATTTTTTTAATGTGAGAATTTGTCAAAGAAAGCTTGATTATTTTGTTAATTAAAAAATTTGTTGGAGTGATGATTAGAAGAAGAATGAATGAAGATATAAACAAAAGTACTCGTTTTGCAGTCAATATATATATATATATATATAAATCAATTAGGCGGCATATAAATTGTCAAACCATATCTTGTAATGTAGAGGACAAAGATAGAAAATGTCAAATTTTGTATGAGATTCATGACTGAGTTTTTGGCTTTTACTCACAACTAGCCTCTATTTTTTGCAGGCTTACAGCTGGAATGAAAAATACCCTTTTTATACAAATTAAAAAAATAATAAAAAAATTGGAGTCCTTTAATGATGAGAATTTCATGCGATTTTTTCTAATGGGCTGTGATTGTTAGCTCAATGAAATATGTGTCAACCGGGTAAAGAAGATCTAAGTTTAAGACAATTTGATATCTAGCCTCACCAATTAAAGCTTAGAGCATACCCGATGTAAATATAGTGCCTTAATGATGTGAGAACACTTTAATCCATTCATTTAAATCATGCAAATATAATACAATTCAAATGAATGGATTAGAGTGATGCCACATCATTTGGGCACCAGATTTGGACACTAAATTTAGGTAAAGTAGTATTATTGAATATGTATTTTTGAGTTTCTAAATAGTGTCACATCAACAATTCTATTCATTATGCACCCACTTTAGAATTTTTTTTATTTTAAAAAAATATATATTTACATCTTTAATGCAATTATCTAAAATCTAATATGCATCTAGCTTAGCTGGTAGGTGGACGAGCTTGGGGTTTGGGCAAATAACTCTCAAATCAACAGCTTGAATCCTACCAATGACATAGGTGGATAGATATATATTGTCAATATATATATCTATAGATATATGCATCCATTTTATAATCAAACATAATAAAACAATTATTTCACTCTTTCTCCTTTTTTATTTTACAATTAAATTGGCTATAATATGATTGGTGGAAAGAGTTAGAAATCTTAGTCAGCATTTCTAGAAGAGTTTCTAGAATTATAAACTCAATTCTATATTCCCAAACTTTTTTTTGCTACAACATCTCTATATTAAAGTTAGATAATTGCATTAGATAGAGTTTTTCTAACATTTTACCTATCTATCCTATGTGACACTCAATTTTCTTCAAATACATATATGCAAATATGCATTTGGAGATGCTCTTACTAGTAGATATTAGAAGTAGAACTTTTACAAGAAAAGTTTTTATAAAAAATAAATAAATAAATTGTTTATCGTTTGGTTGTCAATTTAAAAACTCTTTTGATCATGAAAATAATTTGTCAATTTAAAAACTCTTTTGATAATAAAAATCATTATATTGTTTACTTTTTAATAAACTTTTATATTTATTAAAAAGGACATAAAAATTAAGGTTGAATAGATTTATTAAGGTTTTTAGTTGGAAAGGGTGTAGGGTTATTAATGGAATATCATGAAGATATATTTGACATTTTAAAGTTTTAAAAAAATATATATTAATTTGGAAAAGCCTAAAATTTGAATTTCTCCTTAAAACTCTATTAGGATGAAAAAAAAAAAAAAAAAAAAAAAAACTTGAGAAAAGCTTTTTAGACTAAAAAAAGATCTTCTAGTAGCAGGTAGAGAAACTGTTCCAAATGTACACTGATTTACTTTTGCATTTTTGTAAACAGTTTTTGTGATAAAGCATATAATCATTAGTCAATAATCTTTGACATTCATCACCATAGGATCTACTTACATTTCAAATCTTCTCAAACCGAACAATTCAAATGGAAAAAAGAGGAAATAGCTTGAATCCATCTCCAAGGAGTACATTTCACTCTCCTGTATAATTCGATATATCATTCAACATCGGAAATCAAGGATACAAAATAATGCGTTGCTTAATTATTACTCTTGCATATAAGCTGTATAAGGATATATAATCATATTTGTGAAATGAAAAATATTCGATTTTAAAATCAAACTTCGATTGAGATATTGCTTATAAGACTGCTTGTAAAATTGCATAATAGGACTCTAATCTTCACTACTAATGTGGAAGGGGTGATGCGTGCACTATCATATATACCGAGAGGTGACGTGTTTCTAAACTTGCGATTTTGATAAATTTATAAGAGAAATTTTTTAATGAATTAACTTTTATAGAATAAGCCTTTGGTGATTTTGGAAGCCATTTATTTAGTAGATCATTGATATATTAAGCTTTATATAAATGTTTTGTATGGTTGCAATGTTGCATGCCAATATGCCATAAATTACATTCATTTATTTGATTTTATGGTTGAATCATTTTCGTTTTGTTTTGATGATTTAGAAAGTATGCACGTTGAGGTTTAATTTTGATGTATTAATTGGGTTCATTTAATTAGAGAGATTAATTGAAGAGATGTTGTTTGTCTGGTGATATACCCCTCACATCTACACCACGAGGTTGTGGGTTCGAGTTCTTCCCTTCCCAAAAAAAACCCCAAATTAATGTAAAACTTAAATAATAATAATAAAAAAAAAGATTAATTAGATCGACTCTTATAGTTGGCAATTCATGGACAGTTATAATATTGAAAAAGAAAAAGAAAAATTAAAGAGAGAAATTAAAACTAGAAAATGCCATTATTGAGGAGATGAGGTTAGTCCGGTGTAAACCCCTCACACCTGTACCACAAGGTTGCGGGTTCAAGTCAATCTTCCTAAAAAAACACAAAATTTATGTAATACTTAAAATAAATAAATAAATAAATAAGTGATAGCTAGAAGCGCTTCCAAAAAGTTCTAGACGATATCTAATACGGGTTCAAAAAAATTTTGTCACTATTTGGGGCGTTTTTTGTAAGACAGGCACCACATTACTAATTTAAGTTTAAAAGACACCTATTTAGGTGACCAGACAAAAATACCGCTTTTTGTCACTTTGTGTCTTTTTCAAACGTTGAGAGAAAACTTTTTTGAACCTTTTTGTGCATTAGTAAGTTTCTGATTCTTACGCGTTTTTGTTGTTAAAAGTTTATGTGTGTTTGATGTTGGATGACATTTTCATCATGTAGCTTAGGTTTGATTTGTTTTGTGGTTGATTATGTTTGTATGATGAGGTTAGGTTAGGGTTTTAGTTTCTGAAAAAAGTTGTTTTGAAGACGATGAAGTTCTAGGTTTCCGTAACTTTTTGAACTATTGCCGTGACTTTTTAAATTGTTGCCGTGACTTTTTGAACTGTTGCCGTGACTTTTTGAACTGTTCCCATAACTTTTGATACACTTCCCGTGACTTTCCGTGACTTTTGAAACACTTCCTGTGACTTTTCGTGACTTTTAAAACACTTTCCGTGACTTTTGATACATTTCCCGTGACTTTTGAAACACTTCCCGTGACTTTTCGTGACTTTTGAAACACTTTCTGTGACTTTTAATACACCTCCCGTGACTTTTCATACGCCTCCCGTGACTTTTCATACACCTCCCGTGACTTTTCATTCACTTCCCGTGACTTTTCATTCCGTGACTTTTCATTCACCTCCCGTGACTTTTCATATACTTCCCGTGACTTTTCATTCACTGGTCCAGCTCGACCCCCGAATGCGTCTGCGTAGCGCCACAAAACTAATTATCCAATGAAGATGTATTGATAATATTATGATGTTCAACCTCCATTGGAGGTTTGTTATAGAGAAACATGAAAGAATAAAACACAGAAAACTTTAAAGTAAGAAAGAGAATGTGTAAAGTAAGGGCAATTTTGGTAGTTCACCATAATATGTGCTTTTTAAACTCAACTTATTAAAGCAATGACTTTGTCACCACGTCAGTTCAAAAATGTGACATTTTCCACCAATTCCACAATCTAATATTTAGTTGCATTCAATGCATCAGTTTTTTTTTTTTTTTTTTTTTCTTTCTTTCTTATTTATTGGTTTCAGTTAGCTTTGGATGTATCGAGTTCATTCAATTATAGAGATTATTTACATCTTGTCTTACGGTCTGAGATATCGCAGACAGCTAATTTATATCAGAACTCTTTTCTTTTTCTTTCTTTTTTTGGTTTCAGATAAATATTTTAAGAATATTATATTTAAATATATTTTTGTCAAGGATGTTTTCAAATTAAACCATTTTAATATATATATATATCACCCTTTTAGTATAGTTTTACTTTTAAATAATCGTTATTTGTTTTATCTAAACATTATAAACTCGATAAGATTTTGAAATATTATGGGTGTCTAAATTAAACTGAAATTACAGAAATGATCGAAAAGAGAATATGAGTTCAACCCAACGGTATATATATACACCTTGCCTCACACCTACCAATACGACAATACCATTAATGTTGTCGGTTCGAGTCATATTCTCCTCAATTCCTCAAATTCTGAAATAATTGATGATCTTAATTTTTTATATTTAAAAACAAAATAGATGAAAAGGAAAAAAAAAAATGCAAAGCTCCCCACTCATGATCATGCAATGATAAAATTGGATACACACACTGACACACACCTAGGGATGGGTGTGGGGGCCCAATGGGGCGGGGGAGGGTACCCCCACCCCCACCCCCACCCCCATTCCTCAAACCTCCCACCACCACCTACCCCAAAATCCATTTGGGGGGACCAGTGGGGGGGACGTTTTGGGGGGAGGTTCCCCCACCCCCACCCCCACCCCCAAAACCCATTTCCCCCATTTCATTTTCTTTTTAATTCTAAATTTTAAATTTTCAATCCGAAAAGTAATAAAAACATATTAAAAATACAATACAAAAATAATTGCATATTACATATATATATTATTTTGGGGGGTTAATTACACTTTATAAATGAACAACCATAACATTTAATTTTAATAATTTAATATTATAATTTGTTTTAATTGTTAAAATTTTTATATATAAATAAAAATAATATATATATATATATATATTTGGGGGGCCCAATGGGGTTTTGGGTTTGGGGGGAGGTACCCCCACCACCTCCCCCAAAATATGTTTGGGGGCAAAGTTTACCCCAACCCCCACCCCCAAAATCCATTTGGGGGCAAAATTTGCCCCCAAAACCCCATGGGGGCCCGTGGGGAATGGGGCCCCATCATGGGGAAACGCCCATCCCTACACACACCATTGCTTAGAAGACTAAGAAAACAAATAAAATATAATAGGTAACAACAAATGCTTCCAAATAATAATGGTCACACAGCCACATGCATGTAGCATATGTTGTCTTTTTACATGATAAATATTGATTGGTGCAATAATTATATTAGCAGGCACAATGGGACCATTAATGGACCATACAAATACAAATTTTCATCAACTAAACTAATAATATCAGCAACGTGACATTTATAATTAATGGACTGGTTTCTCTTTTTTGAAGAAAATGTTTGATGAGATTTGAAGCAATGTTGCCAAAACAACTTCCACAATAATTTTGAAAAAAAAAAAAATGTTGTGTAGCTCTGGACTGTTGAAGGAGAACTAGAAAAAATAAAACCTCCAATGAGACTTTATCATGATTGCAATTTTTAGAGAAACGTTAAATTTAAAGTGAAATGTTTGGAAAAGAAAGTATCCGGTTTTTTTTTATTTATTTTTTATTTTTTATGATTGCAATTTTTTGGGAGACGTTAAAGCCAACTCTCAGCACGTGAAATATATATATAATCCTTTATTTTACGTAGGGTCATCTTGTGTAGGTTTTTTTTTTTTTTTTTTTTGAAACATCTTGTGTAGGTTTCAATTGTGAAAAATATATGCATATAATTGAGATTTTTTTTTTTTTTTTTTTTTTAAATCTATAGAATATAATTTTTTGAGTAAGGATGTTTAGCTGAGGTGGTGTGTACAGGGTCGGTCCTGAGATTTTCGGGGCCCAAGGTGAATTATAGAAAATGAATTTACGGGGTCCTAAGATTTTGTATCTGAATTATGAATTTTTGTAGCAAGATTTAAGAGAGTTTTGAAGAACCTTAATTTGATTTTTGTTCAATGTCAGCTTCTGGTTGTCTGACAAGTGATATAAGTAATGTTGTAGTGTTGTTTTCCCGTTTTAGATGTATAAAAGACAATTAGTGTTAGGAATAAGATTCAACCCATGTTTTAAACTCATTTATGAGTTTGTTAATTTTAAAAAATTATATGTTTGATGGTTTATTTTAAACTCATTTATGGGTTTGTTACTTTGTTAGTTTAAAATCATACATAGGTTATATTTGAATAATTTTTTTTTTTTTTTTTTTTAATACAATTTGGGGGCCCTAGGTGACTGCCTCACTGTGCTTCCCCTAGGGCCAGGCCTGGGTATGTACGTACCTCGCTTTCCATGTTTTTAAATAAAATCACTTATTTATTTATTTATTTATTTATGATATTGGACTGACCTGAGAGGGAAAAAACATTACAAGCGATCATATGCTGAAATATATAAATAAAGAAAAAGAGTAACAAAAATAATAGCAAAACATCACAAAACAGAGGACACAGCCCCAAAAAACCCAAAGGCTCGCAAGCCACACAAGAAAAACCAAGTTAGGAAAACCTAAAAAATTCTCTACCTCTACAGTCATTACCAACTAACGAAAAAAAGAAAAAAGGAGTGGAGGACCACCGGGAATCAGAAGGTAGACCCAAAGTGTGCTTAAAGAGAGCATCCGCCACCTGATTTCCTTCCCTAAATATTTGAGAAACCTGGAACTCCATATGCGAGATCTGAAAAATGCAACGCTACCAAGCTTAACGAACATGCCAAGTAACCTGATTGGACCTATCCGAAAGAAGCTGAACAACATAAGAAAAATCACTCTCGAGCCAAATCCTATGTCAACCCAACTTCCAAGCATAATTGATGGCTAAAGAAGCCGCAATGAGCTCAGCCTCATAAGCAAAAACCTGACCAAAGGGGAATGCAAAACATGCCTTAACAAAAGATCTGCAAGTCCGAAAAACACCCCCACAACCCCTCACACCTGGCGAACCCAAAGCTGCACCATCCGTGTTAACCTTGATCCATCCCGGGACCGGGGGCGACCAGACCACACTCCTGATAACCGGAGCCTTACCAGGACGACCATTGAGACCAAACCTGTAAAGAATCAGCAGATCATCAACACAGTTATGCATACAGCCAATCCCCAAACAGTTCGTATCATAAATAGAGCGCTCAACAAGAGAAAAAGCAGTCCTGAAGTCAACAGATTTCCTATTAAAAATCCATTGATTACGAGAATACCAAACACTCCAAACCACCGCATGAATAATAGCTTTCCATAAAATCCCAATCTAATCACTGAAAGAAACCGACATGACCTATATGAAAAAAAGAACCCCAAGTGTCAATAGAGACATGCCTCTGAAATGCAGAGAAAACCGCCTCCCAAAAAGCAGCAGCAAGAGGGCACTTCAGAAAAAGATGATCCACTGATTTCAAGCTAGCACCGCAAACACTACACCTGGAAGATAATTAAAAACCAGACTTACACAAACGATCTTCGATGGGGAGTATATCAAACAAAAGATGCCAAGTTAGGATCGAATGGGAAGGAGGGATATAGTGAGACCAGACGTCCCTCCACTAAGGGACCTACGGGATGTCATGAAACATCCTAGAACAAGCCGCCTTACAAGAAACACTACTATCCCTAGAATAATGCCACACCAAATAATCTGTCACTGGAGAAATAGCAATATTCTCAATCCAAAAATAGAGATCTAGAAACCTAGCTCCAAAGCGATCTTCGAAAATCCATCTACCATCCCGAATGAAGTCAGAAACTTTAGCCTGCGGAAGTGTGGCCACAAAATCAGGAATCCTAAGGAGATCCATAATGGGCACCCCAATCTAGTTATCACGCCAAGAATCTCTCTGGGAGTCTTTCTCGATGAGCCAAATACTATTATTAATGAGCTCAACATAGTTAGTCCTAAACGAAGTCTAAATGGAAGAGGTGATGTAGCCTCCATGAGGTTTCTGCAACTGCTCAACATACATCTCATACAAAAAAGTGAAAGCAAAACTGTTTGAAGTTATAAACTTCTAAGTGAGCTTTTGAAATAATGAATTGTTCAACTGTAGGGAAAAATTAGGGTTTTGATTAAAAGTAGCAGCGGAATGGATATAGGGTTTTGAAAAAAATTCCTTTAGAAGTCTTATTTCTTGAACAGGATTTGTATATAACATGTTCATAAAAAAAAATTAAAAAATAAATAAAAATAAAATAAAAACTTAAATCACACCGATTGTTTTCTTGAAGATTTGATCCTGATTTCACCACCAAGTCTTCCGACCTATGACCCGCAGTCTGATAACTTGTGTGTGGGCACGTCATGGATATGACAGGAATAGATGGAGGTTTACAGAAATCAAGAAGACAACACCTTTGCCTTCTCCTTTAGTTCGGCCGACCCCTACAAGAGAAACAAAACAAAACAAAACAAAAATTTCTTTTTTCTTTTGCCTTTGCCGTACCCCTCTCTTTTTTTGTATTAGGTTTAGGTTGTGTTTTGTTTCATGATAAGTATCTATTTATATCATGGTCCTAGGGTTCAGTTGTCCAAGTCAAAATAAGATTCTAAATCCTATTTTAATTTGGTCACCACTAGGAATTGAACTTGTGACGTCTAGGATTTAAAATAATCTTTATTATCTTTAATCCTTTTGTATTATTTATGGTTTGAACCTGTAACCTCTTATTAATAATTAAATAATTAATAATTCTTAATTATTAATATAATTCAATTATTAATATACTAATCAAATAATCATATTATTTAATTAGTTCCATGAATTTATTCGTGTCACTTTCGTAACACAATTAATTGGACTATCCAATTAATTAATCGTGACCCTTGTTACCATTAACCATAAAGGGCTAGCAAGGGGACCTAATGGACCCACAGTTTTGAGCTTCAATAATACTTAGAAATATTAATTAAAACTCTTTAATTAATACTCCATGATTATTAACCTCGGAGTTACTCCACTAAAAACTCGAGATTGTACTCTTGAAACTGCAGACATATTACATAGACTGAAATCTCAGTGTCCATTGATATAGTTATTACATATGGTATGATCCTCCACAAGTAGTTCATAATTAGAGCTAGGTCATAATGTCCGTTATACCTCTTTAATTATATCTTTTCCTTTAAGTACCGATGATTCTCTAATGAACAATTATATCCTATCTTCCATCACGGAAGAAGGGGAGCGCTCTTAATTGTTCAAGCCCCGAATCAACCCTTAATGGAACTACTCCTCTACTTCTCGCAAGAAATAGTGGATTCCTCTATTATGTTCAAACCTTCCCATCCACAAGCTAAACCATGACTCCAAGATATAGAGTTATTGATCAGGAATATTACTCCAATCTCACCCATGATATGTCAAAAGCTACAATCCAACCTGAAGGAGTCAGTAAGACACTCAGGATTAAGATCACCTATATACAGTTATCATTTGTCGATATATATGAATCTCTACATTTAACGAATCTTGGAGAGAGATTCATATAGATTGTGGCCCTGTCCTATATGATTTCATCATATAAGGTGTCTCCATTCCCATGTCACTACATGAGTAGTCTAGGATAACACCACTGTACATTACGAAATGAACCGCAGTTGTAGATTAACCACAAACAAAGTACCCAGCTTTATTTGCTCTCTACGGATTCTTTAGATAGCATGTCTCAAACTGAATCCTTCTATATATGACGCTCATATACTCAATTTGAAATTACATTCAGCAATCTTGGATGTTTCACACACATGATATAAGTATACGAACATTAATGAATCAACATTTATATAATGAAAAACAACGTCTTTTATTCATGTTTTTGTAACATTTACATATTACAAGCTGTAAGGTTTATAATTTGTATTGGCTTAATTCCATTGCAAAACACTCTATGATTGTATTAGTTGTTGCTTAGGACATTATTTGAAGAAAGGAAGCTTAAAGAGTGAAGAGCAACGTCTAGTACAAAAGTCGTCTTCAAGAGGTGAAAAACGTCAAAGGTAAATCTTGACTTCCATCCTCTTGCAAGGCATTAGCGCACACACACACAATTCATACATGTGTGTCCCTGCATCGTGGTTCAAACATTTGGTATAACACATTCACACACTTCATAGCATGCTCATGCATTGATCTTGTATTGACAAACATTGTGAAATTGCATGCTTTGTGACTATCTCCTTGATATGGCATGCTTGTGTGAATATGTGTTTATTTGTTTCCGTATTTTGTGTTTAGGACTTGAACATGTTCTTATTTAATGTCTTATTGTGTTCCGTTCATTTCAGTTACTCATTCATAAGGTTTCGAGTCCAAACAAGTTGACTATGCTACTTTTCGTTCTCATTTGTTGTGTTGACTTCATTGTCGGATTCCGAGATGACTTCTCAACCATTTTTCAAAGTTTAGTAGTCATAGTCGTAGTCGTGCGTGAGGGAGTCACGGTTCGTAATTCGAAAATGGATTCGAAATCGAAGGTCGGATGCTCAAGATATGGGCTGAAGAACCGAAGGAGCGCGCGAGAGAAGTCGGGATCACGTGTGGCCACAAGGCCAGCCCGTGTGGGAGGCCGTGGGCCCCACAGCCAAGGGAGCCCTCTGCTCCCATGGGCCCCACGCGCCCCCCATGGGGTGGTGACGTGGCGTCTTCTGATTTGCTCGTAAAATTTCTCTCTTCCCTCCTTTTAAGCTCACTTCCTTCCCTCCTTCCACACTTTGTAGAATTTTTTAAGAACACTTTGAGAAATTGCTGCAGAATTCTACAATTTTTGTTTACTTGTTTTGATCATATCTCTCTCATACGAACTCGAAATCAATCGATTCAAAAACCAAAATTGTTGGTCTCGAAGAGAGATACAAACCCCAAGCATTTCCAGAGGCAGTTGACTTCACCATTTTTCTCAGCTGATGCTTTTTCAGTACGTGGTCAGTATGTGTATTTCAACTTCTTCCTTTTCGATTTCATCTTTGATCATCTCTTGATTCTTACTATTTGATTGATGAAATTTGTTGAGAAGTATGTTAGATCACTTGCTAGGGTTGTTTGATCATTTGTTAATTGAGATTTAGCTTTGTGATTTGTTTTGAACATATATGTGCTAAACTTGATTGTGTGTGAAATTGATTCTAGAAATTGAATATATGATGTATCTCATATTATTTTCTAGGTTCTATTTCTTGATCTAAGAACTAGGTTTTTAGTGTGATAAATTGAATATTCATACCTTTGTTCTTATTGATTTGCATGTCTTGATTTCTAGATAATTTTGTGATTGTGTGTTGAAATCATATTCTAGACTATCATTGAACATGTACATTTTGCTTGATTGATCATCTAGCTTAATTTGATTGTGTTTGCATCATTTGCATCACTTTAGATCATAGCCTTGCATTAGGTTGAAGTCTCTAGCAAAGTGAGTGAAGCTTTGTGGATAGAGCAAGGAAACCTTGATTAGAGTCGGGAGGACTCGGATAATCAAGCAAGGAAGTCTTGTCTAGGGTCGGGAGAATCCGGATAGGCAAGCAAGAAATCTTCCTAGAGACGTGAGCGTCTTGGATAGGAAGTTGCTTTCTAGAGGTGTAGGACACATCTTGGATAGGAAGTAGGCTTGGTGATTCACTAGCCCGAGGGTAGATTAGGAGTTGATAGCTTGAGCGGATATCATGAGTGATAGCTTGAGTGTGTAAGTCCTTTTTCACATAGTGGATTGCTTCGCCGATGGTTGTGGTATCAACCCGTGGATGTTTCCTCATTGAGGTTTTACCATGTTAAAATCATTGTGTTCAATTTTGCTTTACTTTTCTTTATCTTCCATAAATTACATTGATTGCATATCTTGTAAATTGATTAACTCTTGTCTTAGTGAAATCAATTCATTTGCTAAATCTAATCAAGTGTGCATTTGCCTTATAATTTTCCGCATTATTTTTAATTGGGAGAATTTGGAGCCTATACCTATTCACCCCCCCCCCCCCTCTAGGTATATTTCACTACTACATTAAGGGAAATTTCACAAGCTTTACAGTATAAATCCCAACATCAATAAGGTCAGATCCTTCAAACCAAGACCACCAAGAGCATAAGGTCTACAACAACAATTCCAGGCAACACGGACCAACTTGAACTCCTCACAAAAACCAGTACATAAGAAATTTCTGATCTTCTTAGTAACCATTTGAATTAAGGAAACCAACCACTTATAAACCATAAATGAGTGAACAAATGAGCCAGTAATCACTAAGTGAATCAAAGTAATATGACCAGCCAAAGAAAGGGACTTACCTTTCCACCTGGCAAATTTAGACAAATTCTTATTCGCAATGGGCATCAAAACAGATTTCTTGGGCTTGCCTTGGAAAAAAGGAGCCCCTAGGTAGGAAAATGGAAACCAACCAATCTGTATCCCAACTAAGGACTGAAGAGAATTAATCTGAGTAGGAGAAACTGAAGATCCAAAAAAGATGGAGGATTTACTCTAGTTAACAAGTTGGTCTGAAATGCTGTCATAAACACTGAAAGCATGCATAACATTCCTCAGGTTTTTGGCCGTGCCCCTACAAAATATCATAACATCATCGGCATACAACAAATAAGTGGGAGTAGAAAAACCCTTTGGAGAGGAGATAGGCAAAAGTTGGTCTGACGCCACCATCTTCGAAATCCTCAACAATACCAAAAAGAAAAGGAGAAAGAGGATCCCTCTGTCTAACCCCTCTCGAGCATTTAAAATAGCCAGCCGAAAAGCCATTAATCAAAATAGACAGTCTCGAAAAGCCAAGAATTCTAACAATCCAATCCAATCCAATCCATGAAGGTTTGAGAAAAACCAAAAGCCCTCAGAACACAACAAAGGAACTTCCAATCAAAAGTATCAAACGCCTTACGAATGTCTATTTTCATAGCCACACTACCCCTATAGTATTTCTTATGAAGCACATTAATACAATCAGAAGCGAGGGCAATACAATCCTCAATGTGCCAATCCCTGATGAAACCAAATTATTGCGGAGAGACAATTCTAGTAGCAACCTGAGCTAACCTGTCAGCCAAGATTTTGGAAGAAATCTTAAAAAGAAAATTACCAAGCACAATAGGACGAAACTGGTCAACCATGATTGAGTCCCTCATCTTCGGAAGAAGAGCGATAAAATTAGAATTCAAACCCAAGGCAACCACTCTAGAATGGAAAAATCCTGAACCGCAAGAATCACATCTCTACCCACAATCTCATAAGAACGTTGAAAGAAACGACAGGAGAAGCCATTAGGCACAGGGGCCGAAAGAGCATCCATGACAAACACCGCATCATGGATAACATTAGTAGAGGAAATAGCAAACAGAAGCAAGTTCTCCTCTTGGGAAACTAAAGAGGGAACAATGTCATCCATAATAGAAAGATCCTGATCAATCTGAGCCGAATTCGAAGAGAATAAATCCTCATAAGTGTTTGAAAAAACGGTCTAGATGGCCGCCTAGACATTGTGTGGTGTCCGGTCATCCCAAGTTAGCCTAATTCGACAAAAAATATCGGTCAACGTAAAAAAATCGAGCAACTTGACAAAAAATCGAGCGACTCGGCCTAGTCCATTTTCCCCAAATATCCCTCTTTCAATCTCAACACCAAATTCGAACCCACAATCTCAAATCAACTTCAACTCTCTTCTCTCAAGTCTCAGTCGTCGACCAAACCAAGTTCCTCTTGTCGCCGCCAGTCGCTAGAAGCAGCCTTCGTCCCCGTTCATCGCCGCCGCTCTTTCTCTTCTCTCAAGTCTCAGTCGACTTCGACTCTCTTCTCTCAAGTCCTAGTTAAAGAGATTTCAGTAAGATTTGGGGATTTAAGGTTTCAATTGGATTTGAATTTGAATTTGGGAATTGGATTGAAGAATCAGAGGTTAAAGATTTGGGAATTTATTTGGGCTGTTGCGTTCAAAGACGAAGGAGAAAGCAAGGCATTTACAGGGTTGACTCTAAACCCTATTTCAGCTTTAGATTTGGGCTAATTGGATAACCATTTGGCGAACTGGGTCAAACACACAAATAGGCTGATTGGACTGCATTGCAATTATCAATTCCTTCAGCTTTAGACGATTTGGATCAACAACACATTTGGGCCACTATTGCAATTAGTCTCCCATTTCAGTTCTTTGGACAATTGGGCCATTATTCCAAGCCTACATCCTTAGGGAATGGAAGGATGGGGAAAATTAGGGATTAATTTAGGGATTTGGTGTGTGTCCATAATAAATAATGTGTTGGGATTTAAGGATTTAGGGAAAAAAAACCGGCCGCCTAAAAATCCGCCTAAGCTTTAGGCCCTAGTCCACCGCCCGATTAGCGTCTAGCATTTACTAGAACACTAATCCTCATAAAACCTGATAATGTGATCTCTGATAACAGACTGATCATCCGAAATAACTCCATCAATCGGAAGTGAAGACAAAACACTCCAACATTGCCTACGCTTGATCTAAGAATGAAGAAAAAATGATGAATTACAGTCCCCATCCTGTAACCATTTCACTCGGGATCTATCACGAAAGAAACACTTCTCTATTTACATAAAAGCACATCAAGATCATGATGAGTGCACGACTCAGTCAAAAAAGCTCCACAGAAAAACCTAAATTAGACATTTGGATCTGAACAAAGCAAAGCTCAGCAGATTTCCTAGAGATGTTAGCATTAAGATCACTGGAAACCTCTCAATTCTATGACTTGAGAGCCTTCTTTAGATTCTTAAGCTTACTAATAACTACATGAGGGGGACGACCAATTTAAGGAATGCCCCACACGCTGCGAACCAGGTTCATGAAATCATGATGATCCACCCACATACTTTGAAAACGAAATGGTCTAGATGAAGAGATCTGGGACTAAGCTAACCAAATCCAAAGCGGACAATGATCAGAGAACTGACGGGGGAGAGCTACACAGGAGATATCTTGCCAACAGGTAGTGCAACCCTCAGACACCAATCATATTACAATCCTCAATCATTGATTTAAAGTCTTACAAGAACCCCTAATAGGAGATTGAGAACCCAAACGCTTATGAGCACCCAAAACTACATTGAAATCACCAACCACTAACCAAGAGGAAGAAAAAAAACTAGCCATTTCCCGAAGAGAACGCTAGAGCACCCGTCGAACCGAGGTAGAGGTACTTGCATAAACAAAAGTGTACCAATGTATCATGGACCCAATAGAAATGGAGACGGTCAAATGTTGCTCATGACACAAAACTATTTGAGTATTTGTAATAGAATTACAAGCAAATACCCAAACAGACGGAATCAATCCACCCCTATCATTCATACCCACCAAATTGAGACTAAGAGAAGACCAAAAATTAGTAGAAATCGAATCTAAAGCCACCATGGGCTCCGAAATGCAAACCAATGAAGGCAGATGGAAATAACATAAATCTCTAAGAACTCGTTTCGAAGAGTTGTTCCCAATACCACGGCAGTTCTAATAGAGGATACTAATCATGGGAACTGCTAAAAGGAGTCTGAAACTCGGACTTATATGACTCCAATCTACGTTTGATCATCTTGGTCATCTGAGCTAAATCTTTAGAATCCAAAACCTCATCTTCCACCTGTTTAGCCCAATGAGCGTCAGCAACAAAACCAAGCTCAACATGAGAATCCAACAAAGAGGACTCCGATCTCATGTCCCCGAGAAGAATTGATCTCATTCATCACAATAAGCTGATCATCCTAAAAGGTCAGATCAGAAGAAGTAACCGAAACTCCAACACCTAAAGACTGACTAGGAACACCCGAAGAAATAGTGTCCATAACCAAAAAAACCCGAAGAAACAACAACAGAGGAAGAGGGAGGAGCCCCACGAGGCAAGAGGCTACAAACCTGCTAAACATTATGAGCGTCTGGTAAAGGAATTGGGATCGAACCCACAACAGTGGATGAAGGTCCTGAATGAGGATTACATGAAGAAATGATCAAACTAGCAACCGAAGATGAAACAGAATAAGGAACTGAAGAAGCCGACTGATGAACCACCATTGAATCTATAGGCCATAAATCTTGATAATCGCTTTCCATGTTAGTTGTGAGAGGATCGATTGTCATTATGCATATTTTAGTAGTATATGTATGGAGAGTTTTTATGCCCCAAATCATTGCTGACAAATCGATTGTCATTATGGAGAGTTTTCTTCCTAGTATTTGGGGTACATATATATATATATATATCCTAGTTGTGGTAGTATATTTCTGGATCAGGTTCAAGTCCTACAGTGTACATTAGTCTTGGCCACGGTTAGGTTTCAGTTCGAAACCGTCGGTTTCGGTTTGGAAAGTCACCAAAATCGAAACCGAAACCAAAACTGAAATTGGAATTTCGGTTTGGTTTCCGGTTTGTAATCGGTGGTTTTTCGGTTTTAGTTTCAGTTTGGGTTTGGTTCAGTTTGGTTTCGGTTTTTTTTATTTATTATTATTATTATCATTTTATAAATTGATAAAGCTTTTTTGTATTTTGTAAATTGTAAATTAAATATAAAATCAAAATCTTGACTAATATAAAATCACAAAGTTGTAAATAAAAAAAACATTTACAAACATTTTCATTGATGTATTTAAGTATTTCACAATATTTAAAAGAAAAGAAATTGACAATTTATTAATAAATACAACTTTACAATTTCACAAACAAAAAATTTAAAAAAAAAAATTACAAATTAGCCTTGAAGGCTTGAATTCAAATATACAATATCACAATGTAACAAAGTTAAAATTTAAAAAAAAATAAAAAAATACCAATCTTGCAATTAATTTTTTACCACAATTAAGCTGCCTACGTATCCTCCACCAATGTAGAGGAATCAAAGGTCACGTAGTTCTTTTACCTTTAATTAGTTGCTCGGTGTTGGAGGTTGGAAGTTGGAACAGAATCTATTCGTTGCCTTCCGTTCCCGTGGTTTGGTCATCTTCGAAGAAGTTGTTCACTATATCCGGCTGGAGTTCTTGTTGTCTATATTTTTCCTTTGTCCAATCATCAACACACGCTTGGATTTCAAGAGATTGTGGAGACATAGCCAACCGTCTTGGGTCCAAAATATTTCCACCTGCACTAAATTCTTGTTCCACAGCAACTGTAGAAACCGGTGTTCCAAGAATTTGTTTGGCAATAATAGACAAAATTGGATAATCCTGTTGATGACTCTTCCACCAAACCTGGAGACTAAATTCTTCATCTGGAAATATATAGTGTCTATTAAATACCTGTCAAGCTTAGAGACAGATGAGGATGAAGAAGATGTTCGTAATTTTTTGGATCTTTGGGAAAACAGTCAATCCCCTAAACCCTTTCATTGAAATTTTGCGGAAGAACTACTACCGCCAGATGTGGGTTGGGGTTGTGAAACCAGCACGTTGAAAGACTGACCATACATTCTAAGATATTCATTGTATAATTCATAAAGCAAAGTTTTAACGTAATCACAACAATGAAGAATATCAACCTCTAATCCTAAACTTTTGTAATAATTCGTTAAATATTCCTGCAAACAATCTAATTTAAAGCGTGGATCAAAACACGGTGCAAGCAAGTAAATATTTGGAATCTCCCCATAATACGAAACCCATTTTGTTTTCATGGCAGCAACACATGGACTCAATTGAACATCCAATTTACAATCATTAAATGCACCAGCAATATTAACACTTTGAGTAAGAAATAAATGAGTAGTGGGATAGTAAACACCAGATAAAGCAATGGTAGCATCATTAAAAACATGTAACAATTCAAGAATTTTTATACATACATCCCAATGGTTCAATTGAAAAGAAATTGAAGGAACGTTATAATTAATAAAAGAAACTAATAAATCCTTATATTCAACACTTTTACTAAGCAACTTATAAGTTGAATTCCAACGAGTGGTAATATCACGAGAAATTTTTTTGGGATGCATATTATTCAGAGAGCAATATTTTAACCATTGTTTCATGGTTTTGTTATGCCTCCAGATATAGTTAATACTATCTCTAATTGGTCTAATAAAAGCATAAAGCTTTGTTAATCTAGCTTGAACACACAAATTTAAAACATGGCATGCACAACGTTGATGAAATAATTTACCCCCAAAATAGGGATTGTACAAATCCCATAACAAAGGAATAGATGCGGTATTGCTTGCAGCATTATCAAAATCAATAGCAAAAATTTTGTTTAAGATATTATGCTCTTGAAAAATGATTTTAAGGAGTCGAAAAATATTTTGAGCTGAATGCGAGTCATCGAAAACACGAAATGCAAGAATTCTTTTTTGCATGTCCCAGTCATTGTCCATATAATGAATGACTACCAAAATTGTCGGTCCATATGTCAGCACATACGGAAACGCGACCTTGAAATTGTTCAAAAAATATTTTCAATGTGTTTTTTTCTTTTTTGTAAATGGCATTTAGTGTATGTGTGAGAGTGGATCTCAGGATTTAATGCATTTTGGCAATAATTAACAAAACCTACTTTCTCACCAAAACCAAAAGGTAAGTGTTTAGTTGCAACCATTAATACTAATTGTTCTCTATTTTTTTTTTCAGACGTGTAATGAAATAATTGATTAGAAGAGGTTGCATACCTGGTGATTTGGTCTTGGTTATTTGCCCTCGCGTATTCGGACAGGTGAGTTCTTTTGACATGGGTCCATAACGTGTCATATCTGAAGTTTCTTGGAACATTGTATGTTTTGGTGCAGTGATTGGACTCTATATGGAAAGATCCATCTTGTAACTTAGTTTTCTTCATATGCATTTTGAAGAGTTCGGACTTCGTCGGCTTTTCTTCTTCACCTTCACCTGCAAAAAAAATCATTCGAAGGGGGTGGGGGGTTAGATACATTTTCATTAGTATTGGGGGTATTGTGAGCGGGGTCGAGTCCGTCGAACTCGGGAATTGTTAGAAAGGATTAGGACTAGAAGGGTGATCGGATCCAAATCGATCTTGAAGGAACTGGTGAAAAGTCATATTGTCGTAAGTGACAGCATCACCAATGTGTTCCAACAAGTTTTGCATTTGACTCTTTCCTCTATTCACTTTTCTTGAACCATCTCCCCCACTTCCACTCGCCATTGAAAAATTAATAATAATAACATATAGATACATGTAAAGAAAAAATTGTTGGAATAATAATGGTAACAAAGTAAAAAAAATAGATGATTGAAAAAAATAAATTGTTGGAAATTTGGAATAAGAGTGGCAAGCAACTAAAAAATATATATATTTGAATGAAAAAAATATATTGTTGAAATAATAGTGGTAAGCAAGTAAAAAAAAAAAAATTATATGATTGAAAAAAATATATTGTTGGAATAATAGTGGTGAAAAAAAATATATGATGGTAAAAAATATAAGAAATAAATATTGTATGCTAGAAAAAAATAGAATAAATAATTTATATATGATATGAGAATTAAAGAAAATTGTAAATGTAGAGAGAATTGAGAATTTGAGATTGAGAGAGATTGAGAGAAGTTGAGAGAATGAGAGTGGTGTGAAGAAAAATGAAGTGTTGGTGGGTATTTATAGTATAGTAGAAAGGGGTGGCTTTGCAAATAGAAAAAAATAATGGGTGAAAAAATATATATATACATGGTCATTGGGGTCATCAGAACGGTCGTTTGATGACTGCCCAACGGCCACATTTTTTTTTTTTTTTTTCAAAACGTGTGCCACGTGTCAGTCATTGATTGGTCCAATTTTTTTATTTTTTATTTTTCGAACGGTCGCTTTCAACGGTTAGTTTTTTAAAGACGCTGCCACGTGGCAGCGTCTGATTGGTTGATTGTTTTTTATTTATTTATTTTCCCCAACAGTCGCTATCAACGGTTATTTTTTTAAAGACGCTGCCATGTGGTAGCGTCTGATTGGTGTGTTATTTTTTTTTAAAAAAATTTTTTTATTAAAAACCGACAGTTTAACCGCGGACAAAACTGTCAGTTAAACCGCCGGCTTCGGTTCGGTTTTGGCACCCCTCAAACTGAAACCGTACGGACCGGTTTTCAAACCGTCGGTTTCAGTTTCTAGTTTTCGGTCCGGTTGGGTCCGTACGGTCTCCGTTAAACCGCGGACTAAACCGTCTGTTAAACCAAAACCGTGGCCACCACTAGTGTACATTATTTTACAATTATGTGTGGGGAGTTTTCTCTTTGGTGTAGTGAGAGTACATATATCCCGATTGTTGAGATAGATATCCGGGCCTGTATATAAAATTATAAATATATAATGTTTGATCTCGGCAGATCTCGATACCCTTACTCATTTGGTGTCATATTTAAATAAATAAATAAATAATTTAATATAATAATAATAATAATATAAAAATGTCCCCTAGTTCTCCATGCATGCATGTACTGAAATAATGAAATAGTCCAATAAATTATGTATGGCCTTGTGTGCCTAAGAATTAGCTAAACAAGTATAGAGTCAACTGGTTCAGAATCTTAGCTATTGAAGTTTTAGATTTTAGTGATTAATGTGTTAGAAATTGTTTTGTGAAATGAGAAATGTTCAGTTTCTAATATTATTATGCAAGGAAATTTTAGCAAATTAAGAATAGGCATTTTTTTTTCTAGCTTTTGAATTGATTGCTAGTGCTAGGTTGGCTCTCCTGTCCAAATTTGAGAAAGAAAAACAAAAGTTTTTTTGATTTGGAGAAGGAAAAGAAAGCACAATAATTGACCTCCTTAGAGCAATTGCATTATTTCACATTAGATCGAGGATGCATATATGGACCATGCATGCATACCAATATATGTTACAACTTCGTATTACTTCTTTTAATTTTTTTTTATTTTTTTTTATATATTGCCGTGTGACGATTCGAATAAACATCGTCAAGTCAACTTTATGTAGTGGTATGATTTCATTACTTTTTTAATTTTATAGACAAAGAAAATATATTCAAATGTGAACCAAATCCTTCAAAAAATATCTCTGTAAGTGAAATCCGGTTCAAAACAACTTTTTGTGTAAATAAGTTAAATGATTCTTACAAGTGGCTATTAAAATTCAAAATTTTTGGGGTTCATTTTACTTCAAGAACTATCTCGTTTTAAGTCAATATTATAATTTATAAATACTATATTGTACCTTAATATTATATATATATATATATATATATAATTTTTTTATTGTCAGTTCGTCCTGATATAAAATATATCAGAACGAATAATGTTGACCATTAGATTTACATACTTTGACTCAAAGTGTATGCATTTGTCAAAACTTCTTCGTAATCTATAGTCCACATTCTTCATCTTGATATATTTTATATCAGGACGAACTGACAGTAAAAAGACTGTGTGTGTATATATATATAAAAGGTTTTTTAAATTATTATTTTGTGTAATTCTATTAACTCAATGAAACTATTCAATTAATTATGTGAATTTGAATCTATTTAATAATAATAAAAAAAATTTATATGTGGATGTATGCATTTTTATTTTGTTTAGATACGACCATAAGTGATAGTGAATAGTAAAAGTAGTCATGATAATTAATCGCATGAGGAGTCGAAAATAGTAATATAACAAACAATCCTCATAACGCATCTGGATAAAAGTAAAATGGACTCTACACATTATATTATGTTTCTAAAACAGATAAATACACAATTTCCTCAATAAATTTTGAAAAAAAAAAAAGCTTTAATTGTTAATTAAATAAATAGAACACAATTCTGAGGAATCAAAAAAATCTTGAAAACCTACGTATGTTTGCTTGACACACAAAAAGTGGCCTCAATCATATTAATTATAGAAATAGTGCCGCGCTGATCTTTATTCTGATCTATATAGATCTGTTGATATATATAATCAATGGTTGAAAGCTATGGCTGTAATTTATTTAATTTATTTATTTCACTTTCATTATTTTTAAATGCATAGTCTTATTCTCAAGTACTTTAAATCAGAAAAAATGTCAGCACAACAGAGCATCCTAATCCACTTTATTAGAAGCAAATGATGTTGATAATGTTTAGGGAAGACAAAAGAAACCATAAACATGGGTTGGTGTCAGCACACAATTCTCAAATCCAATTTATTAGAAGCAAATGATGTTGATAATGTTTAGGGAAGACAAAAGAAACCATAAACATGGGTTGGTGTCAGCACACAATTCTCAAATCCAATTAGGTTTTTATTTTACTCAATTCCTAGTCATTTTATTTAGGGTAATTGGCACAGACCTCCCCTAGACTATACTCGAATTCACATGTTGCCTCCTAATTTTTTTTGTAGACATTAAACCCCCTGAACTTTCATAAATTGGCAGTAGGTGACGGAATAGTAATATCATCCATTTTTCTGTCATGGCAAATTGCTTTAAGTTCCCCTTATTATATACATAATTGCATTAAACCGGAAAAAATATAATAAATGACCTAATTACCCTTTTGGCCAAATTTTAAAAATCAAATTTTAAAAATAAAAATTTAAAATTTAAAACTGAAATAATTGTTCAATAATAATAAAATTCTGAACTTTTTGATAAAAAAATTAAATAAATAGAGAAATGAAAAAATTAAATTAATTAACAATTATTTAAATTATCTTTTTATTTAAATATCCCTAAATATAAAATCCAGATGAATATTTAAATTATTTAAGGTGAATTATCATTTAAATTATCTTTTTTAAATTTAAATATCCCTAAATATCACTTTTTTATTTACAATAACAAGGGTATTAATAATGTCAAAAACAAAAATAAAAAATTAAATAATAATAATGATAATAAAATAATAAAATAATACTAATAAAATAATAAAACAATACTAATATTATAATAATAATAATAATAATTTAAATACCTTATACTTTTTTTAGCCATTATCATTTAAATTATCTTTTTTATTTAAATATCCCTAAATATCCTTGCACCTTACCCCCTATATTTTATTTTTTGCCACTAAACCCCCTAAACTTTCATAACAAGGGATATTTAAATTATTGTAAATGATATTTAGGGATATTAAAAAAAAAATAAAAATTAAATGATAACAGCGAAAAAAAGTATAGGGTATTTAAATTATTATTATTATTATTATTATTATTATTATTATTTTATTGTATTATTTTATTATTATTATTATCGTTATTATTATATTGTTATTATATAATTTTTTTTATTTGTTTTAGATATAATTCGCCTTAAATAATTTAAATAATTGTTAAATTAATTTAATTTTTTTTCGTTTCTCTATTTATTTAATTTTCTTTATCAAAAAGTTCAGAATTTTATTATTATTTAACCATTATTTCAATTTTAAATTTTTATTTTTAAAATTTGGTCAGAGGGTATTTAGGTCATATTATTAAATTTTCTACGGTTTAATGCAATTATGTATATAATAAAGGGAACTTAGTGCAATGATAGAAAAATGGATGGCGTTACTGTTCCGTCACCTATTGTCAATTTATGAAAGTTTAAGGGGTTTAATGCCTTAAAAAAAAAAAAAAAAAAAAAAAAAAATAGGAGGCAACATGCAAATTCGGGTATAGTCTAGGGGAGATCTGTGCCAATTACTCTTCTATTTTATTATTACCTTAATTATTCTCATGTGGAAGCATTGCATTTCAGAGTATTAATTAACATCATTCAGCACATCATCTCTTAGCAGAGCTGGTACTCAAGGACAGACCTGTGTGGGGGCTAGAGTGGGCTCAAGCCCACCTTGGCCCCGTTAAAAAAACTAGATTAGTAAAAAAAAAAAAAAAAAAAATTAATTAAATAATTACTTTTTCTTCTTAATCAGAGGAAAACATATAATCTTTCTTTCCTTTTTCTTCTTTCTATAATAACAATTATTTCTCCCCATTCTTCAAACTTGGTTCAATCTATTTATCAACATCAACATTTAGACATGTTTGAATGAATATCATGGCTTTAAATATTTTATTTTGTTACTTTAAAAAAATATATATATTGTTTTGAAATTTTAGGGTTATTGTTAAATATAGATAATGAGATTTGAGGAGTAATCCAATTATTATTTAATCCAATTTTAAATTTACAAAGTAACGATATTGTTAAATGAATTTCATTAAATTTCTTAGAATATTGTATTAGTATATTTAGAATGAATCAAACTAATATAAGAATATTGTATAATTTAATTAGTGTTCCCATTTGTGTTTCACGTCCCTCTTATAATTTAATTTGATTTTTTTAAAATAAAATAAAATTTTGTAAAGTTTTTATTTAGAATATACATTTTTCAGGGACGTTTCACTATGTCCTCCTAACTAGCTAGGTGATGTCAATGTTCAGTAAAAAAAATAATTTCTAGCCTACTCTAGTCTTCAATCATGGTTATGTCCCTTGGTAGTGCACCTTCCTTCCACCTAAGTGGTGAGGGGTTCAAATCCCACCATGCACATTTTACAAGCATGTGTGGGGAGTTTTCTTTCCGAGTTATGAGGGTAGTTATCTCCCGTTATGGGAATAGATATCCGGGCCGTACATGTATTGTTTGATCTTGGTAGGTCCCGGCAATCTTATTGTAATAGTTCTTGTAATTTAATAAAATTAAATTAAATAACACTCATTGTTTTAATTGACTTGTATTAATAAAAAATTTGTTACCATTGACCACAAATCATCCAATACTACAAACAAACTACACATGATTTTGTTTTTTCTTTTCTTTTCTTTTTTTATTTGTTGAATGAAGTAGTCATTTCCTACGTCATCTTCTAACTCCAATCTTCTAACTTCAATTTGTTTTTATTTTATTTTTTAATTTTTTTAAAATTATTTATTTATTTTATTTTTAAAGATTATCCTAATTTTTGTCTTTAATTAGAATGCATATTAATTAAGTTATTCATTAATATTAATCAAGTTATTTTGTTATATTAATCAAGTAATTAGATTCTCTTTAGATGTATTTAGTCACCTATATTAATTTTATATATTTTCAATTAAAATGCCATAGAATCGAATTAAAAGTAAATTTTGAAAGTTCTATAATTCTTTTATTCAAATATATAAGAATGTGTCATTATTTGAATTATTTGCATAAAAAATAAATAAATTATATACTCATAGAATTAACTTTGATATATGAAACCACCAATTTTTACATTGAAACACTAAGAATACAATGTAAGTTTTTGGATTGAATCCTAATATTTTATACTTAATTTTTGGATCTGGAATCAAATACCCATTTGAATTCTTATCAATGGTTTATAAAAAGTGGAAAACGATATGGAGAACCACACTCTTCCAATTGGTACGTACATTCAATCTTAACAAAGTAGTTGTGCACTTCTTCTTTTACCTATATGACAAGAGTTCAAGTTTCACATTTACCTAATAAATCACAAAGTGTGAGGAGACTCATCCTAAGTCATCCCCATAGAAAGAGTTGCATTTCAGACCCTACTTATAGCGGTTGATTTTACCAAATCCCGATAGATCGTCGAATTTCAAAATACATATATAAATTTTTTAGCGTGAGAATTTGTCAAAGAAAGCTTGATTATTTTGTTAATTAAAAAGTTTGTTAGAGGGATGATTAGAAGAAGAACGAAGGAAGATATAAACAAAAGTACTCGTTTTGCAGTCAATATATAAAAATCAATTAGGCGGCATATAAATTGTCAAACCATATCTTGTAATGTAGAGGATAAAGAGAGAAAATGTCAGATTAAGAGATTCATGACTGTGTTTTTGGCTTTTACTCACAACTAGCCTCTATTTTTATCTATTTTTGCAGGCTTACGGTTGGAATGAAAAAAAATACCCTTTTTAAACAAATTTAAAAAAAAACAAAAACAAAAAAAAAAACAAAATAATGGAGTCCTTTAAACTTTAATGATAAGAATTTCATGCGATTTTTTTTAATGGGCTGTGATTGATAGCCCAATGAAATATGTGTCAACCGGGTAAAGAAGATCTAAGTTTAAAACAATTTGATATTTAGCTTCACAGACTCTTAGAGGCTCTAAGCTTTAGTTGGTGAAGCTAGATATTGAGAATATATCCGATGTCAATATGTATGAGTAATGCTACTTTATCCAAATTTGATGTCCAAATGATACGACCAAATGATATGAGAACACTCTAATCCATTCATTTAAATCATGCAAATCTAATACAATTTAAATGGGTGGATTAAAGTGTTGCCACATCATTTAGACACCAGATTTGGACACCAGGTTTTTATTTGGAAAAAGTGGAGTGTTATTAATGGAATATCATGAAGATATATTTGACATTTTAAAGTTTAAAAAAAAACTCAAAAATATTAATTTGAAAAAGCTCCCGAAAATTCTATTAAGATGACAACCAAACGAATGAACGAACAAAAAAAAAAAAAAAAAACTTGAGAAAAGCTTTTTGGACTAAAAAAATTCTTCTAGCCGATAGAGAAACTGTTCCAAATGTACACTAATTTACTTTTGCATCTTTGTAAACAGTTTCTGTGATAAAGCATATAATCATTAATCAATAATCTTTGACATTGATCACTATAGGATCTACTTACATTTCAAATCTTCTCAAACTTGTATAATTTTAGAGTGCTATAATCTCATGCACATAACAGAACAACTCAAATGGAAAAAAGAAGAAATAGATTGAATCCATCTCCGAGGAGTACATTTCACTCTCCTGTATATATTTCGATATATCATTCAATGTCGGCAAGGAAGGATACAAAATAATGCATTGCTTATTATTCTTGCATATAAGCTGTATAAGGATATATAATCATATTTGTGAAACGAAAAATATTCGATGTTAAAATCAAACTTCGATTGAGATATTGCTTATAAAATATGAACACGACTGGAAAACGTAAAATTGGCACTGGGGCACCAAGACACGACTTGCTGCTTCTCTATAAAGTAAAATCTTGTTGGAAGATTGTATTCTCAAAATATGAAGTCAATTTACCGGAAACTACTTGAGAATAGTATCGCGATGTTGAAATCATATATAGGTTACCTTGATCCGCAACCTTGTCTAATTTGCTTATTTGCTTGCCCTGAAAAGAATGAAAGAAAAATGTGAGATTTTAGACAAAGTCTTCAAGAGAAAAGGTTCGAATAAATGACACCAAAACATCAAAACAAGCTTCAAATCGTCCATGCTGCCCGAATTTAACAAATTATTCAAGTTTCCAGATTTTCCAGCCAATAGTTTCTTAGACAACAAATTAAAGAATCCAAATCTTTAACAAATCAAAGTTAAAAACCAAATTTTCACTCGACTTGAAATCTGAGAGGCCAAACTTCTACACAAAAGCAACCAAGGGCTGAACCACAAAATAATCCAGGAAGCAAGAGCTGTGAGTGTAACAAGAAATACAAAGAATACGCTAATGTGGAGCAACCATTGGTTCTATGCCTCTAACCTACTAGTCATATTAAGTATTTACATTAGAAAAAGAGAGCACATGAAATGCATATTGTTGCAGTGATCTTACCCTCGCAAAACATATGAAAATACTGTTAACTTGGTGTATCAGCACGATAGAAAGTCTCATAGGTTAGAAGAGTCCCAGCTAGCATAAACAGCCTCAATGATTTTCTCATGAAGTATGGCACCAGAGCAAGCAATTATGCCCCGATCAAGGCCTTCTAAGTACACTCCCCTTGAGAAGTCAAGGGGACGTCCACCTGCATCAGTTACCACACCACCGGCCTCTTCCACAATGACGACAGCAGCAGCATGATCCCATATCTTTTCTTTGTATCCACACCTAGCAAACTTCATAAAAATCTCAGCATCGCCACGAGCTATGGCTGCGTATTTGACCATGCTATGGACACGCATAGGTTGATTTCTGCCATTACAATGTGAATGGAAATCTATGAGGATCAAAGTAAAAGCAACTATAAAATTGTCAGACACCTCCGGTGATAAAGATATCAAAAGGGATAGCATTGTTCTTCAATTCAAAGCTTACTGTTAACTTTAACCTGAGATGACAATTACTGACAACATAATAACTTATGGAAATCTAATACTAATAATACCACCAATGTCCATATATCCATAAAAGCAAAACCAAGAAATTCCCTCAAAGCAAAGCAAGGTGGTTTACTTGTTCATCATAAACTTCTATGTGGAAAATATGTTGCATTATACATTCGAGTTCACCATTACTGTTTACACAGATTCTTCTTCTAGCACTACATCAAGTAAAAAAAAAAAAAAATGGAAAGGTATGCTTTCACTTCTTTAATTCTATAGCTAAGAAAGTTGCAAAGGAAGTGCTACCTTCTTGTTTAGTAATTCAATTATTTTGTTCTCTTAAAGCTCATATACCCAACCTTTAACAGAATCCTAATTTCATATTTGACTGTTCAAACTTGATTCTAATATGCATTCATTTCAACCATCCAACATTGAAGAATTAAATCTGAAATTAAATATTTAGTGGCTGTGGGAAGAATCTTAACAAACCTAAGCCCCATGGTATGTGCAAGTCCTGCTGTGAAGGAATGATTTGAGTTTGCCCTCTCCACTGGTTCACAAACTGTTGCTAGGGCTGGATCAACAATAGGAGAAACCAGAATCTGACTTGCAGAATTTGGCCACTGAAGGTTTTCTTCTCCATGGACTAAAGGCTGCATCCATGCCACACCACTACCTCTCCTTGCATACAACACACATCCTTTGTCCCATGTCTCAGCATTTGATAGAGACGGGTTTGATGTAACTTGGTTGTGCTTATGAGGATAACTTAGCAGCTCTTTCTTCAATGGGTAATTAGGGCACCCGAGAACTCCAATAACAACTTTACCGTCCTCAATCAAGGCTAGAGCTACAGCATACTGATCCCCACGTACAAAGCCCAATGTTCCATCAACTGGGTCGAGCACCCAATGTCTTCCTGAAGGACCACCAGATGAATTGCATCTGCTGATTGCCTCAAGAATTTGTGATGTTGCAAGGGGTCTATTGGGACTCTGAAGACCGTACTTTGGTGCTTCAGCTAAGCATTCATTGACGGTGTTCACAACAGCAGCCAGCAAACCTTCTGAATCAGCCTTGGAGAGAGTTTGGACATCTTCTTCAGCTACAATAGACACGTTTTCACCCTTAAAGGTTTCCGAAAGTACCAAGCTAACAGTTGCTTGGACACTCCAATCTGTTCATGCAGTGACATAAAGAGAATTAGCTAATAGAGCAAGATGAAGCAATGCCGATGCACAAAAAATTCTGATAAATTTTATGCATTGAAAAGTTTCAACCTGCTTCCAACAAGTTTATGCATTCAACCAAGTGTATAATGAAGGACAAGAATTTTCATATGGTAACCTTTTCACTCGTGACTTGGTAGAGTGACCAACAAAAACCAAAAGGAGAATGCCAATGCTTAAGGTAACAAAATATCTAATTTAAAAATCGTCTAAAATAGTGCAAAGAGTGACTCAACCCAGAAAATGAGAATAATACAGGAGAAGTACCCATGGCTAAACAACCCAAGATACAATCTTGTACTTGAAACTCAAAAGTATCAACAAACCCCATAAAAGAATAATAAATTTTTGAAATAATTGGAAACTGAAAACCAGGAGAACAAAGCCTTCAAAATTACCGAAGTTAGCTCACTGATAGAATGTTAACACCCTCTATAAGCCCTACACTTCCATACATTCCAAATCAGACAAGACATTACCGGTTTACCACTCTCCATGCTACATGACCCCTCATAAGAAACTAGTGTAATAATGTTCTTGAAAATTTCTGAAATATCTCCAAGCATTGAAATATTGAATATTAAAATATTAAAAGTTTATATACTAAGCTACAACCATAATATAAGTGTGCTTGTGCCTGTGTCAGTGTTTCGACCTTGTATAATTATACCACTGGCTGAATTTGATCTCAATGAATTCCAATACCTCCATTCAGGCAATGCTCAATTGGCAAATGTCCCACTCTCACAACAATATAATGCGTAGACAACTAAGAGACAAGACTTCTTCTTATAAGGTTCATTGAAACTAGCAATTTGGAAGGAAGTAATCTAGCTATTTTGTCAAAATAGATTGAATCGCAGATTTCAAAGACATTGGTCAAATTCTAGTAGAATCACATATCAAATATATTCTTTCTACACCATATTAAGTCACTGCAGAAGATTTTGGTTGCTATATGCATAAAATGCATGATGAAGCACTTCTAGTTTCCAATCAAATTAACTCAAGCTACATCGAACATGACTTTATCTCTTCTTAAAAGATACGGTTGTTAATCATGTACGTCTACATTACTTTTTTTTCATTTTTATCACCAATAACCAAAAATGTCATCCCTAACACCTGAAATATTTGTAGGAATTCTACCTTAAAAACAAACATATATAGAAGTTCTAAGCACTATCCCAACCTTCTAAAATTACAACATTGCACAAATTCTCTCCAAACAAAGCCCAAAGAGATAGCAATACAACACCAATTAACACACTTCCAACATTTTCTCAAAAACTGAAGGCTGCTGAAAAACAAGAGGTCAAGGACAAAAAAAAAAAATGTAACGATTTCAACTGTATGTTAGTGTCTTTTTTTAAGCGAGGTAATTTAACAAAATTTATTATTCAACATCCGAACAGAGGAAGCAAAACAGAACAAATGCAACCCGAACATCAATGAACACAATCATCAAACAACTCATTCAAAACACACTCACCAACCAAAAAATAAAAAACACAAAGGAGGCCAAAACAGAACAGAAAAGGAACAGGTACAAACAGAAGAGCTCAATTGTGGAAGCTTCACTTTCCACATTCATTACCTGCAACAGTAACAGGAGAGTCATCGTTCTTGGACTTGACATGAGCACCATTGGTGGACACCACCAACTTCTCTTGTACTCTTTGACACAGCGAACACGCCAAATGCACAACTCTAACCGCCACATCCAATTCCGTAGTGTAATTGTCCTCCATTTCAAAACCAATCTCAACAACAACAAACCCCTTCGACACCAATTAAAAACAAAACAAACCCAGATAAAGAAACCTACTTTTCTGCAATACCCACCTCAGAAATCACAAATATAAACAGTACTCCTACATTGCTGGAACCGCCGGGCTTTAGATTTTTTTTCAATATCGGAATTCTTCGTATTTTGATGAAAATTCTGATAAAAAATCTCCCATTTTAAGAAGATTTCGTGTGTCAATGAAAAAGGGTTTGCGTTATATTTGAGACATAATGGAGAATCAAAGCACGAAAAAGAAAAACGCATTAACTATGTCTGTGTGAGTGTGCTTTTTCAAGGAGTTCTGGTGTTGTGTTTTTTATTTATTTTATTTATTTTAATTATTTAATTATTTTTTATCATTTTGGGGTTGAAGAAGAACTTGTATGGGGCCCTATTTTTGACTGTTAAAATATAAAAAAAGTTTTATCCTCCATTCCCAGTCTGCCACGTCAGATAGGGTAAATCAAAAGTAGGGTCTACATGAGGAGGTGGTGGTTTTTCTCTCACGTGTTTTTGCGTCTATAGATTTTTGAAGAAGAAGATGTAAACACTAAACACATTAAAAAAAAAATACATGACGTAAACTTCTAGTTTTTGTGTGGATTATGTACATGTATTCCACCCATAAGAATCCTAATTAAATGTAATAACTTAAAAATTAAATTTAAATATTTTAAATTTATATTTTATATTAATGTGTGCAAATAATTAATCTTAATATGTATCTGAAAGACATATTAAGAAAATCCTAATCATATTAAAATTATTTTCTAAAAGTTCGGTGAAATGACTCTTCAAAAATACTTTTAAACACATATGTTAAGAGAATCCTAAACATATCAAAATTATTCCTAAAAGTTACTTGAAATAATCCAAATTAAAACTTTTAGAATTCATTAATGATTACGCAACCCAAAACATTAGTCAAAAAAATCAATCCAACAATTTGACATTAACATAATTTGTAAAAGTTATAAGATGAGGTTGGTCCGGTGTAAACCCTTCACATCTGCATTACGAGGTTGCGGATTCGAGTCATTCTCTTTAAAAAAAAAAAAAAATTTTAAAAAAAAAACCCCAAATTTTTATAATAGTGTAAAAAATTAAAAAAAAAATCGTAAAATCCTTAGTTTTAAAAAAATACGAAACTTATCTTGTAATTTGGAGGTTTTAAGAGGAATAAAGTATGCCTTAGAGGGTGCCATACTGCCATGTGAATAGCATGATTAGAATTTAAAAAAGCAGTGCTAATGGTCCTCAAAGCTTGAATGAAATAATTTTAATATATAAAAGTAGACTTTTTTTTTTTTTTTTTTTTTTTTTTTTGATTGATATAAACCAAAGGCTTACAACACCTGGAATTTAGATCTAGGTCAGGAAACATGAAAAACATGTTTACAACTATAACTAGGACTCTTCAGCAAATGACACACAAGCATAGCCCAGACGAAATTTCCACAAACGGGAAAAAAACCCACACACAAAGGTGGGACTGACACCCTCACTAAGAGGGACTACAAACATACAAACCATGGCACTCTGGTGTTGGAGGGATCCAGTAGGAGGTCCAAACACACCGGCTAACAACTAGCGCCTAAAACGGTTTATATAAGAAGTAACTGTACAAACCAAAAAAAACCTTAATTAAAAGGAATAAAAGCCGATCTGAAGGAGGGAAACCAAGGCAGCCGGAGAAGACCAACATCAGGACGCCGCCGCCCAGGGATCTGCTGGATCGGGATAGATCTTGATGGAACGATGATGAACGGCCCGAACCGTAGGCCTGCCTACAACGACGGAGATGTCGACCTAGTCCCGGCGCTACATACCCGAGCAAACCACCACCTAGATCGGGAGACCATTGCCGAAAAAAGCAGTAAAATCCGCCGGGAAGCCGTAGAGAAGATAGAGAAAACCTCTGCTAAGCTCACCGGACCACCGACTATCCCACCGACATCCCTTATAGTAGGATGTCGGCGGCGAACTGAGAGGAAGGTTGTAGGTGTTTCTGTTTAGAGAGAGGTTAGAGAGAAAAATATCTTCTCTCTAGAATTGTTCATATAAAAGTAGACTTGGTTATGTGTGTTTATTCATCCAAATTTGTGGAAATTTTGGATCACTTTGAAAGTTTTGAATATACAAATCAAGTCATTAATCATGATCATGATCTGTTCAAATTAAATAGATGAGTAGATGGATATATATAATATATGTAATCTGATCAAAGATGAACAAAAGTGATTAAATCACATATTTTTTAATCAGAGTCTAATGTCCTAACCACTAGACAATGGGACCATTTTATTTTGTTACATTTAATTGTTTATAAAATCACAAATAAAATGAAATAAACACCTCTCCTCCATATTAATGGTTAGGGTTTTAAAAGCATGTGTTGGAAGTTTTCTTCCGATTGTAATAGATATTTGGACCATATATGTATTGTCTAATCTTTACATGCCGAGTAATCTTATTCTAATAGTTGTAATACTTAATTTTTATTAATTGTTCAACAACACCAACTGCATATTTCCCAGAAAATCAAGAATTTTGGAGAATTTTCACAAATTAATATTCTCATAAATATCATTAATTAATTAGTAAGAAAATTGTAATCATTTTATAATTTTTAACTAAAAAAATCCTTCAGATGTTATAAAACTTAAAGAATATAATAGATAAGATATTTTTCTCAATATTTTTGTTGAAAAATACTTTCAATTGTTTAAAATTATCATCTGAACAACAAAACCTGAATAAATCAACTATTTATAATTAATTGATTTAAACTAAAACAGTATAGCTATACAACACTAAACCCATCACAAATTTCTAATCATAAATGATGAAAGAAATGATTTACGATTATAATATAGATCTTTGTGATTTGTGACCACTATGGTGAATAATATTATAGTTACAAATTACTTTTTCACATTATTTTTAATCAATATTTGTAATAAATCCATTAATTATTTCTAACAATACTTTTAAATTAGGGTTTAGGAATATAAATATATACAAAAAAACTTTGTGCAACCGGGGGCTGCGTAACCGTTGCGCCCCCGGTGTGCATTTTTAAAAAAAAAAGGTGGGTCCCATGCATTAAAAAAGCAGCCCCCACATGTTTTAAAAAAAAAATTGCATACCGGGGCCGCAAAGATTACGCAGCCCCGGTTGCACAAAGTTTTTCTCAAATATATAACCGTACCTCAATATGGTTTGGTGGTAAATGACCATTAAGTATGGTAATATCCCAATTTGAGTAGCGGAACCGCATGTAATATATCAAAATAAAAAATAAGAATATATATACTATTACTCTAATGAAAATATAATCTTATCAAAATCTATTTCTTCACAAAATCAACTCAAGTACCTTAACGTTACATGTAATGTAACACAGCTTGAAAATTCTTTCATCTATAGGATTTCACTAGAGCTCCACAAAATGTGCAGATTATAGCTTTCCACGATCTACAGTAAAACGGGACGTAGCAGAACCGGGTCACGGTTTTCATCTCTGCCACGCTGACACCACCGTTGCATCTTGAGCAAAGCCCCGCCGCGGGTTTGCAGCTCCTCACCTTCCTCTTCTGGTCCACCAGGAAGCAGAAACAAACCATTTGAACAACAAAATACAATTAAGAGAGCTAATAATGTTATGTTATGTTAGATTAGTATTTATATAGTTAGGTGTATGTTAAAGATCGAGCAATAATTATTGTTTCGATCGACCGTTGGATGATTGACACGTTTGTTGGATTCTAGAAGGAGTGAAATTGATCATGCCATGGAATTTCTTCATGTATTTGGAGCAGGAAACCTTCATTGAGATCATGAAAATCGTGTGGATGGTTGCCATATGAGTGTTGCATATAATATTCCTCAAAACATATCATATATGATAAAATATGATTCAATAATGCAAAGAAAAATTGGGAAGATGTTAGTATTGAGGATTCGAATCCCAATTATAAGTATGTGTAGGGAGTTTTCTCTATGGTTGTCGAAATAGATATCAGAGCGGTACATGTACCATTTAATCTCAACAGGTCCCAATAAACCTTTGAACCGACTATTCAATGTTAAAATTTATTGTAATACTTAAAAAAAAATAAGGAAGAAATAAAATTAAATGAATGAATCAATTATTAATTTCTTTTTTACATGTGAGTATATGAGTCTATAACTATTGACTAGTGAAGAAACTCAATTCTATGCCAATAAATTAAAGTAAAATTTGAAATACATGAATATATAAATATATATATATATATATATACAGGGCCGTCTCCAGACATTTTGGGGCCCAAGCGATTTTATGACATTAACAAAAATCGGGGCCCTATATAAAATTATTATCATTAACATAAAAAAAAAAAAAAAAAAATTAGTGGATAACTGAGATTCTGAGATCACTAAAGCAACTAAAGCATAAAATTAGTGGATACTAATACTATTGTAAATTGTAATTTACTAATTTGTAAATAAAATAAATAATTAAAAGATGAGTCAAAAACTCAAAATTAACATGTAGAAGTTAATTAAAAACAAAAATCATACCTCTTCAAACAATCAAACGGCAACAGCTTCAAAAAGAAAAGAGGGAGGCAGAGAGAAGAAAAGAGAGAGCAAAGACGCAAAGTGATTGTTTTGAATTTTGATTCGTATGTTTAGCATAATAGCAGGTTATATATTTTATTTTTTAATAGTGCAGTGATGTACTGATGTCTAAATTCTAATGGTCTTAGAATATTGGGCTTTAAAAGTTGTTTTTTTTTTTTTTTTTTTAATTGAATTGGTTTATTGGGCTTAAAGGGAAACTAGATAAATGAAAGTAGAAAATGTTTGGAATTGGGCCCTAAAGAAAAAGAAGAAGAAGAAGAAAATTGGATCATGAGTCCCCAAAAAAGAAGAAGAAAATTGGATCAATTGGGGGCCCCAACAAAATGCTGGGTTTGCTGGCCCAATAGGCCGGCCCTGTATATATATATAGTCTTTCTATGATCGATTCATCCTGATATATTTTATATCAGAACGAAGAATGTGGACCATAGATTATGGAGAAGTTTTAACAAGTGCATACACTTTGAATCAAAGTATGTAAATTTAATGGTTCACATTCTTCGTCCTGATATATTTTATATCAATATCAGGATGATAATATATCATGACGAACTGATAATAGAAAAACTGGTTCACATTCTTATTCTTGATATATTTTATATCAGGACAAACTGACAATAGAAAAACTATATATATATATATATATATATATGTACAGAAATTCTATTATTAGTTTGAACTGATAAAAGTTATATCAGTTCCTTGCATGTGGGCCACTGGATTTAAATACTTTGACTTGGCTGTATGCACTTGTCAGTCAAAGTATTTAAATCCAGTGGCCCACATATAAGGAATTGATATAACTTTTGTCAGTTCGAACTGATAATAGAAAGACTGTATATATGTATATATATATATATATATATATATATATATACGGTCTCATTCATATCAGTGCGCACTAATGTAACTACATCAGTACCAATGCATCTGGACCACTGATTATGGAGAAGTTTTAATAAGTGCATACACTTTAAGTCAAAGTATGTAAATCTAATGGTCCACATCCAACGCACTGGTGAAGTTATATCAGTGCGCATCGACTTGAACATTTATATATATATATATATATATATATATATAATTGCTTAAAATTATACATATACAGTCTACATATTAATGAAATATATATATATATATATATATATATATATAATTGCTTCAAATTATACATATACAGTCTACATATTAATGAAAAAATATATATATATATATATATATGTTTATATATATAACTTTACACAAAATTACAAATTTTTTTTTTTTTTTTTTTGATACAACATCAACCAGTAGAACAGAAATAGGAAGGGCTGGTATTCAGCCAACAAGATTCCTCAGAAGAGGAAAAGGCAAGAGAGGCAAGCTTGTGAGCCAAACTATTGCTGCTACAGGGAATAGAATGACATAAGACCAAGCAAGCATCACCAAGATTCTGACTTGAAGAATTTAGCATAGATGCCACTGTAGAAGCATCAACTTCAACCTGTTGTACATAGAGGTTTTGTCTTTTGGCCAACATAAGACCCTCGTGAAGAGCTAGAAACTCGCCCATCTCAGCAGAAAAGGTACCAAAAATTTGCTTAGCAACAACAGCCACAACCTAGCCACCACTGTCTCTAATTACAGCCCCAACCCCAATAGAAGATCCACCAGGAAAAACAGATGCATCAGAGTTTAATTTTAACAAACCTGGGGGAGGAGGGCTCCACAACTCATTCTTACCAGAGTGACCATGCTGACAACTGATGTCTAATGCTGAAGAGGAGCTTCGGAATTCTACCAAATAGGATTCTGCCCAGAAGACCAGATAAGCCGGCTTTCTCACTGTCCCATTATTGCACAAAGCATTCCTGTTTTCCCATATACACCAGAGAATAACACAAGCCAAAGCCAGCTCCTCCTTGCCAACATTTCCCTGCACCCTTGAAAGAAAATCTACAGTCTGAACATTTCTGAATTTATGATAGACAGTGGCAAAGCTAGAACATTGCCAAGTTTCTGCACTTTCCGGCACCACAAAAGAGCATGATCCACAAATTCCTCACATTCACCACAAGACCTGCAAATAGCACAATCAACAATACTTTTCTGCATTAAATTACAAAGAGAAGGTAGAGCATTGCGACATGCCCTCCAAACAAACATTTTGATTTTTGGTGGTATTTGGAGACTCCAAAGAGAGTTCCACCATTTTCGTGCAATACTCGAGTTAGAAGAAGAGGATTTAATTCTGTCTAAGAGGGCTACCTGATATCCATTTATTTGATTTGATTTTATCAATCTAAAAGTATAGTGTTGTCATGAGCATGAAAGAAAATTGTAGCAGTGGTCCAATCTGTAAAGGATAACTTTGTTAATTAGATTTGTATTAGATTTGTATTATCTTTATAATTATCTCCTAGATTAAATTCTTGTATTTATCTGTAGACTAGTTCTATTTTCTTTAGGAATCATAGGTTTACTTAAACTAGGCTTCTTGAGCATTCTCATACATATGTAACTCAATTTTATTCTTCAAGTTAATATACATAAATATATTCAACTTCTATATGGTATCAGAGCTCAAATAAACTCAAAGAGTCTACAAACGATCCAAAACAATGACCACTATTGCTTCTTCTTCTTCGTCCCTCTCACCGTCGGTGATAATCATCTCATCGACTTCCTCAGGTCATGACGTAAATACGTCCAGAAACACCATTATTTCCATCAATATCGCTGCTTAAGCACCTCTGAAACTCACTGCAACAAACTAGCACTCCTGGAAACTTCAATTCTATACCCACCTAATCGGCTTTGATCTTACGGGGTTTGTTGACGATAAACGCCCATGTCCACCGGAAACCATCACAACTAGTGACACCACCGCACCAAATCCCGAGCACCATATATGGGTTAGACAAGACCAATTATTGCTAAACGCAATACTTGGATCCATAACTCCGTCCATCATTTTGTTTATCGCTTCCGCAAAAACTGCTCATGATGCATGGATTGCTCTTGCCAACACCTATGCTAAACCCTCCATAGGACACATCATACACCTAAAAGGAGTACTCACCAATATCAACAAAGGAACCCAATCGATCACTGAATATATGCAACATGCAAAAAGTGTCGCTGATAAACTAGCCATGCTTGATGCTCCGGAAAACCCTAAAGATCTGACAGTAAAAATTTAAATGGTTTGTGGTGAAGAATTCAAGGACATATCATCTGTTGTACGTGCCCGTGACTCAGCAATCACCTTTGAAGAATTACATGAGAAACTTCTCAACTATGAAGCCCTCCTGAAACAAGAATCTGCAAGGACCCAGAAACTTCCCATTGATGAACACATAAAAGTGTATGTTTAATAAGAGTTGAAATCATTATTTTACACTAGTAGTTCCATTAACTCTCCTAACTTAAGCACATTTACACTTTTGTCTTTTATTTTTGATATTGTTACTTTGATGCAGGTTACTTGAAATGGGCATAACTTTTCACTCAAATATCGGATTGATCCGATTCTTTTTCTTATTGAAAGATGATTCAATTTCCTACAAAAATGCTTTTCACGTTGAATTCAAGATTCGGACGTTTTGAAGGCCAAACAGAGGATGGAAGAGGATGCCTGTACAGTTTCCGCACACACTGAACATGCTTCAGTGTTTTGGGCATAACTTGAGCTATAGATTTCGGATAATTATGAACCAAATATTTCTGGAAAGCTAAGTCAAAAATACACACTTCTTCTGTTCATGTCAGAGGCCAATTCAGAAGCATGCAGCATGAAATCAGGGTTCAAAGATTATACATGCATGGGCAATCCAAAATTGTCAACATTAGGTGGCTTAACATTAATTAACCATGTTCCCCTTTTATGACCCTTTTACCCTTCGAACTCTCTATATAAAGAGCCTTGTATATTGCTGAAAATCATCTCTTGATACCTTGAAACTCTTAATTTGTCTCTTGAATCATCTTGGTTCATGGCAAGTTTACCTTGCATGTATTATTATTTCTCTCTTTCACTATAAACTTTCTTCTTGCCAATTAGTTTTCTTTTATGTGTTTTTCCTTTTATATTTCCATGCTTATTTCCATTTCCATGAGTAACTAGTTTCATTATGCTAAGGTGAAAAGGTGAAGCTCTAACCAAGTTGTTGTTGAATTTTGCACATCTAACCAAGTTGTTGTTGAATTTTCTCTATTTTCTTTTGCTGTGAAGGACCTTCATACTGGGGCGTAGCTTTTGCGAGGACGGACTAGGAATGGTGTCTATGAGTGGTCGTCTCATGCTAAGCCTGAATCTTCTCATATCATCGCCTTTTCAAGTGTTAAGGCCTCTTTCCCTGACTGGGAAGGTCACCCATCGTCAAAAATAATTTCGAGTCTAGAAGGTTTCCAAGCATTGTCAGTTATTTCACATAGTAGTTCTAGCAAACCATGTAGTGCATGTCTCTGTAATAAAACGCATAAATTGCCTTTTTCAATTTCAAATGTTCTCAGTTCTAAACCTTTTGAGGTTATTTACTCTGACATTCGGAGTTCTCCAATTTTATCTAAGGATGATTTTAATACTATGTGTTATTTGTTGATCACTTTACGAAATATATGTGGATGTACCCTTTAAAACTCAAATCTGATGTGCATGCGATTTTTATTCGCTTGAAAGCCTTGGTTGAATTTTTTTTCAAAAATCACATCATATCACTTACAGTGACAATGGTGGTGAGTACATAGCCTTAAGGCAAACCCTCGGACAACATGGCATATCTCACTTCATCGTACCACCTTACACTTCGGAACACAATGGTGTCTCCAAGCGTCGTCATCGTCACATTGTTGAGACGGGCTTATCCCTTCTCACTCACGCATCACTACCTCTCACTTTTTGGTCATATAAGTTCACTACGGCTGTATATCTGATCAATGGGATGCCCACACCTCTATCAGACATGCTATCCCCATTTGAAAAAAAGACCCTGATTGTTGTTGTTTTAATCACTGGACTGAATGTTTCTTTGTAATCTAAACCTAGCCGTTGATGAAATCCCTTGGCTACTAAGTGAGCTTTGTAGCGAGAGATGGACCCATCGGGAGATCGTTTTATATGGAACACCCACTTATAGCCTACCACATTGTGCGAGGGATTCGGAGGAACTAGAATCTATGTTCCATTTTGTATAAGGGCATCAAACTCATCTAACATTGCACGTCTCCATTCCAGAATTTTCAGTGCTTAAGATGCATATGTAGGTTCATTCTGAGGGGGTGATAGGACACTGGTGAGGGATAGCTTGGTGAGAGGCTTGTGAATGTTATTCTTTGAGCGTGTGAGCATTGGGTGACCGGTGATGGTAGGTATGGGTGGTGGCTAAAAATTGGTCAGGCTGGTTGGTTGGGGAGCTGTGTCGGCTAGTTGATGAGATGTTTCAGCTGGTTGGGACGAGAGGGGTGCGATCGGGATAGGCAAGTCAGGTGTGGCAGCTGTATGGTGAGGCAGCGGGAAGGCTTTACAGCTGTGAGGTGCGACAGGATTAGTTGGATTAGGTGTGGTGTTGTTCGGTTCGATCGGAATAGGTGTGGGGCTATTTGGCCCGGCTGGTGGTTGGACAAATTGAGGTTGTGAGAACCTTGGGTCCGCAGCAGAAGCTCGAGAGCTATGGAATGAGTTCTGACGATGAGTCTCATGCGAAGCCAAACCTGTAGAAGAGTGAGCATGCGATACTGGAACTAGTATAGATAGGGACTCATGTGATAGCCAAGACGTGCAAGTGGTGGCGCTAGACCTAGGAAGTTTGGTTTGAATTGTGGTGAATGGAAACACAGACTTAACAAAGTTGACGTGTCTGGATACAAATATACGATCAATAACTGGATCCAAACAGTGATAAGTGTTTTGTGTCAAGGAATATCCTATAAAGATGCATGCTTTAGATCGAGACTCAAGTTTGTGACTATTATACGGCCTAATCCATGGATAACAGAGGCACCCAAATACACACAATTTAGCATAGGATGGGCATGAAATTATTTTCAAAAAGCCTTAACACGGTGAGTTGTTCAAGATTTGAAAGAGATGAAGGAATATGACCAGAGAAATTATTACTAGCAAGATACAAATACGACAATTGTGTAAGGTTACCAATAGATATAGGAACTAACCCGATGAAACTGCAGTTTTCCATATTGAGACGTGACAAAAACTTTAGATTTCCGAATGAATCGGGTAGTTTTTCTGAGGAACTTGTGGAAGAGACATCTAAATACTTGAGAGGACTACTCCAGTTTACCTTTGGAAAATTGCATTTTAGGTCGTAATTGTTTGGTAAATTGAGTGTCTGCAAGTTTGGTTGGTGGAAGATGTTTTCTGGTAAGCTCCCTTGTAATTCACAATCACTAAGATTCAACAACATCAAAGAAGAAGAAAGATTTGTTAAATAACCTAGTGCTACTGTAGACATGTTGACATTATCGAGAATAAGTTCCAACTTAGGCGTATTTTGGACTAACCTTTCCATAACAGTTGTTTCAAGTGCCAAATCACCGGGCCATGAAGTACCAAGATCAAATGAAATTAATCTAGTCAAATGAGAGATTTGAAATGGAATTTTCCCAGAAAAGTAGGAGGAAGAGAGATTAAGGTGTCTCAACCTTGGAAAGTTGACAAGATCAGAAGGAATATGAGAAGAATTGAAGAAATTGAAAGCAAGGTTGAGCTTTTGGAGGTGAGGAAGGAGGAAGAGACTAGTATTGGAAGGTATGATGCCATAAAGCCAACTACAACTGAGATCGAGGCCAATTACATCACCTGTGACTCCATCACAAGTGACTCCATCCCATGAACAGCAATCAATATCATCTTTCCAATACTTCATTTTTGGATAAGAGGAATGCCCAATCTCATCACAAAAATAAGATGCATAATTAACAAAGGAAAAGAGTTGCTTAAATTGGAGCAATGCGGAACTCTGGTCATGAGAACATAGGTTTGCAAAACTCAGTGAATGCAAGAAAACAAGTTGAAGGCAAACAAGTTGATAGCACCACATTAACCAACCCATTTTTGTTTGTTTTGTGTTGTATGAATTATTTACATGAACCAGTAGAGGGTTAATTATATATAAACGAAATGGAAGCCAGCTGGACTAAATCTCATAATATTTATTGAACATGCGTGCCAAAAGTTGATAAGTTTACTGAACATGTGTGTCCTACCATGTCATGTTTTGTACATGAGGTATTAAGACAAGGATCCTCGACTTATTAAAAATAATAGAGGGCAAAGATTTGCTCCATTACAAATCTTAGTCCTCCATCATTTTTAATGCCACATGTAAATAGATCCCACAAAAGTCAGAAAAAATTCATCATAAGCCATGTTCGGTTAAGGATCCTTGTCCGAGGTATTGAAGCATTTTCAAACAAAATGGCACGAAGTCTTGGTCAATGGTCATCAATAAAGTAACTCAAAGTCTTTGTAGAAAATGACTAGCTCCATGATTTATTCACAAATATTCTCCTAGTTGTGTATATATGTTTATTGTATTTTGTAATGATTATATATATATATATTGTTTTTTTTGGAAAGGAGATTTATTGAACAAAACTAAGAGCAACAATCCTCTGTAATAACAGAGGTCAGGGAAGGAGGGTAATAATCCCTCCAAATACAATCATTAGCAGAAGACACAGCCAACTTGGCTAAACCATGGGCAGCCTTATTGGCCCCTCTAGGAATAAAAGAAACAAAAAAATCATAAAGATTCGAAAAAGCCACAATATCACCAATAATAGCACCAATATCAGCACGAGGAAGGGTCGCCAAGTTGATCAGGTCCACCACCCCCTTCGAATCACTCTCCAGAACAGCAAGGAAAAAGCCGAAACCGATGGCAAGCCTAAGGCCACGAAGAACAGCCACAGACTCAGCAACCATCGGGGAGAAGGTAGCAGCACACTTCTGAGAAGCAGATAACACAACCTTGCCAGAAGAGTCCTGGATGATAATCCCAACACCAATCACACGATCAGCCTCCCTAATAGCAGCATCACAATTGATTTTGAAAAAACAAGCCACAGGCTTGCTCCACTGCACACAACTAACAACACTACTTGGGGTACGATGACCACCAATAGGCAAGTTAGCGGACTGGAACTCATGCAGATAGATGCCAGCCCAACCAACCACATCCTCACAGAAGGCCCAAGGAGAAGAAGGAGAAGAGGCATTAACACGCCGATTTCTCTCAAACCAGATCCGCCAAAAGACAATACACATAAGCTCAATTTCCTTAGTAAGAAGGCTTCGAAGGCATAAATTAAAGAGATCAATGAACTGCATACTATCATCCCAGCGAAAACCTTTCAAAAAATAATAAGACTTGCGAATCCCTTTGATACCAGAACAACCCCACAAAGCATGAACGGTAGACTCAGGTTTAGTCATACATAAGGGACAAATCGCATGAACGTGCATACCTCTAGTCACCAGATTGCACATCGTTGGGATCCAGTTATGACAAGCCCTCCAAATAAAATTCTTAACCTTCAGAGGCACTTGAATTCTCCAGAGAACCTTCCACCAGTTGGCATCGGTAGAGCTAGTAGGCCTGTCGCGAGAAGCAAGAACACAGCCAAGCATGTAGCCACTTTTCACTGTATAAGCTCCAAACTTATCATAATGCCATTGAATCGAGTCCTCCCGGAGAGAAGAACCCAGTGGAATGCTAAGAATCGCATCAGCCTCCTCCGGTGCAAAAGAGGAATAAACCAATTGAGAATTCCAAGTCCCAGATGCAGAAATTAAGGAACTCACAAAGGCATTACAACCAAGGATCGAAGGGGACTGAATTTTCAGAGATAGAGGCCGAGGAATCCAATTGTCAGAATAGATAGCAACCGAAGAGCGAGTACCAATACGCCATCTCAACCCAGCCAAGAGCAGCTCCCTGCCCCAAAGAACACTCTTCCAAACATACGAGCCCAAACCACCCCTATCAGCCTGCAAAAAGGTGGAGGTTGGGTAATATCTCCCCTTCAAAACCCTGGCAACAAGGGAAGTAGGATTAGTAATAAGCCGCCATCCTTGTTTGGCCAACATCGCTTGATTGAAAAGAGCAATATCTCTGAAAACAAGGCCACCATTGTCTTTGCTCACACACAAACTCTCCCACGAACACCAATGGATCTTCCTGTTAGACTCCGAACTTCCCCACCAAAATCTGTTACACATACGATGGATATCATGAATCAAACCCTTAGGGAGACGGAAGAGATTCATAGCATAAGTAGGGATCGCCTGAACCACAGACTTAAGCAGGACCTCTTTACCACCCGAAGAGAAGAGACGGCTCTGCCATCCTTGAACTTTTTGCCAAATCCTCTCCTTAATTCCCTCAAACAGATGGCGTTTTTTCCTACAAGTAAAACTAGGAAGGCCAAGGTATCTTTCATGGCATTTAACCAATCCCACCCCCACTATCCGAGCAAGACGGACACCCATATAATGGGACACAGAACGGCTCACACATAACGCAGACTTGTCGAAATTAACAACCTGACCCGAAGCACCCACGTAAATATCAAGAATGCGTTTAATAGCTCTACAGTCCCTATTACGAGCTCTCGCAAACAAAAGGTTGTCATCCGCAAAGAGCAAATGCGAAATAAACGGTCCAGTTATACCACACCTATAACCCGCCACTCTACCAGAAGCAACAACATTATCAATAAGGCACGAGAGACCCTTAGAGCAGACCAAAAACAAGTAAGGGGATAAAGGATCTCCCTGTCGGAGGCCACGGGAAGGCCGAATATCACCACAAATCTCACCATCGATTAATAAGGAGAAAGTAACAGAAGTCACACATCTCATAATTTTCCCAACTCAAGACCCAAAGAAGCCTAATTTCAGTAACATAGCAGAAAGAAACCCCCCACTATAAGAAAATAGGCCTTTAATGACAGTTATTTGTTGACAGTTTTTAACTGTCAACAATTCTTGACAGTTATTGAGTTTCTTGACAGTTAAAAACTGTCAACAAATAATAAACATTTTTTACATACATTATTAATATATTAAATAATATATAATATAATATATATAATAATATAATATATATATTATATATTATACATATAATATATATATATATATATTATATTATATTATATTATATTATATATATAATATATATATATTAATATAATATAATACATATATACTAATTTATTAATATTATATATATATATAATATATATTAATATAATATAATACATATATACTAATTTATTAATATTATATAATATATATATATGTATTATTATTATATTATTAGATGTGATTTTCTATATATATATATATATATATAATTTATATTATTTAATATAATAATATATAATATATAATATATATTATAAAACATTCATAATATATAATTTTTTCATTATCTTTAATAATTTTTTTAAACTTTTACTTCATATTTTCAACACCAAACAAAATCCCGATATGGATTTATTTTACAGTAAGATATAGGTTTTTAGGCAAACCGATATAAGTAAAATCTTAAAGTTAATAAATTTACTTTTAAATCATTTATTTTTAAAAAATTCAAAAAATTAATTTTTAAAAAAATTGTTTTTTTTTTTTTTTTGCACCCTTTTGTTTCATATTAAAAGACATGTTAATAATCCAATTACCCATATAAATTAGTAATCTAAGTCTTACATTTGTTCATTAAATTGCAAGATACATGTTGAGAAATATCTCTCATGTACTGAGAGTTGTATTCCAAATCATATTTATTACAACTGATGTCACGAGTCTCCTATAGGCCATGTTTGGTTGGATGAAATTGAAAAAAAGTCATTCAATTTGTTTGGTTTGTTAAAATGTAATGATTCCATTGGAATTGTGATTCCATTAGAATGAGGATTCCACCATTTTGGTGGAATGGGCATTCCATCTAAAAACCAATGGAAAGTAATTCCATTCTAAACTAAAATTTATATTCCATAGATACCCTCATATGCCCCAACTCCATTACAAAAATACCCTCAGCTCCTTTCCAAAAATAATATATTATTATAATATATATAACGATATATAAACATATATAATCTAATCAGTCTTTCTATTATTAGTTCGAACTGACAATAAATATATCAGGACGAATAATGTGAACCACTAGTTTTACATAGGTTTCGACAAGTGCATACACTTTGAGTCAAAGTATGTAAAACTAGTGGTCCACATTCTTCGTCCTGATATATCTTTTGTCAGTTCAAACTGATAATAGAAAAATTGATAATCTAATATATTTATATATTAGATTATTATATATAATATTATTATATTATTATATTATTATATTAAATAATATATAATTATATGTATAATATACTTTTATATTTTATTATTATTATCCGCAATATATCATTCTATTATACATTCATACTTAGGGGTATTTTGGTCAAAATACAGTTAATTTCATTCCATTCTGTTATTAACAAAACAAAATAATACTGATTCAGAGACTAATTCTAAAGTTCCAACCAAACAAAAAAATTTAGTTTTCCTTTTCTTTGCATTTTCATTTTTATTCCCATTCCTATTTCGATTACCATTCCATCATGTAACCAAATGTGACCATAGAGTATTGATCAATAACTCAACTATATATATTTTAAAAAATATAATTTTATTAAAATTTTTAGTAAATATTTTTAAATATATGTCCATGGAAATTAGAATTTTGATTAGTTGAATAAATTTAAACTTATCTAACAAGGTTTAATTTCTAACAACTTATATAGTTTATATATAAATATTGTTTAATTGTAAACATATAAAGGTCTCAAGTTCAACTCCCACTACTAACATTTAATTGTTATTATTATCACAGGCGGCAGGTGGTGGTCTGGCGATGGCAAGCGGAGGGGGCGTCCGGCACTGGCGACGGTGGAGGTGTGGCCGGCGGTTGTGGTGGTGTGGCGGCGGCAGGCGGCTGCTAGTCCGGCGGTGGTGGTGGTGGTGAACAGCGGCGGTAGCGGTGGTCCGACGGTAGGCGTTCGGCACCGACGGCGGTGTGGTCCGGTAATGGTCAGGCGGCGGGTGGTCAGGCGGTAGTGGTGCGGCGGTAGCGGGTGGCCGGTGGACCAGCGGCAGGCTTTCGGCATCGGCAGCGGTGGTGGTCCGGCGGCAGGTGGCTGCTGGTCCGGCGGTGGTGGTGGTGGCAGCGGTGGTCCGACGGTAGGTGTCCGGCACCGGCGGTGGTGGAGGTGTGGCCGGCAGGGGTGGTCGACAGTGGTGGTCCGGCAGCTCCGGCGGCGTCAACTGGCCGGCGTCTTACCGGCGATTGTGGTCTCTGGCAGGGGGTGGTGGTGTATAAAAATAAAAAATGTTATTATAGTTAAATAATGAAAATTTAAAAATAAAAAAAAATTATCTTGACAGTTAAAAACTGTCAAGAAAAAATAATAATAATAATAATAATAAACTGTCATTATAATCCTTGACATGGGCTTTGTTGATAGTTATAAAAACTGTTAAGAATATCATTCTTGACAGTTTTTAACTGTCAACTAACCCCTAATTTTCTTGTAGTGCCCACTCAACTCTGTCGTAAGCCTTAGACATGTCAAGCTTCAAAGCGATAGCCCTTTTTTTCCTTCTTCTAGTTCGAAGACCATGAATGCATTCAAACCCAATAACCGCATTATTCGAAATAAGACAGCCAGGCACAAAGGCACTCTGAGCCTCAGAGATGACATCCCCAAGGACCCCTCGAAATCTATTCGCAAGAGCCTTAGCAACAATCTTATAGGACACATTACAGAAACTAATCGGACGGAAGTCAGTTATATGATTAGCCTGATCCACTTTGGGAATAAGAACCACCAAAGTCTTATTCACCAATTCAAGAGACTCACCCCCATTAAGGCAACTAAGGCAAGCTGCAGTGACTGAGCCACCAACAAGATCCCAATACCTCTGATAAAACAAAGCCGGCATACCATCTACACCTGGGGCTTTAGTAGGAAACATATCAAAAAGAGCCTGCTTAACCTCGTCAGCAATGAAAGGCCTATCCAAAAAATCACTCTGATGCTAGGAAAGTTTCCACGGAACTGTATCAATCAGCTTGTCCCATTGCCTGCCTGTAGGCTGCGAAGAGCAGAATAAACCAGAAAAATAGTCTAAAACAATCTGTTGGATCTCCTCTCTTCTATCACACTGTACACCATTCCCATCGGCCAGGCTCGTAATAACATTTCTAGCCCTACGAGCAGAAGCTTTCGAGTGAAAGAACTTCATATTTCGATCCCCCCCTCTTAGCCAATCCTGTCTCGACCTCTGCTTCCAATAACATTCTTCTTTCTCCAGCAATCTATCCAGCTGCATCTCTACATGCTTAACAGTCCTCCAAGATCCCAACGACCCAACCTTAGACACCTCCGCCAGCTCCTTCTTCTTACGAGCAATATCCCAACGTAAACCATTCCGCTTCCCTTGATTCCACCGATCAAGCTTTACAGCACATAGCCCAATGTTATTCACCATCAGAGGCAGAGTACCCATCCCATTCTGAACCAGCCAATTATTCTCCACAAGCTCACTATAATCCCTGTCAGCAGCCCAGCACTCTTCAAAGTGAAAGCGTTTCCTAACATGAACCCCCTTGAGGCCATGCGAATCCATCTCTGGATTAACCGCAACTAGCATAGCTTTATGGTCCGAAAACCAGAAATCCAAATTAGTTACCTTCGAGAAAGGGAACATCTGACTCCAAGAGTAGCAACTAACACTCCTATCCAGCCTTTCCAGAATTAAACCCGAGTCCTTCCTGTTAGACCATGTGAAGCAAGGCCTAGAGAAGCCCAAGTCGCTTAACTCACAATCATCCAGAACCTCGCGAAACCCCTCCATGAGATTTTGAGCATGCGGAAGACCCCCTTGCTTTTCAGAATCCACCAAAATCTTGTTAAAATCCCCGAAACACAGCCAAGGGGGGGGGGGGGGGGGGGAGGACATCCCTTTTAAACGGCGCAATAGCGTCCAACCATGATGTCATTGAGCCGGATCCGGATTCCCATAGAACCCCGTTAATCTCCACTCTTTCGAATCATGAGAAACAACTTTCACATCAATGTGAAATCTGGAATAAGATAACAAAACAATACTAACCTTATCAAACCAAAACAAGCATAAACCACAACTACTACCGACCTTATCCACAACAATTTTACCAACAAAACCTAAATTCACCCGAGCTAACTCCATTTGATGATGAGAAGATTTAGTTTCCATAAGAAAAATAATAGCCGGATTGAAGCTTCGCTTCAAGTCTGAAAAAGCATGGAACGCCCGCTGATTACCCAATCCACGAGCGTTCCAGGCAATGCAATTCATTGGGACCGACGGGCCAGGGGGCTCTGGCCGGCCGATAACGATATTGTAGCAGTCTCAGATACATCAATCTTGGAACGTTTAGTTCCCTCTGTGAAGACATCCTCAGACACAGTCTCCTTCCTCTTTCCAATGCTCAGACTAGGACTCACCCCACTCTCACGCGCAGCTTTATTCCTGGCAGCCTTCTTCCATTGACCACCAGTCTTCACACTCACTAATTTGGATTTCAAAGCCACATCGTTGTCAAACTTAATGTTATAGGTAAAAATTAGTGGTGAAGGACACGTCATCAGCACGAAAGGCCAATAAAGCAGGAGTCAAGATAAGTCAACTTATGGAGCAGAAACCTCCCACAATAACCTACTCGGAAAAAGAGTAAGTAGTCCGACCGCAAACAAAGACGATCAGCTCGGGCAGCAAATCTCACTCGGGCACACTTAGGCACATTCGGGCATACTCGGGAATCAATGAGATAGTCACCAACATTCATATGCCAAATATAATCAGCGACTAGCACATCCACGATAAGCAACGATGTGGACTATTAGAGTTTAACAAGGAAACAAGCAGTTCTCCCGCGAATAAAAGAGAAAGAATCTCGTCCATAACTAGACTCAGCCAAAAGAGGAAACATAATCTAATTAGGACTAGGAAACCGCTTGAGACTTGGGCACCACAACACCAAACCCTAGCGGCCACCTTAAAACCCTAAACACAACATGTATAAATACCCCCACTATACACAAACAGGGGGTACGTGAAAAACAGTGAGAGAGAGAGAGAGATTAAAGTGTAATATTCTTGTAACCATTCTTGATAGTGAATTTGGCTTCATTGCTAAGGCAACAATCCGTGGATGTTTCTGCAACCATTGGAGTTTTACCACGTAATTGCTTGTTATTTCTTCTTAATTTTAAATCGTTCTCGTTCATAAACTATAGCAATTCGAAAATAGATCATTGACTTGGTGACCATCAAAAATCACCGTCAACAATTGGCGCTAGAAGGAGGGGGACCCAAAAATTTATGACATCAATGGTTGGCGAAGGAGATGGTAGCGATTCCAGGTACAGTCAAGGCATGCCAAGTAACGAGCTGGAAGATGACACCGTGCTCAACACTGCAGATGCAACCCTAACGACGGTAGACCAATCAGCCGCCCTAGCTGGTGTTCAACGTTTCCCTACAACCAATGAAGAAATCGCGCAACGACTCCGCGCTTCCCTGCAACAACTTATATCAAACGCAGCAAGGCAAGGAATTGACCTTTCTGTCACGGAAGGTTTGATGTCGCCTCACAATCTGTCCGCCCCAAACCAGCAGACAGCAAGATTGCGTTCTGCAGTGGTGATACCAACGCCTGATGCACCCCTAAAGGCAAGACGAGATCCTACAGGCAGATCAGAGATGCTATCTGAAAGAATGGCCAGGAGAAGTAGGGAGCATAGAGAGGGGAATGATTCTGACAAAGGGTATGATCAAGATCGGATAGCTGGGGATCGAGACCACCCTAGGAGACCCAGTCATCGGAGAGACCGATCATCCTCCTCAGAAGAAAGTGAGCAGAATCATCATCGCAAGCGCCAAAGGGGCACAGTCCGGCTGCATGGCCTAAACCGAGATCGTAGAAAGTTGAATCCGGAGGAGAGGGGCCAAAAACTGACCATAAGTCAAAACTTCAATGCGATAGGGGAACCTGAAGGAGACAGAGACATACTCATACAGAGTCTGACCCGGGAAGTTCAGAATAATCGTCGACAAATGGATGCTTTAGTCAGGCGATATGGGCGTAACGAGCTGTCAGATGATGAATCCAGAAGCCCTTTCACCAACGGGGTTCTGAGGATGACTTTCCTGGAGAGATTCAGGATGCCCCACATTGAGCTGTTCAAGAAAGATACCAATCCAAAAGAACACGTCCGGAGGTACAGGAGTGCTATGGCGCAGTATGTCCACAATGACGCACTGCTATGTTTGAATTTTCCCTAGACTCTTGGGGATCTAGGCTCCCGGTGGTTTGGTAGATTGCCAGCAGCAAGCATAAGCAGCTTCGGCGAGTTGAGTAAAGCCTTCTCCAGGCAGTTCCTCGGGAATGTACATAGGAAAAAGTCGGTGGCTCACTTATCCCAACTCAAACAGGGAAAAGACGAGTCGCTGAAGAGATATCTGGGGAGGTTCGGTCAGGAGGTGTCCGAAATTGGGAGTGCAAATGACGAAGCAATAATTGCTGCATTCATCAACAACCTTCAGAATGGCCAATTGTCCTTTGACCTCAGAAGAGCCCGACTAACCAGCTATGCCGATATGATGGACATGGCAAGGGGTTACGCCCTGTCTGAAGAGGACGAAATTGCCACAGGAGGTTACTTCGTGCATGGCGGTCGCCCGGAGGGATCCAAAACCAAAGACCAGACAAAGGCACCCGATACCAAAGATGACAAACAGAAGAATAAAACGCGGGATGGTCGGGATGGACGACGAGCATATGACCCAAAAACCGATCAACCGCGGCAGAAGTTCCAGGGCAGATATACAAATTATACCCCATTAAAGAAAGATCAAGAAGAAGTCCTGGCAATCCTAGAAGAGAAGAACATGTCTAAAGAGCCGCCTAAGCAGTCAACATATGCTCGGAGGGACACCACCAAATATTGTCGTTTCCACAAGGAGAATGAGCACGAGACATCCAAGTGTTTCCAGCTAAGGGACCATATCGAAACCCTAATTAGGGAAGGGCATTTGAAAGACATTGTTTTCAAAAAGGTGGACATGGCAGATGGACAGAAGGATAGCCGACAGGACGGGCGGGCAAGAAAGCTTAGTCCCAAGAAAGCCGAGGATGAAGGAGCAATTAACACCATCTTCGGAGGACCAGCAACTGGCAAGAGTAACAGGGAAAGGACCCAGGAAATCCGGAAGGCCATGGAGGCATGGAGAGACTTGGACGTCAATTCTATTGAACCCGATCCGAAGAGAATCAAGGAGGGCTGGGACCCGATCATATTCATAGAAGCCGACTCACACAGAGTAGATGTGAGGCCAAATGATGTGCTGGTGATCAGCGCACGGATCGGTCATAGAGAAGTTCATCGAATTTTAATTGACAATGGGAGTTCAGCAGATATTCTTAGTGCAGAAGTATATGACCAGCTGAGGCTAGATAGGAAAGACCTACAGCCGTTTCCCACACCCCTTAAAGGATTTGGAGGAGTTGAAGTAAGGTCGCTTGGCACGGTAAAGCTACCCGTGAAGATCGGGAAGGCTCCTTGCTAAAAAACAGTGCTACTCGACTTTGTGGTGGTAGATACAGAAAACTGGCCGTACAACGCTTTATTGGGCCGACCATTTTTGAATAAAGCCGAGGCGGTGACAGCAACTTATGCCCTCATGATGAAATTCCCGACCGAATATGGCGTAGGAGTGGTCAAGGGGTCACAAGAGATGGCCCGAAGAGCAAACTTGTCAGTGTATAAAGATAGGGAAGTACACCAAGTATACTCGGTAACGGCCGAGCAAAAGGTTGGAGAACCTGAAGAGCAGGCAGAAGTGCCGAAAGAATTTGAGTTGGATCCTAGAGAAGAACTCGAGGATAGGAAAGACGAGTCGACCCAAGAGGTGGCACTAGATCCAGAAGATCCGAGTAGGACAGTGAAGGCAGGGGCAAGCTTGAGCGTACATGTCAAAACCCAACTTGTTACGCTGCTAAGAGACTATAAGGATGTTTTCGCTTGGAGTCACGAAGATATGCTGGGGGTAGACCCGAGGGTGATATCACATCATCTTTCCATCAACCCAGAGTTCCGACCAGTGGTACAAAATAGGAGATTGTTCAATCCAGAAAGAAGCGTCGCAATCAAGAAAGAAGTGGAGAAACTGCTTTCCGCGGGGTCGATAAGGGAAGTCAAGTATCCGGAATGGGTAGCCAATGTAGTGTTGGTTAAGAAAAAGAACAAACAATGGAGGATGTGCGTAGACTTCACGGACTTGAACAAAGCTTGCCCAAAAGATAGTTTCCCACTGCCGAGGATCGACCAGTTGGTAGATGCAACAGTAGGACACGAATTGCTGAGTTTCATGGACGCCTACTCGGGATACAATCAGATCCGGATGAACAAAACAGATGAGGAAAAGACATCGTTTACCACGGACCAGGGCTTGTATTGCTACAAAGTGATGCCATTCAGATTGAAAAACGCCGGGGCAACGTACCAGAGGTTGGTGAACAGAATATTCGCTCGGCAGATTGGGAAAAACATGGAGGTCTACGTGGATGATATGTTAACCAAGAGCACCACAGCAGAAAAACACACGGAAGATTTGAAGGAAACCTTTGACGTCCTAAGGAAGTATCAAATGAAGCTCAACCCAAGCAAATGTGTGTTCGGGGTACCGTCGGGAAGGTTTCTAGGTTTTCAGGTACACCAAAGGGGAATTGAAGTAAATCCCGAGAAGATCAAAGCATTAGAAGGAATGGCTTCACCAAAGACACTGAAAGATGTGCAAAGGCTAACGGGATGTCTTACGTCACTCAATCGGTTTATAGCCAAGTCAACAGACAAATGCGCTCCATTCTTTAAAGCAATAAAAAAGGGAAAAGGGCTCAAATGGAGTTCAGAATGTGAAGAAGCCTTTCAGAAATTGAAAGAGTATTTGGGGAGAGCACCCATCCTTTCAAAACCGGTGGTGGGAGAAACATTGTACTTATACCTCTCGGTCACAGAAGTGGCGACAAGTTCGGTATTGATCCGATTAGAGGAAGGAATACAAAAGCCAGTGTACTACACAAGCAAGGCATTGTTACCAGCAGAAACCAGGTATTCGCCGGCAGAAAAAATAGCGCTAGCTCTAATCACATCGGCCAGGAAATTGTGGCCATATTTCCAGGCGCATACAATAGAGGTGTATACAGACTGCCCACTGAAACTCATTCTTCAAAAGCCAGAGGTGTCGGGAAGGCTGACCAAATGGGCAGTGGAACTCAGCGAATATGATATCAGATACACACCAAAAGCAGCAATCAAAGGGCAGGCGGTATCCGACTTTATAGCGGAATTCACCGAGCCAGACGCCGAGGTAAGAAAGGTAATGGAAGATGAACAAATTACTAAATTCCAATGGAAATTACATGTAGACGGATCATCAAACACACATGGCAGCAGGGCAGGAATAGTCATAACAACCCCCGAGGGAGATACTGTGGAATACGCCATGAGGTTCGATTTCAAAGCAACCAACAATCAAGTAGAGTATAAAGCTTTGTTGGCCGGCCTAAGGGTCTGCATAGCATTAGGGGCAGACGAACTGGAAATTTACAGCGATTCGCAAGTCGTGGTTAATCAGGTATTGGATGAATACCAGGCAAGGGAAGAGCACATGATAGCTTATTTGGACACTGCAAAGAGGCTACTTAGAAAGTTCAAAGTATACAGAATCTCTCAGATCCCTCAAGAAGAGAACGAAAAAGCAGATGCCTTATCCAAACTAGCTTCAGCCACCACAAATATCAGATCCAAAGCAATACCAGTGGCACATCTGACTAAACCAAGTACAGCAGAATCCGAGGAAATCACAATAGCAGAGATCCGATCGAGCCCAGGCGACTGGACATACAAACTCAGAAAGTACTTAGAGGAAAACATACTACCGGAGGATGCTGTGGAAGCTAAACGCATCAGATACAGGTCAACCCGGTACACGATTCTGATGGGAGAATTATACAGGAGAGGATTCTCAAAAGTGCAGCAAAGATGCATTTCCGGGGAAAAAACCGGAGAGATCCTGAAAAGCGTCCACAGTGGAGTGTGTGGGAACCACACCGGGGGTAAAAGCCTAGCACACAAGGTACTCAGGCAAGGATTCTACTGGCCGACTATGTTCGCAGAGGCGCAACGATTCGCAGAGAGTTGCGAAACATGCCAAAGAATAGCAAACGACATTCGGCGACCCCCAGAATTACTTAGAAGCTTAACCTCACCTTGGCCCTTCGCCATGTGGGGACTCGACCTAATAGGACCAATGCCCATAGGAACAAAGGGAGGAGCAAAGCACGCCATTGTGGCAGTGGACTATTTTACCAAATGGGCAGAGGCAGAGGCAGAGGCACTTGTACACATCACTGAGGCAAACACCACCAGCTTTGTTAAGAAGAATATAATATATAGGTTCGGGATCCCGAGTATCATCATAACTGACAATGGAACTCAATTCGACAATAAGAAGTTCAGAGAAATGTGTGAAGAATTCAAAATCGCAAACTACTATGCATCGCCTGCTCACCCTCAAACCAATGGCCAGACCAAGGCCGTGAATAAGGTGATCAAACACACATTGAAAGCAAAACTAGAGGCAAAGAAAGGTGGCTGGGCAGACAAACTGCCCGAGGTACTATGGGCATACCGAACAACTATAAGGTCGTCCACGGGGGAAACTCCTTTCGCGCTGGCGTTTGGGACAGAGGCTGTTATCCCAGCAGAAACAACTTTTACATCCCCCAGGTTTCAGTTATACAGCCCTGAGCACAATATAGATATGTTGCAGCAGAACTTGGACGAGCTTGAGGAGATCAGAGATACAGCACAAGTAAGAAATTCCGCGTACCAGCAAAAGGCTGCTAGGTACTACAACTCCCACGTTCGGGAGCGGAGATTCTAACTCGGGGATTTAGTGCTAAGAAGAGTATCCCCAAATACCAAGGATAAATCATCGGGATCTCTCGCCGATAAATGGGAAGGGCCATACATCATCAAGAGAATCGTAGGGTACGGGGCCTACATGATAGCCCGACCAGAGGGTAGCCTGGTACCCCGACCATGCAACGCACAGTATCTAAAGATCTTCTATCCCTAAAGAATCCGATTATGGTTCTATGATTAATTTATTCTGCTTTAGCTCAGTTTTTAGTTTCCGCTTTGATTATTTCAGATTTATTTGTTGATTCCATTATTTTATTGATCATCTAATAAAGTTCAGTTGCTAGTATGAAGTAGCGGAATCAATAAAATCCATGAGCAATATTTCAATAGCGGCCACTCAAAAGCCGACCGAATAAACGCCAAAAAGAGTCGGGCGCCATAAGGCCGCGAAAGAGCGAACGAGTGGTGCTCGAAGGGCGGAAAAGCTGTAGTAGCGTGCCCGCCTAGTTAAGGCGATACGAACGCATCCATTAGCAAAAAGGCAAAACCGAGGTACCAGAATAACTGGAAAACTGCTCGGCGCGCCGCTAGAAAGACTAGTGAGATGCGCAGCCGTGTTGGCCGGTACAAATTACCCCAACGATTCGGCAAAACCTTGCACAGATAAAACCAGGAGACGTCCTAGGTGACTTGTGCAAGGACCTCAATGTATGGTCGTGGCGAGCCTCGGCGTAACGTTAAGGTAAAGCAACCTCAAAAATCGATTAAAAAGCCAGTTACATAAGATACTCGGCTAAAGTTAGTTATCAGTTAAATAAGATACTCGGTCTAATTGATTAAAAAGCCAACTATACATAAGATACTCGGCTAAAGTTAGTTACCAGTTAAATAAGATACTCGGTCTAATTGATTAAAAAGCCAGTTACATAAGATACTCAGCTAAAGTTAGTTACCAGTTAAATAAGATACTCGGTCTAATTGATTAAAAGGCCATTTACATACAACTACTTGGCTAAAATTAGTTACCGGCTACATAAGGCACTCGGTCAGAGAAAAACTAAAATTAGTTACCGGCTACATAAGGCACTCGGTCAGAGAAAAACTAAGGATTACCGAAGGATCCATGCATTCGAAGATAGCCAAGTATAAGCGGGCGAAACGAATTCAGATCGTCCCACTTACGCGTTTGTCATGCGGTAAAGTAGAGCAATATAAGAATATAAGAATAAAATTTATTCTTCATGTATATATGGAAAAAGTGAATACAATGGTAATTACAAAAGGCTTGAGATAGTTTAAAAGTCAAGAGAGAGGCGCTGGAGGCTGTGAGCTGCTTCCGCCGACATCCGGATCAGGTTCCATCACATACTCACTCAAAAGACTGTAGTCCGAGGGCCACACGATCACATCCTCTTCATTGTCGTCCATCCAGGCGCTATAGTCAGTCCCGGGAACAGGCCCCAAGTCAGGTCTCTCATTGTTGATCCCCGCCTTCTCACAGGCATAAAAAGTAGAGAAAGACTCGGCAGTAGGAACCTCAAGGTGCATGATATGTGGCGTCTTACCTTTACTTCTACAATATGCTCGCCACTCTCTCATCTAAACCCGAAGGGATTCCAGAGATGTATCCACATGTTTCTTGATTGAAAGGCTCCAGTTGGTCCTGGCCCGATCAGTTGCCCTATTTTTCTGGTTGAAGAATTCCCTAGCCGAGACCATTCACCGCTGGAATTCCCACAGAAGCAAAGCATCATAGGCTGGGGACCTCTTGAAACGGTCAACATTCTGTATTTCCAGTTCTAGCCTAGCTTCCTTCGATAGGGACTCGACTGACAAGGCCTGACGCTCCAAGTCATCAATTCTGCGTTCATAGGATGACTTGGCATCTTCAGCGCTCTGCTCAGACTGGAGCAAGGCTTCCCGAGTGGACGACAACTAATCCTGCAGAGTCCTGACCTCCTCCGCAGCAAAAAATGCTCGTTGCTCAGCTTCCATTTACCGTGCTAGGCATTGATTCAGGAGCATCTGATTCGATCTAGCCTCCTCTTGACGAGCTAACTCAGCCCGAGAGCGATGATCTTCACTCTCCTTCAATTGGGCTTCCAGCCTCCTTATTCTTTTTACTTGGGCTTCGCTGGCCTAGCAAGCCCCGGACATCTCGGCCACCATCTGCAGCAAGTCAACAACAAATAGAAGTGAGTAGAAAGAGGAGGAATACGAAATTATGCATATAAACCAAGGTGCTACTTACGTAGGAAGCACTGTTAAAAAAATTACAGAGCCGGTCGTATACGGTCCCGGTCCTGAAATGACTCCAACGATCCTCCCCAATGTAAGCCCGGCCTGAAGCCATGGCTCTTAGCATGGTCTCGGGGGTAGGATCATCGATCCGAGGGGAGGAACCCAAACCACCAGCGCTAGTTTCAGGGAGCCCGACAGACGAGGTCGCCCGAGGAAAGTCAGTTGAGCCTCCAACACTATCTTTGATCTGGTCCGCTGGAGGGGTCACACTCACGTCTCTTCCAACATCACCCTCACCCTCATCCTCATCCTCATCATCCGAAGACGAATCAACATATGCAACTACTCGGGGGATCTTGGGGTAAGGGCGACCAAAAGAAAACGAGGCCTTCCTCTTTCCAGGCTGCCCAACTTCAACATTGCCCTCTCCGGGGGTAGGAGTTGGATTAACGGGAGTTAGAATCTCCGGCACAGTAGGATTCGACTCGACGGAAGTCAGAATCTCCGGAGCCACCACGCCTGAATGCCCCCCAGCTGCTTCAAAACCTTGAGAATTAACATTTGGTGTGTTTGCAGCAGAACGGGGAGAATTGGACCCACTGGGACAAGTCGCCCGCTCAGGCTCAGAAGGGTTCCCCACCTTTTCTTTCCCTTTAGAAGTAGGGCCCGCTTGGTTGTCCTGATCAGCAGCGGCCCTACTTGCTCCAAAGACCTTCGGATAGCCCACGGCCTCAGTTGAACACGCAGCCACATTTGGACCGTGGGTTTCCTCGGGCACATAATTGGGTACTCCCCCCTCATCATCTCCCTCGGGAGGGTTCTCGGGAGCACTTTCATCGAATTCGTCTTCAGGAGGGGCTATCCCGGCGTCTCGCTGACGAAGGGTTGCTTTCCGGCTCGCCTCCACAATGCTCTTCATTCGGCGGGCCAGGGCGTCGCAGACCACATCTACCTCAAACACTTCAAAAGAAAGAGTCCGAGTTAGTAGACAAATTAAAAAAAAAATAAAAAATAGACGAGCTTTAATCATCTTCCCCTCGTTATAAAGATAGGGTTTCCCCCTTTTCTCCAAGGGGCGGACTGCCCCCGAGCCAAAGTCTTCAGTTCCTCGTCGGTAAAGGCTGAAGTCAAATGGTTCCATTGAGGCGTACAGAAGTATCGAGGAACCCGGCAAGTCATCCGAGTGCCATCCAGGTCAAAACCGATTGATTGGCCCCAGTTTTTTCCCACAAAAAACCAACTGTTCTTCCAAAATTTGTTTGAGGTAGGGACACCCCAAACAAACCCCTTCATCTTCTCATCCGTGGTCGGCTCGATCTCGCCCTTGACCACAACGTCTTTTGGGATCCACAACTCGGGCTGGGTCGACTGAAGGAAATAAATCCCGGTCTTCCCCACCGGCCTCAGTGAATAGAAGTGACGGATCTCGCGAGGTGTGGGAGGTGGCCGCTTCATTCTATGCCACATGTGCCACATGCACATCAAGATGCAGTAACTATTTGGGGTTAGCTACGCCGGAGCGAGTCGGGCCTCAGCCAAAAACCAAGTAATAAAGGGCTGGAAAGGAAGAGTGACGCCACAAGTGAGCATCGCCCCATAGACCGCCACATGGCCAGGCGGGGGGTTCCATGCAGCCCGACCCTCGGTTGGAATCAGCGAAATCTCGTCACTGTCTAAATCGAACCGCCGCATATATCTTGTCACCTCTTCAGGGCCGACCACGTTCGGCTCAACGTCATAGATGTATATCTGCTCGGGAGAGAAGGGAATGCGAGCGATCCTGTGCTCCTCTTCAATATCGTCCTCAACAATCCTCTGGGTCGCCACTCGGCTCTCCCGAGAATGGGAGTCCTTATAAACTTTGCGAGTACTCATTCTTTTTCCTGGTCTTCTCCTCGGGTGAATATCAGCACAAGTGGAAGGAGAAGAATCTGACCGAGCTTCAGGCTGGTATGAGTCAGGTGGTGTTGAACTCGAAGAAGCAGAAGGAATCTCTGAAGCAGGAGGAACCTCAGAAGTAGCAGGCCTTTCTGGAAAAAGTCCAGAAACGTCGGCGTCAGTATAACACGGCTGATCGAAAAGAGGCTCGTCTAATAACCTGTGAACAATCGAGGCAGTGAGAGCATTATTTCGCTCAATAGCAATCATACCAACAGTAAAAAGACGGTATCTAGCTTTAGGATCCATGAGAATTAACCTTGATTAGGGAAATGTAGGTAAATGCAGACAACAGAGGAAGAACCTTCGAGTAAAGGTCTGGGGGTCGAAACAGGTGATCTTGGCGAAGCAGAATTAAGAAGACAAGCTGGAGGAGAGAACAAAATACCCAGAAACGCAAGAGACAGACACGCTTCTCTTTTGAAGAAATACAAAAATGGTGGAAAAGAAATAAGAAGGGAAGGGGAAGTGGATAACCGACATATATAGGCGGCACATTGATTTCAAAAACGAACAAAACCCTAGGGGAAGCACATTAAAGCGGGAAAATAGAGGGGCGTGGGCTATGACGTGGGCTACACGCAGGCGAACAGAGAGGTCGTGTCTCATAAATGCGTCATACCCCAGCCAAGCAAAGAAGGACAAGTGGCAATCGGACAGCATCTTGAACCGCCAAAGAGCAGAAGCGTCGCCATCATGAGATTTCTGATGTAAGTGATGAATCAGATGCGTGTGGTCGCAATTAAGACACGTCATTAAAGGCTTCGAATTAAACGAGGATACATTAATACAGAAAACGATAAACGAGGACTAGTTATGGAAAAGTGTTAAGATTAAATATTCATCCCGAGAAGACCCGACTCAGCGCGATAGGTTCAAATATTTAAGGGGGTATTGTTATAGGTAAAAATTAGTGGTGAAGGACACGTCATCAGCACGAAAGGCCAAGAAAGCAGGAGTCAAGATAAGTCAACTTATGGAGCAGAAACCTCCCACAATAACCTACTCGGAAAAAGAGTAAGTAGTCCGACCGCAAACAAAGACGATCAGCTCGGGCAGCAAATTTCACTCGGGCACACTCGGGCATACTCAAGAATCAATGAGACAGTCACCAACATTCATATGCCAAATATAATCAGCGACCAGCACATCCACGATAAGCAACGATGTGGACTATTAGAGTTTAACAAGGAAACAAGCAGTTCTCCCGCGAATAAAGGAGAAAGAATCTCGTCCAGAACTAGACTCAGCCAAAAGAGGAAACATAATCTAATTAGGACTAGGAAACCACTTGAGACTTGGGCACCACAACACCAAACCCTAGCGGCCACCTTAAAACCCTAAACACAACATGTATAAATACCCCCACTATACACAAACAGGGGGTACGTGAAAAACAGTGAGAGAGAGAGAGAGATTAAAGTGTAATATTCTTGTAACCATTCTTGATAGTGAATTTGGCTTCGTTGCTAAGGCAACAATCCGTGGATGTTTCTCCAACCATTGGAGTTTTACCACGTAATTGCTTGTTATTTCTTCTTAATTTTAAATCGTTCTCGTTCATAAACTATAGCAATTCGAAAATAGATCATTGACTTGGTGACCATCAAAAATCACCGTCAACACTTAAGAACAGGGTCCCTCCCCGAAAGGGGTTCATGAACACCTCCAGAGTCCAATTCACCAAGCTGAACAGGCCCCAAGTGCGGACTTCCACTTAGGCTCATAGTTTGATTATCCCCTAACTGGGGGCCTTCCACCCGGTCCACCCCTTTATCCACATTGACAAACCCACTCAGCCCACTAGCCCTCTTCATCTCCGTATTGATGCCTTCAGCAAAGGGTTGGATGCTATTCAGCCCATCCTCATTAATGACCATTGGGCCTAACCCATCAACATGTACAGTCACTGGGTGTATCCCGGGTTTTTCAGTGTTAACATTAATACTCTTACCAGACGTGTTCCCCAATTCATAATTCAAATTCAAATTACCAATCATCTTTCCTGACTTACCGCCCTTAACAGCGAAAGTGTCTCCCAAAAATCTGCCAGCCCTAAATCTATCCGACTTCCTCAGGTCGTGATCCATCCCGGATTTTTTCTACAGGCCACCGCTATCCGCCGTCAGCCTCTACTTATACAACCGAACCTCCTCCAACAAATTTCGAGGACGACGAAAACCACCATCACCACTCCCATTATAATGGTGGCCCCAACCCCGGCGAATCTGGACCTTAGCCGGGCTAGCAACTCTCAACCAGGAACCATACTGAAGGTTACTGACCACCATATCATCCTGCTTACAGATCTCCGGACAGCCACGGACCACATGGCCAAGCATACCACAACCGAAACAAAAGTTTGGCAGCCTTTCATATTGGATAGGCATAACAGTCTCTTCACCATCCCCCAAAACATCCACTCTCAGAAAACGTCTGAAGGGCTTCCCAATGTCAACCACAACACAAATTCGAAGGAACTTCCCTAGGCAATCTCCAGTGGGGCCCGTATCAATCTCCCTAACTTCCCCGATGAGTCCACCCAAGAACTTGGCAATGTCCTTTGTCATACAGAGAAGAGGTAGATTGGAAATCTGAACCCAAAACTCCACAACGTCGAACTTCAATCCCCTAATAGCGCCCTTCCCAGTAGGCTCCTCAAGAACCAATAGCGCATCATCAAAACTCCACGGACCCCCCGCAAGGACCTTCCGACGGTCCTTATCTAATTGAAAATGGAAAGCAAAAACATTACTTGTGACCACTTCAACCTCAACCCCCTCCCTAAGCTTCCAGATTCTAGAAATAACGGTTCTAAACACTTCCCTATTAACCATATTTGATGACAAAATCTTGCCAGCCAAACAAAGAGCCATTTTACGAGCCCTATCCTCTTTCAATCCCCCATGCAACGTATGAACTGGACCCTCCTTCTCCTTATCTTTCAAAGAAAAAGAAGCGCAAAGTCTCTCGATTTCCTGCGAACCCATAGTAGACAGAGAGGACCCCACAACACCAAGACGAGTGAGGACAAAAAAACCACCAGCAAAAAACGACGGCTGAAAACCCTGCCCTACTCACACACTAGGTTTTCAGAGAAAACTTAGAGGAGAGACTTTTATAATAAATTATATTAAGAGAAATTATTGTGGCAGAGACAAAGGTTACATATATATATATATATATATATATATATATATTGTTTTCACATCTAAAATGACCAACTCCATTATTTATGTGTATAAATCTTTATTTGAGCCCTTACGATTATCAATGAGACAAATAATTATGAATGCAAGTCACAGAGAAATTTATTGGTATGCACAGACAAATAATAACCGTTTCTAAATACATGGAGCAACATATGCATATGTCACCAAATTAGGATTGCCAACTTCCTCATATTAAACGAGAATGACATTATCTGTTGTGTTTTCAAGATTTTGAAGTCAGTGTGCATTGTAGTTTATATTTGCATTGTAGTGTCTGTTTTTCAATTTTTATGTTTACACGAGTGTGCTGATAATGGTAAGAAACATGTTTTTCGTTGAACACTTTTTAATGTTAGTTGAAACAATCAATTACACATTTTGATTTTATGAGTCGCATTGGATTGTGGAAGAAATTCCGGACGTCCTTAATTACCTAGACAGGTGGTAAAAATGTTTCATCTATGAATAGATACAGGAATAACACCACAAAACAGTTTTATTTCCATAACAACCATTGACTTCAACAATATTCAACAAGTTTGACAAACCTATTTAATTTACATTGTTTCTTCGTGTTAGATGTATTTGGCATGGAGAATCGAAACTGTACACATATCTGATCTCAAACCCCTTTTTATATTTCTAATATAAGATCACATTATGAGAATATTCTACAGTTTAAAATAAAAAATATATTTAATTTGATTATGATGATGATCAATTTAATTAAATGTTATGTTCTTCTTCTGGCATGGGAACTGTGGAATACTTCTTAGCAATAACACCAATTGCTACACTAGGTGGAAGCGTTACCAAATAGCCACAAACAAATAATAGAAAGGAAAAATAAGACGGAAGAAAATAAAGCAATCCAATCATACAAAACACAAGATTTATATGGGAACCCAAGAACAGGGTAAAAACCACGGCCGTCAGAACGACAAAAGAAAGTTCTACTATGTATTAAATTATTACCATCACATACTCTAGATTCTCTCTCTAAAACACCTCAAACCCAATTACACCTAATGCCCATTCTCTGAGATCTTTCTAGTACTTGCAATTTTGCTCCACGCACAATTATGAAAGCAGATACTCATATGGAAGCAAATGCGTGATTGATTGTGATTGATTGAGTTGACTTATTCATTGACAGATTAATTGGGATTAATTGTAGCTTATTGTTAGTGATTGATTACAGCTAATTGTTAGTAATTGATTGTTCGCTAATTGTTAGGGATTTGATTATATAATAGCAGTATTTATAGGATCTCTGTACTAAGAAAAATAATACAAAAAAAACATTACACATTTCTATATGGTATCAGAGCCTCATGCTCTCTAAGCATTCCTTCTTCTTCACAGCCGATTTTTTTTTTCTCTCTTCTTTCTTCCATGGCTAACCCTAATAATCAGATCACCATTCTCAATGATAGGGATCCCACTAAACCTATGTTAGCCATCAATATTTCTTCTTAACATAATATCAAACTTAACTCCACCAATTATCTATCCTGGAAACTTTAGTTTCATGCCATATTAGTCGGCTACAATCTTGATGGCTATGTAGATGGCACTCACCCAGCTTCAACGTCGACCATTACGGTTGACAACACAGCTTCTCCAAACCCAGCCTAAATCACATGGGTTCGTCAAGACAAACTCATCTTTAGCGCCATTATTGGATCTCTCGCACCTTCGATTATACCTCTTATTCAATGCACCACAATCTCTCAAGAAGCCTGGACCACTCTTGCCAATACATATGCCAAACCCACTCGAGGACACATCAAACAGATTAAAGATCACCTCAAACGCACCAGCAAAGGCTCCCGCAGCATATCAAAATACATGCAGTTTATCAAATCACGGGCCGACGAACTTGCTATCCTAGGCAAACCTATGGATGAGGAAGATCTCATTGAAAAGATTCTGGATGGACTTGATGATGCTTATCGACCTCTTATTGATGCAATTAATGGTCGTGACACAACGATCTCCTTCGACGAACTCCATGAAAATTAATCACCAAATAATTGCTATTGAATTAGTCTCGTTCATTAAGTGCCACTATTCTAGCCACAGCAAATCCGGTTACACCCCATACCAGGTCCTGGCGATCTTCGTCTCCTTCTCATGCATCATCAACTGTTGGGTCACACTCTTCATCTTCTCATGGTTCTCGTCCTCCCTCCAAACCGTATCTCGGTTTCTACCAAGCATGCAACACTCAAGGGCACACCGCCAAACGCTATCCATCATTCAACCTGGTGGCCTCTCAAAATCAGAATTTTCGACCACCCCAGCAGCCTTGGCAACCACATAATCCATTATCCTAGCAACCTTGACCACATGCTTCTCTTTTGCCTAAAGGTCACTTTACGGCAACTGAAAATTCTGCCACCCCTACTTGGCTACTTGATAGTGGTGCCTCACACCATGTTACTTCTGATCTCAACAATCTATCTCTTCATAAGCTATATACATGTTTAGATGATAGTGTGATTGGTGATGGCACTGGGCTTCCTATAACACACACGAGTTCCACTTCTCTATCTCATTCCACTCGCACATTTAATTTACATAATATTCTTTATGTTCCTACAATGCATAAAAACCATATTTCCATCTCTCAATTTTGTACTTCTAACAATGTCTCTGTTGAATTCTTACCCACTACATTTCATGTGAAGGATATTCGCACGAGGGCAATTATTTTACGGGGGCAGACTAAAGATGGAGTGTATGAGTGGCCATCCTCTCCGGTCAAATCCAGTTCGTTACTTGCCTTTTCTAGTGTCAAGACCACTTCGTCAGTGGCATCATCGTTTAGGACATCCTGCTTTTCCGATTTTGCATCATCTTGTATCCAAATTTGGTTTAGATTTATCAAGTCCTATAACAACAACTTTTAATTGTAATGCTTTTCGCTGCAATAAAAGTCATAAGTTACCCTTTCATTCTTCATCTATTACGTCTACCCAACCACTTCAAATCATATTTTTGATGTGTGAACCTCTCCTATTTTCACCTATGATGTTTCAAATACTATGTTAGTTTTGTTGATCATTACACAAAATATATTTGGTATTACCCTCTCAAACACAAATCTCATATTTATGATGTTTTTTTTAAGTTCAAAGCCTTAGTGGATTTTTTTTTTTTTTTTGATAAGAAAATAATCACTTTATACTCTGACAATGGTGGGGAATATCAGGCATTAGCAACTTTTCTTGCCACAAATGGTATTTCTCATCTCACCACCCCTTCTTATACTCCTGAACATAATGGGTACTCTGAATGGCGTCATCGCCACATAGTTGAAACTGGCCTATCCCTTCTGTCTCACGCCTCCCTTCCGCTCACCTTTTGGAACCATGCTTTTGCTACTGCGGTCTATCTTATAAACCGCATGCCCACGCCAACTCTTAGTCTCAATTCTCCTTATGAAACACTTCTCCGCTCTCCACCTAATTATGCGAAACTTCATATATTTGGCTGTCTATGTTATCCTTAGCTTCGCCCTTACTCTTCCCATAAACTTGAACCCCACTCCATTCCGTGTGTCTTCATTGGGTACTCTCTTACACAAAGCGCGTATCTATGTCTAGATCCCTCAACCTCTTACATCTATACGTCTCGTCATATGAAATTTGTTAAGTCCATGTTTCCTTACAAATCTCTCCATAGTCATCTTCCTCATAGTCAGCCCACCTCTATTTTAGAGTGGCTTCCTCCAATATTTGTCCTTCCCTCAGTTTCGGCCATGCCACATGCTCCATCTTCTGCCTTTTCAACAATTGCGCCTCCGTGCGATGATCCAACACCGCTTGCCATTCCTTCTTGTGATTTACCTGTGTTGACAGAACTCCCACCCTTGCCTCTATCACAATCCCCATCTTGAGAACCGGTCCCTACCTCCACCAATACACACTCTATGGCTACCCGCTCTAAACACAACATCCATAAGCCCACACAAAAACTTAACCTTCATGCTTAGCTTCCCTCTCATAGTGACCTAGAGCCAAATACTATTGTTCAAGCCGTCAAAGATCCTAAGTGGCGCCAGGCCATGTAAGAAGAATATGATGCCTTGGTTTGTAATGGCACTTGGGAACTTATTCCCTCGACATCGTCTCAAAATCTTGTGGGTTGCAAGTGGATTTTTCGTACGAAACGATTATCTAATGGTTTTATTGACAGGTACAAAGCAAAACTAGTTGCTAAGGGTTTTCATCAACGTCCTGGTATTGATTTTCATGACACCTTTAGTTCAGTTGTCAAACCCACCACTGTCCAGATTATTCTCAGTTTGACCGTTAGTCGTGGCTGGTTCTCTTCAGGGCCGTCTCCAGACATTTTGGGGCCCGATCCATTTCATGAAATTAACAAAAATTGGGGCCCCATATACCAAATACAATGTAATTCTTCACCTTCAATAAATAATTCTTCATTTACCAAATACAACGTAATCCATATAAATTAAAACAAAAAATATTTATCGTATCTAAAAACATAAAAACAAAACATTATTTAAATTTATATTCTTCTTGCCTTCTGAAGAGCAAATTTACTAATTACATTACTATCATCAAGATTCGCTAACACTTTTTTTTCGATAGATAACATAGCCAATCCACTCAACCCTTGTGTGAAGACTCTTTTAACAATCATGTTAACAAGAATTATTTAATCCTAGAGAATTTCAATATATAACTATTGAATTATTCAAGGAAACTTTGTAAAAAAGAATATGTATTCAATAGTTCAATATAATCTTTATTTATTTCCATCAATTCACAGGTGGGGATTATTGACTTTGGAATGAAGAATCTCACCAAAGTAATTATGGGCACACTACAATTATGGGCATAGGAAAAAAAAAAAAAAAAAAAAAAAAAGCTTCAAGAAATTACAGCAAAAAAGATTATTGAAATGGCCCTCTTAGAAAACAAGAATGGAGAACCACATTTTGAATTTTTGACAGAGTACCTGCATGTCAGAAAGCTGGAAACCCAACCAAAGAATACGATTTCGGCTTGCCTCTGGAATTCACAGACGGAACAAAATCATCGTAAACTAGGTTAGTAGCTAAGATGGATGATTAAACAATGTCTGCTAAATTGCTAATGTGTATGTGAAAGTGCAAATATTCAGTTGGGCCTTTTTTTAATTTAAATAAATTGGGCCTTTTTTTAAATTCAGTTAAGCTTTTTTAAATTAGAATTCAGTTGGGCCCTTTTTAAAATTTAAATAAATTGGATATTGGGGCCCCTGATTTAACAAAATATGAAGAGGTAAATTGGGTCAATTGGGGGCCCTAGCGAACTGTTGGGTTTGCTGGCTTAATGGGCCGACCCTGGTTCTCTTCGTCAGCTTGACGTTAATAATGCCTTCCTTCAAGGTTGTTTATCTGAAGATGTTTACATGGCTCAACCAGTTGGTTTTTATGGATCCTGGTAAACCCACTCATGTCTGCAAACTTCGCAAAGCTATCTACGGTTTCAAACAAGCACCTCGTGCATGGTATCATGAGTTACGTCAAATTTTGCTTGGGTCAAGCTTTCGTAACTCACATGCTGACACCTCTCTATTTGTTCTCATCTTAGGTGGCCTCACTCTGTACTTACTGGTCTATGTAGACGACATAATTGTTACAAGTTCTGATGACCGTGCAATGCAAGCCTTTATTCAGGTTCTTGGCTTGCTATCCTACTTTCTGGGTGTCGAGGTTGTTTTGCTTCCACATGGTTTGCTTCTATCTCAATGCCATTATGTTCTTGATTTACTTGCTCACACCAAGATGGCTGATGCCAAACCAGTTGTCACACCTCTTGCTGCTACCTCGACGTTAACTCTTCATAAGCTTGATTGTTTAGAATTGATGGTGGAACTAAACATCACAAGTATCAGCATATGAGCATTCCTTGATTGATTCAGACTCTAGCAATTCTGTTGAAGAATTTGATTGGATCTCCCTTTATAGAACTCTATTTAGAAGAATAAGAAGCAAAGAAAGGCTTGAGAGGCATTTGCAGATCATCAATGCTTCCTTCCAACATTTCCACAATAACCCAATTATGCAGAGCTTTCTTGCTATCACTCATTCAATTTCACTCACATTCTGGAGCTCTAAATCTACTCCTTTAATCATTTGATCATATACCCATAAAGGAAAGTACGCTTTGCTTGAACAAGTCGCCTTTGCAAAAGAATTTCGTCTTCCTCCAGCCATTTCCAACAACATCCTAAAACTGTAAACATCTGACTTACAAGAAACTATGCAGAAATTTCTTGAAATATCAACTCTGGAGCTATGTATCCAATCGTTCCTCTTGTGGCATTAATGCATATGAAACCATTTTCCTTGGGGTGAAATTTTGCAAGGCCGAAATCTGCAACTTTTGGGATGAAATTGTGGTCTAGCAAAATATTGTGAGGCTTGATGTCAAAATGAAGAATGCATACATCACATCCATTGTGGAGGTACTCGATACCACGAGCAGTTCCTAAAGCAATTTCGTGATGTTTCTCCCATCTGAATGCTTGATCATTACCTTTCTTGGAGAAGATATGCCTATCAAGAGATCCATTAGGCATATACTCATACACAAGTGAATGTTTCGATCCTTCATAATAGAATCCTAATAATCGCACTACATTGGTATGGTGAATTCTACCGATCGTTGAGACTTCATTGATGAATTCTTCCCCACTGAACTTGGATTTTGCAAGCACCTTAATGGCAACTAAGGTGCCATTAAGAAAACTAATTAATGGCAAACTAATTAAAACACATTTTTTGAAACTGTTGGGTAACATAAGATGCAAACTAATTAAATATCTTTTGTAAATAAAACACATTTTTCTATAAACACTGTATAATATAATAAAACATTTTCTGGATTTTATAAATAACATTTTTGATATAAACTGATATTCTAATATTCTGAAACCTTTTCTTTACTGATCATAATCAGTAATATACATATATAATCTGAAAAATTTTTACCAAACTAGTACCCAAGGGAATATTTCACATACGTGGCAAAGCATCTCAAAGCACACGTAGAGTAGGGGGAAATACATATTTCACATACACGGTGATATCTGATCACTCGTGCAGAGCTATAATCTCACACACACGTCGATATCTAATCGAACGTGCAGAGTAATCTCACATACATAGCGATATTACCGAACATGCAGAGTAATAATCTCACATACACGTGCAGAGCAGCCCCAAAGGCTAATAATCTAAATCTGATACTGCTAGTGAGGGTACATATATGTTATCTTAAAATATGAACAATCTTTGAAAACTCTTTTAGCTTTCTGAACTTACATATATAATTCTTTAGAAACACTTTTCTAAAAACATGAATAAATATTCTTCTTTTCTTTTTTGAAAATCTCATAAATGACTTTGCTTTGGAAATCTAGAAAACTTTCTAAAAATCTGGTAATCTTTCTGAAAATCTAGAAATCTATCTAAAAATTTGGAAATCTATCTGAAAATATGTAAATCTATAAATCTGACAAAATCTATAAATCTAGAAATATGTTTGAAAATCTATAAATCTAACTGGAAATCTGTCTGAACATACGTGACCTATTTTTCTTTATAAATCTTAATAATATAACAAATCTATTTATGGATTCTGGAAATCTACACATTTCTTATCATATCTCAAATCATCCGGAATTCTGTTTTCTAAATAAATGAATAAACCATTTATTTCTAATAATTAAAGCTAACATACAATTCTAAAATAATTAACTTAATTATAAATAAAAACTATCCACTCACAGAACTCATGTGCTCAAATCTTCTTCTGGGACTGGGTTCCCTTCTGAATTCATCTATTTTGAGATTCACCTTAAAATACATAAAACTCAATTTAGGATTTATGGAAAATCTAATAATCTATCCGTATCTCAATTACTATACCAAAATAATCACCTATCTGTTGGAAACACTTATCTTCAAATCTTCTTTAACCCATCTATCTCTTGCTTTGTCTCTCTATTGTTTTGTTTTATTTTCTTTCTTATTTCTCTTGGTTACTCTCTTATTCTTCTTCTTTTTTCTCTTGGATTCTATCTCTCTCTACTCCGAATCCATGTCCTCCATTTCTTTCTTCTTTCTTTTCTTCTCGCTGCTCCCTATTTTCTCTCTTTTTCTATTTTTCTGTTTTTCTGTTTTGTTTTCACGAAAACTCACTTCTCTCTCCTCACATCTCCTTTTATCTCTCTTTTTTATAATATTTTTGTTTGCCACATTCTCACCCTCTCTTGACACCTCGCCACCTTTAATCTTTTTTATTTATTTATTCAAAGCCACCTTTAATCTCAAATGATGGCAACTGCATCTTTTTTTCTTTTATTCTATTTGTTTTATACCGGTCTGACTTCAAAAATGAATCTCTCATGTTTGGGCTTGGGCTTGCATGGGCTTGTGCTTGATAAATACAAATGGATTGTTGCTTTGTTGGGCTTGGGTCAATTTTGGAGCTGGACCTTACAGCTGAGATTCGTAATTTATTTTTTTCCTACTAATTCTTAGTGATGATCCCAGGGTATTTTGACAGAGGGGCAGGAAATTGCAGTTAAGCGGCTTTCAAAATGTTCTAGACAGGGATTGGAAGAGTTCTAGAATGAAGTTACATTGATTGTCAAACTCCAGCACTGAAATCTCGTAAAGTTTATTGGTTGTTGCATTCAAGCAAATGAGAGCATGTTAATATATGAATATATGCCAAACAAAAGCTTGGACTATTTCATTTTCGGTTTGAACTCTCAAAACTCTAGCAAATTTTGAACTTTTTTTTTGAAGTTTTATTCAGAAATGGACTAATATGGATGGGGTATTGTTGACCAGATCAAATAAGAAGAAAGTTTCTTGACTGGCCGAAACTTCTCCATATTATTGGTGGAATCGCTAGAGGAATTCTCTATCTCCATCAGGACTCTTGAATGGGATTATACATAGGGATTTTAATGCCAACAATGTGTTACTAGATAATTACATGAATCAAAAAATTTCAGAATTTGGTATGGCAAGGATATTTGGTGAACATGAAATTGGGGCCAATACGAACAAAGTGGTCGGGACATAATAAGTACATTGAAATTCATACTATGGTTTAACTACTCTCTGTTATTGGTTGTAAACATTTGTATCAATATAATTGCAGCAGCTATATGTCTCCAGAGTACGCTTGATGGGATTTTCTCAGTAAAATCGGACGTATTTAGCTTTGGTGTTTTGGTCTTAGAGATAGTAGGAAGAAAAACCGGAGATTTTCCCATACAAACCACTACCACAATCTTCTTGGACATGTAAGAATAGAAAGATTAACATTTCATGTTATTATTCTAAAACATATAAGTTCATTTGTGTTTCTAATCATCCAGGCATGGATTCTTTGGAAAGAAGGGAGGCCAATGGAACTAATCGAAGACAATTTAGGCAACTCCGGTCCATTGATTGTGTTGTTAAGATGTATTCATGTGGGTTTGCTATGTGTGCAACAGTGACCAGAAGACAGGCCAAACATGTCATCTGTGGTTCTAATGCTGGGAGTGAGAGTTCCCCACCTCAACCAAACCAGCCTGGTTTTTTCACAGAAAGGAATCTACCTGGAGCTAATCAATCTTCATCAAGCAACTATATATCCTCTGGATCGGAAATCACCATTTTAGAGGGTAGGTAGAACCTCATCAAGAAAAATGAGCTTTGTAAGGATTCCCTTTAGTTGATTGATTTATTTCGTGGACAAACCACATGTTGGGGTTTGGTTGTAAGGGTAGTCTAGGTGATTAGTTGAAGATCAAAGACAATTTCCAAGACCTCAAGAGGACAAGCACCAAAGGTGACTTATATTGAGATTGCATAAAGTGACTTATATTAATTATGCAAATATCTAGAATGCTACTATCTCTCTTTGCCTTGAGTGACCCGGTTGGGGACTACTCCTTTGTCTATATCATGACAAAAAGGGGGAGTAGGTTGTGGTAAGGGGAGTTGCAAATTGTAGTAGCAATTGTCCATGTTGGGGAGAATACTTATTGAGGGGGAGTAACCCTTTGAGGGTGAGCATTTGCACATTACATACATTGCATGATGTTGTGCTTAAATTCTTAAATGCAAATGCTTGATTTATCTCACTTGATTCGTCTCACCTTTTCTTGTATTGGAAAGTATAGAAACTTTGTTTTTCAGGGATTGATTATTCTACAAGAGATTGAAGACTTCAAGATTTATTTTATCTTATCTCTTTGTATTGTAAAATATCATTATAGACCCGTAATTTCTATTTTGTTGTGAGGAATCATTGTGAGTGGTGGTTTTGTCACGAAATAGCCAAAGGGGGATATTGTAAGGATTCCCTTTAGTTGATTGGTTTATTTCGTGGACAAACCACATGTTGGAGTTTGGTTGTAAGGGTAGTCTAGGTGATTAGTTGAAAATCAAAGACCATTTCCAAGACCTCAAGAGGACAAGCACCAAAGGTATATATCTAGTGCTTACATTGTCTTGAAGAGATATAGTTGCACACACACACAACATGCATAACTCTTATTCTTGAATGTTGTGTTTATATTTTGTGTGCATCGTGCTTTATTGATTTATTTAATATCTCTTCTTGCATTTAATTGATTGCATCTTGTTCTATGAAATGCCATGACATTATAGGCATTATGATGTGTTGTATGTATAAATTCGCCAAACTGACACGTCATCAAAGGAGCTAACGAAAGATTGCCACGTCATTCATTGACCGAGTCAAGGGAAGGAGTCTGACAAGTCAGGATGGTAAAATAGCTTAGACCAGAAGGAAGTCGAAGGCATGGTCGCCAAAACCAAAAACCTACTTGCCGAATATAGAAGTGTGCTCGCCAGATACGCAATACCCAGAAAATAAAGGCACTCACTGGACCAGCACACTGGGCTCGAACCGACTCGGCAGAAACACAGAAGCAAACCCTAAACTTTTAGAAGACCCAAAGCAACAAGGAATCATAAAAAGGAAAGAAGACCCAATCCGTGACAGGAAAGGATCCTAGTACAAATCAACAAGGGGAAACCCTAAGTAAACATGTATAAATAGAACCACCTATCCCACGAGGAGGTAGGTTCAGAATTCTATAGAGAGAAAAGAGAGCAATTGTGAGAGATTTGAGTGTGTAACAAAGCAACGAAAACCTAGTATTATTCTTCTGCCCACAGGGGCGCCGTGGTTTTTTCCCATTCAAGGGTTTTCCACGTAAAACTTGTCTTTTGCATGTGTTCTTAATTTTCTTGTTTTATATTAAATTGATTTAATTGTTGAGTGCGTGGCAATCCAAATTTCACCGTCAACAATTGGCGCTAGAAGGAGGGGGCTTTTGAATAGAAAACTTCGAGGGACCCTTGCGAATCAGACAGCATGAACAACGACAGCGACAGCGACAGAGATGGTAACTCCAGTGGAGATTTAGTTGTTGAACCAACTGCGCCAATGGGAGACAGGGCAGTGACCGTTGGGGAACAATCAGCAGCAACGCCAGGAACTAGGGCGACTGATCCCGGGATTTTGCAGCACTTCCAAGCCGCATTGGTAAACCTAATCAGCGAAGCCAGCAAAATAGGACTTTCGCTTCCCATAGGGTTAGGAGTTTCATCTCCTTACGAGTTAACCACCCCTGGAACCCATCCACCCGAAAGGCTACGGTCAGAAGTTCACATCGCAATTCCCGACACTCAAGCGAGACAATCCACTGAGGAGACCCCCCAGGATCACACTGAAGATTTCGAGGGGAGAAAACAAAGGAAGGGAAAAGGTGTGATGAATGAAGAATCCAGGGAGGAACGAGACCAGGTGCGAACACATGGGGTCAATTCCAGCGACACATATCAGCGAAACCGACGGAGACACCGGTCCATCTCATCTGAGGACAAGAGTCCTCGTCCACGAAGGGAGTTGCGATCTAAAAGAGCGAAGCGGAGGAGATCCGAGAGCACTGAAGATCGAAGAAGCCCAGATGAAAGAGGCAATCATGGTAGAATGACAATCAAGAGTAGGCTTGATCCAGCAGGAGAACCAACTGGCCAGCGAGATGTCACCTTACAAGAGCTATCGAGAAAAGTTTCAGTAATGGCGCGAAGGTATGGTCGTAATGTATCCTCGGATGATGAGTCAGATAGCCCATTCATCGAAACTATTGCTCGCACCCAATTTCCAGACAGATTTAGAATGCCAACTATTGAGCAGTATAAGGAGAACAGGGATCCAAAGGAACATGTTCGCCGATTCCGCAATATCATGGCCCAGTATTCATCCAATGACGGGTTGTTGTGTCTCACCTTCCCGTAAACATTCGGCGACCTCGCCTCTAGATGGTTCGGAAGACTCCCGCCCGGAACCATAAGCAGCTTCTCAAACCTCAGTAAGGCATTCATAAGGCAATTCATGGGAAGTGTCCAAAGAAGAAAGTCACTCGCCCATCTGTCAAACTTGAAACAGGAACGTAACGAGTCAATCAAGAAGTATCTGGCCAGGTTTAGGAAGGAAGTAGCTCAAATTGAGGATGCCAGTAATGTAGCTGTAATCGCCGCTTTCACCAATGGGCTACAGAGTGGACGATTATCCTTTGACCTGCGAAGAGATAGACCTAAAACTTACGAGGAGATGATGGAAATAGCTGGCGACTATGCACTGGCAGAGGAAGAAGAAGTAGCACAAGGGGGTAGCTACGTGCATGGGCACAAGCCTGACTTGAAAACAGACCATAAGGATGACAAAAAGATGCAATCACGTGATCGCCAGAAGGATGAGAAGGGCCAAAAGGGATATTCAAGAGAAAGCAGAGGAAACACTCGAGCCAATAAGTTTCGAGGAAGGTACAACCATTACACCCCTTTAACTGGCGACCAGGAGGAGATATTGTCTGTGGTAGAAGACAAAGGACTCGCCAAATACCCTCGACAGCAATCAGCGAATGCCAGGAGAGATACAAATAAGTACTGTCGATTCCATAAAGATCATGGACATGAAACTTCAAAGTGTTTTCAGTTGCGCGATCATATCGAAAGCCTGATCAGAGATGGGCACCTGAAGGACTTTGCCTTGAAAGGGGACAAGCACGGGGGTCGCCAAGATAGCCGCCAAGGAAACGGGCAGGACAGGAAGAGTCCAAGGAGGAATAGCCCTAACGCAGCCATAAACACTATTTTCGGTGGACCTCACACTGGGAGGAGCAATCGAGAAAGGATGTCGGAGGTTCGAGAAGTAATGTATGAAGGCAGGAGCATGGAAGTCAATTCTGTGCAGAGAAACCCCAAGAAAAGGAGAGAAGGATATGATCCCATAACATTTACAGCAGAAGACTCAGATGGGATTGATGCAAAGCCTAATGATGCAATTGTCGTGGGAGTTCGAATAGCCCATAGGGATGTCCTTCGAGTGATGATTGACAATGGGAGTTCGGCTGATATTTTAAGTGCCAGAGTGTATGATGAGTTGCGGCTGGACAGGAAAGATCTTGAACCATTCCATGTACCATTAAAGGGATTTGGTGGCGCAGAGGTTAGGTCGTTAGGAACAGTTAAACTGCCTGTAAGATTTGGTACAGCACCATGCCGGCGAACAATCCTGTTGGACTTTGTCGTGGTTGACATCCATAATTGGCCGTATAATGCTCTACTTGGCCAACCGTTTCTTAACAAAGCTCGAGCTGTTACTTCAACCCATGCGTTGAAAATAAAGTTCCTTACAGAATTCAGCGTCGGCGAATTGAGAGGGTCGCAGGAGATGGCTCGCCGCGCCAACCTATCAATCTTCAAAGATAAAACAGGGATGGAAACCTTGAACATATTCGAAGTAGACATGGAAGTGCAGGAAGATAATCCGGAAAACTTCGAACTGGATCCAAGAGACAAAACGAGCAGAGAGAAGGAAGAACCGACTGAGTCGATTATTCTAGATGAAGTGGAACCAGATAAAACAGTAAAGATCGGAGCAAGGCTGACTGAACAAGTTAAAAAAGATGTGACGAACTTGTTGAAAGAATATAGGGGGATTTTCGCTTGGTGCCACGAAGACATGCCAGGGATTGATAAAAGCACAATTTCTCACAATCTGGCTGTGAATGAGAAATGCAAACCGATGGTACAGAAAAGGAGAAGCTTCAACCCAGAAAGAAGTGCAGCGATAAAAGAGGAAGTGTCAAAGTTACTCGCCGCAGGGTCAATCAGAGAAGTTAAGTACCCGGAATGGGTGGCGAATGTGGTCTTAGTAAAAAAGAAAAACAATCAATGGAGGATGTGCATCGACTTCACCGACCTGAACAAAGCCTGCCCCAAGGACAGCTTCCCGCTACCAAGGATTGACCAGTTAGTAGATGCAACAGCCGGACATGAGACGTTGAGTTTCATGGATGCATATTCAGGATATAACCAGATAAAGATGCACAAGCCTGACGAAGAGAAGACAGCATTCACCACAGATCAAGGGTTGTATTGTTACACGGTCATGCCATTCGGCCTGAAGAACGCTGGGGCAACTTACCAGCGCTTGGTCAACAAGATGTTCGCCAGGCAAATAGGGAGAAATATGGAGGTCTATGTTGATGATATGCTGACAAAAAGTGTCACCGCAGATAGACATGCAGGTGACCTGAGGGAAACGTTCGACGTACTGGTCAAGTATGGAATGAAGTTGAATCCGGCAAAATGTGTGTTCGGCGTATCATCTGGGAGGTTTCTCGGATATCAAGTACACCAAAGAGGAATAGAGGTAAACCCTGAAAAAATCCAAGCACTAGCGAGAATGGTCTTGCCAAAGACTCTGAAAGATGTCCAAAAACTCACAGGGTGCCTAGCATCGCTGAGCAGATTCATAGCCAAGTCAACAGACCGATGCCTACCATTTTTCAAAGCTTTAAAAAAGGGAAAGGGAATCGAATGGAATGAGGATTGCGAAAAAGCCTTTCAGGCCTTGAAAGATTACCTTGGACGGGCACCGCTGCTATCAAAGCCAGAAACAGCAGAGACATTGTACATGTACTTGTCCGTCTCTGAAGCAGCCACAAGTTCCGTGCTAGTACGACAGGAAGATGGAATCCAAAAGCCAGTATACTACACCAGCAAAGCACTATTACCAACCGAAACAAGGTATTCGCCGGCAGAAAAAATGGCACTCGCCCTAATAACAGCAGCAAGGAAGCTAAGACCATATTTCCAGGCTCATAGAATCAGAGTATACACCAACTGCCCACTGAAGTTAATCCTGCAGAAACCAGAGGTATCCGGTCGGTTAACAAAGTGGGCGATCGAATTAAGTGAATTCAATGTGGAATACCTCCCAAGGACAGCAATTAAAGCCCAGGCAGTGGCAGACTTCGTAGCAGAGTTCACTGAACCAAGCATAGAGGTGGCGAGAATGATGGTGGAGCAAAATAAGAAAATATTCAAATGGCAACTTCGCGTTGATGGCTCATCAAACACGCACGGCAGCGGGGCAGGTGTAGTGCTGACAACAGCGGAAGGAGACTCAATCGAATGTGCCCTGCGTTTTGACTTCAAAGCCACCAACAATCAAGCTGAGTACGAGGCACTCATAGTAGGTTTAAAGATTAGCACAGTCTTAGGAGCAGACGAGGTGGAAATTTTCAGCGACTCTCAAGTTGTTGTCAATCAGGTGCTAGATGAATACCAGGCGAGAGAGGAAAGCATGATCACTTACCTGGAATTGGCAAGGGAGCTGTTAGAAAGATTCAAAGAGTACAGTTGTTCATGTCCCCAGAGAAGAAAATGAAAAGGCTGATGCCTTAGCCAAATTGGCATCTGCCACGATCAACATCTGGCCTAACAATATCTCTATGATCCGCCTATTGCAGCCGAGTATAGTCAAAACAAAGGAAGTCGGGGCAGTCTTTGGAGAAAGGAACAGCTGGATCACACCAATTAAAGAATATCTCGTCAACGATATACTCCCGAGCGACCCATTGGAGTCAAAGCGGCTGAAATACAGAGCTACAAGATACTCAGTACTCAATGGAGAACTATACAAGAGGGGATACTCGAGGGCACTGCAGAGATGTGTCGGGCCTGAAGAAGCAGAAGGTATCCTGAGAAGCATACACAGTGGAAATTGTGGGAACCACGCTGGGGGTGCCAGCCTAGCTCACAAAACATTGAGACAGGGTTTTTACTGGCCAACTCTGTTCGCCGACTCCAAAAGGGTGGCAGCGAGATGTGAAGCGTGTCAGAAAATCGCCAATAACATCCGACAACCACCTGAGCTCCTGCAAAGTATTACCTCACCTTGGCCATTCGCCATGTGGGGAATAGACTTGATCGGCCCAATGCCAACAGCAACTGGAGGAGCAAAGCATGCCATAGTAGCCGTGGATTATTTTACAAAATGGGTAGAAGCCGAGCCATTGGTACATATAACAGAAGCAAACACCATAAGCTTTGTGAAGAAAAATATCCTATACAGATTCGGGATACCAAACACCATCATCACAGACAATGGGACCCAATTTGATGGCAGAAAATTCAGGGAACTATGTGATAAGTATGGCATCAACAACTACTACGCTTCTCCAGCAGAAAGACGAATGGCCAGACTGAAGCAGTGAACAAGATCATCAAGCACAACCTGAAAGCTAAATTGGCAACCAAAAAGGGCAGCTGGGCGGATAAATTACCACAAGTGCTCTGGGCATATCGAACAACAGAAAGAGGTTCAACAGGCGAAACCCCGTATTCCATGGCTTACGGAGCAGAAGCTGTTATTCCCGTGGAAACATCATTCTCTTCACCAAGGGTACAACTCTTCCAGCCAGAAATCAACGTTGATATGCTAAAGTGCGGCCTAGATGAATTAGAAGAAAGAAGAGAGCGCGCACAAATAAGGAATGCAGCGTACCAACAGAGGGTAGCCAGATATTACAACTCGCATGTGCGTGAAAGGAGGTTCACACTTGGCGACTTAGTACTGAAAAGGGTGAATCCAGAAACAAGAGACAAGGCTGCAGGATCACTCGCAGACAAATGGGAAGGGCCTTATAAGATTACGGGGATAGCTGGCCATGGGGCATATCGCATTACTCGAGAAGGATTTGGCGAGCTATCCTGTCCATGCAATGCGCAGTACTTGAAGATATATTATCCTTAAGGGACAAGTCAGATTCTTTTGAATTCCTTCTATTTTTTCTTTCTAGCTTAGAGCAGTTGTTCGTTTTAGCGTTTTTTCTTTATGACTATGTTAACAAAAGTTGCAGGAAGTATTCAATAAAGAGTAATTTATTACTAAGAGATTCTCGATTCTGACTCGCCAAACGCAAAAGGCATTCGCCATCACACATAGCTATCATCACATAAAAACGAGCTTTATGCTCGCTGCAGCGATGACTGGCGAGAAATAAAAGCCGCAAATCAGCAATGGCAGCTGAACAAACAAAAAGCGTGTTAAAAACTCGGTGCATGGTCGAATAAATCCGGCCAAAACACTGAGTACGCCAAAATACAGCAACGGCAGCTGAATTAAAGATAAAAACATGTTAAAAACTTGTGTATGGTCAGATACATCCTGACAAACACTAAGTACGCCAAAATACAGCAATGGCAGCTGAATATAGCTATAAAACATAATAAAAACTTGGTATATGGTCGGATACGTCCTGGCGAATACTAAGTGAGCCGAAAACTCAGCAATGGCAGCTGAATAAAAACAAAAAGTAAGCTAAAGCAACACTTGATGAAAAACCAAGCAAAAGCCAAAAACTCAGCAAAGGCAGCTGAATGAAGAAAAATATATATATTCATAACTTTGTATTATTTACAAATGAATGGACAAAAATAAATTTATAAACAACAGAAGAATCAACCAGCTGCATGAGGGCCCTCGCTATCTTCCTCGTCTTCAATCTCCTCATCTGAAGGCCAAATGACTGCCTCATCCTCCGTGGGCATAAAAGGCTCATAATCCCTCCCAGCAACGGGACCTAAATCGGGCTCAGCGCCAGAGCTAGAAAAGCTGCCCTTCTGACCTGAGTAGTAAGTGTTGAAAGCACGCTTGCTGGGGATCTCTAGATGCATGGGATGAGGCTCAGTCCTGTTATAACGGCAGTGGGCTTTCCATCGTTTCATTTGATCTTTAATCGAGTCCACGCCGTTGGCCATATGCTGCTGGAGGGATTTGTCGAAACGCTTCAGAGCTTTCTCATTGGAATGATCCTTCATGGCAAAGAATTTCTTCGCCTGCCTCATGCCTTTCTTAAATTCGCGCAACAAAAGCGCATCATAAGCAGGGGATCTCTTGAAACGATCAACTGACTCAACCTCTAGCACGGCCTTCAAGTTTTCAAAGATAAGGTCGCGGGAAGATAGCTGGTTACGTAAATCTGTCGCTTCCTGCTCAGCTTTCTCCTTAGCCTCCTCAGCTACCCGCTCAGCCTCCAAACGCGCTGCGAAGGATTCTTGACTCGAAGATAGGAGCTCCTTCAACGAGCGAATTTCCTCCTCAGCAGCAGAAAGTTTTTCTTCAGCGGCTAGCCGAGCAGACAGATGACCATCCGAGGATTCTCTAAACTGAGGGAGCTGTTGAGCATGGGATTCTTCAGCGGAGAGCTTCTCGGCCGCCAAAACAGAAGCCTGCTCGCGCAAGCGCTTAATCTCGCGAGAAGCTCTGATCCCAAACTTATAACTCTCGCCCATCTCAAACATCATCTGAGGAAGAAGACAGCCAAAGTTAGAGAAAATGAATGAAAAATAAAAATACACACAGATTTGCGGCGAATAACCTACCAAGGAGTGGCAGTTGAAGAAAAACTCCATCTTCCTGTTGCAAGACTTATCTTTAACATGCCCCCAGCCATCGCCGATGTATACATCATTATTAGCCAAGTGGGAGCATATCTCAGTAGCCGAAAAATCAAAAAGGGACACGTTCCCTTCATCAGCTTCAACCGGTCCAGAAGGAGGAACTTCACAGGCCAAGCCCGAACCGGAAGCAGAGGTCCCCGCCTGATTTGATGGGCCTGGCCGATCAGTTGACTCAGATGGGCCAGATGGCCTAGGTTGATCTGAGACACTCGGCTCGCCCACAACAGGAGAAGCTAGTCGAGGAGTAGCAGGGAAAGTCTGTTCATTAACCCCCTCAAAAGGAGGCGCCGCTACATTCTCCGCTTCAGCAAGCCCCTCAGGTTGGGTAGAAGGGGCCTTAGCGACAGCTGGCTCCTGAACATCCTCCTCGTCAGAGGAAACAACGAACTGCACCACCCGCGAAGCCCGCTTGGGCGGTCGAGCTGAGTGATCAGATGCACTCTCGGCGGGACGCTTATTCCTAGCTCTGGGAGCCAGGTCACTCGCAGGATCGAGAGGAGTCTCAGGAACATCCGCGTCAAAAATAGGGATGTCACTAACCCCCCCCTGAAACCCCAATCTTCTCTTTACCCTTACGACTAGAAGTGGTCGCAGCCGGGGTAGTCACAGCAGGAGCAGCAGTGGGGGTAGTCGCAGCAGCAGCGACAGGAACAGACGCAGCAGCCTCTGCGCACATAGGGGGTTGTCCTGATTCAACCCCTCCCCCAGCAACGTCGCCAGCATCCTCGCCATCAGAAGGTCCATCACCGTCCGGGCCAGCAATTCCCTCCTTGGCCAAACCAGCAGCATGCCTTTTGCTGGCAGCCTCGGAATTCTTCACCACCCGGGCTTACAAGTCGCAAACGGTGTCAAAGTCACACATTGCCAAGAAAATAAACAAAGTGTCAGTCAATAGAACCAAACGAAACAGTAAAACAAAGAACGAACAGAAACTTACAGCGAGGAAGCCTGGCATGCAGGCATGTGAAAATCCCCTCAGAAATCATTTTTTCCTCATCCAAGAGGAAGGACCTGCCCCTCGAGCTCAAAGGGAGGACAGCAGTCGCGGCGAGGCGAGAGACCTCTCCGTCTAGTAAAACAAGGGTCGCCTTCGACCAGGTTTCAGGCGATGTAAAATGCCTAGGAACCTTCTTCGCCAAGAGATTGCGACGACTGCTGGCAGGCACATCACGGCCCCACTCGCCGCCAACAAAGAACCATCTATTCTTCCACCTCTTGTTCGAAGTGGGGAAACACCAGATGAACCCTTTTTTCTTTTCATCGCCAGATATTTCTACCTGGCCGGGGTTCGCCACGCCCTCAGGGATCCAATTCTCCACGGGCGAAGAAAGAAGGAAGTAAGTACCACCGTTTCCCACTTGCCTTAGCGTATAAAAGTGGCGGATCTCGTGAGGAGTCGGGGGCCCGTAACCCTTCAACTTCCACATAAGACACAGGCACATCAGTATCCTGTAGCTATTCGGGGCGAGCTGTGCCGGTGCAATTTGAGCCTCCGCCAAGAACCTGGCAATGAAAGGCTGGAGAGGGAGAGTTACCCCACAACTGAGCATAGCCTTGTAAATGGCGACCGCATTTTCGGGAGGATTCCACACAGCCCGGTCGCCAGGTAACATAAGAGTCACCGAGTCTGGAATGTCGAAGCGACTCTTGTATTTACGAAGCTCGCCCTCGCCGACTACATTTACTTCTGTGTCAAAAGAACACGGGTGAGTTGGCGAGAAAAGCAACCTATCCCTCTGATGGTCTTCAACATCAGAGTCAACAACCGTCTGCACATCCAGCAGAGATTCACGAGGAGCCCTAGAGGCGCGTCGTTTACTGCTTGTGGTTTTAGGAGATCTCGGCATTGCTGGAGAATCACTGTCAAAAGATGGAGGAGAGATGTCAGGATTAAAAGTATCCTCAAAAGATGGAATATAAACGGAAATCGGGACCGGAGAATCTGGACGAAAATTGCGAATCAGAGACTCAATTTTGTCCGCAGTACACTTATCACCAACTCCATAGCTTGCATCATCCAATTAAAAAGAAAAGAGCGTAAGGAGGGATCCATGAAAACTTACCAGAAAACCCTAGATTCGCAAAATGTGCAGAAAAGATCGAAGACGCGGAGAAGCAAGAAGAGTCGAAATCCGGAGAACCGACCGGCAATAAGAGGCACAGGAAAAGGACTGTAGTTAGCTCTCGAAAAAATAAAGAAGACAAAAGCAAGAGATCAAACTGTTCTTTTTTCTGCTCTGATGAAACACGATGAAGCAAGTAAAGAGAAAGAGAAGAAACGATCGGGCCTTAAAAAGAGGGAACTTCGAAATTCAAAAAAGAAGCAATCAAGTACAATGATACGTATTTAATAAGAATGACGGCCACTATTACCAAACCGCAACAGTCACCACCCAATAAATGACATGTGGCATCTTGGGGATAACCAAGCCGTCAGAACGTCCCTTCACCTGTCAAACAAGTGGAAACGTCAGAAGTTATGTGGTTGAAATTGAAAGCGTGCACCGGAAGAATCAATTAATAAATACAGCGCGTGGTTAAAAGGAGGAGTTATTGCAAAATGCGTTGAAATCTCATAAACGTAAATATAAATACTACTCGCAGAGGCAAACGAAGTGGGAAGGACAAGTCATTCGCCCAGCTCGAAGTATTTATGGGGGTATTGTTGTATGTATAAATTCGCCAAACTGACACGTCATCAAAGGAGCTAACGAAAGATTGCCACGTCATTCATTGACCGGGTCAAGGGAAGGAGTCTGACAAGTCAGGATGATAAAATAGCTTAGACCAGAAGGAAGTCGAAGGCATGGTCGCCAAAACCAAAAACCTACTCGCCGAATATAGAAGTGTGCTCGCTAGATACGCAATACCCAGAAAATAAAGGCACTCACTGGACTAGCACACTGGGCTCGAACCGACTCGGCAGAAACACAGAAGCAAACCCTAAACTTTTAGAAGACCCAAAGCAACAAGGAATCATAAAAAGGAAAGAAGACCCAATCTGTGACAGGAAAGGATCCTAGTACAAATCAACAAGGGGAAACCCTAAGTAAACATGTATAAATAGAACCACCTATCCCACGAGGAGGGAGGTTCAGAATTCTATAGAGAGAAAAGAGAGCAATTGTGAGAGATTTGAGTGTGTAACAAAGCAACAAAAACCTAGTATTATTCTTCTGCCCACAGGGGCGCCGTGGTTTTTTCTCATTCAAGGGTTTTCCACGTAAAACTTGTCTTTTGCATGTGTTCTTAATTTTCTTGTTTTATATTAAATTGATTTAATTGTTGAGTGCGTGGCAATCCAAATTTCACCGTCAACATGATGCATTCAATACCTACACTTGCACTTCATGATTAGTCTTAAGTGTGGTATAATTCGTTTCCGTTTGTGTGATCGGAAACGTCCGCGCTTGCACGATGGTGTGCTTGTCTTAGCGCGATGGTTGACCACTTGAGAAGATCTCATTCTTCTCTTGGATAAGTGGTAGTTTTGGTTTGGTTGATTGGAGTAAGGTGTCTAGTTTCAAAAGATTGGATTTCAATGTTTTAAGTGTTTTCAAAACTGACATTTACATGGTCTTGTGACCATAACTTTTTACACAAAGCTTCAAAATGAGTTTTGAAAATTTTTGTACAAACTAGACACCCATACCTTTCCAACGGTATATTATTCGTAATATTTCATGACCGTTTGGATTGGTTTTGAATTCTCCAAAGTGACCACCAAAACAGGGCAACTATGTTGTTGTCTGTTTCTGACCATTGGTCACTCTATTGACCATAACTTTTTCTACAGATATCAAAATGTCATTCCATAAATTGGAGTAGAAAGTAGACTTCCATACCTTTCCAACGATATATTATACGAAAGGTTTCGATGTCATTTGGTCATGTTTCGGTGCGCTCGAATTTGGAGCTGAAGTGCTGTCGCATGATTCTGCGGCCTGGCCGCCGATTTGGCCGCAGAATGCCCAGTGACGTCTTTTTGACATTCTCAAAACGTCGTAGCTTCATTTGGCACCTATAAATACCCTCTTATCTCTCCTTCTTCATCATAACTCTCCCAACTGAAACCCTAGAGAGAGAATTCACTTTCTAGAAAGAGAAAGAGATATTCTTGAGAGAAAAAAAGAGACTTGAGAGAAAAAGCTTAAAGATTACATCTTTATCTCTTTAAACCCATTCCCACATGCACAAATCATCATCTAGGCATCATCTAGGTTCATCTAGTATGTGCTAATGCATGGGTCTTCTTCAACACACATGGTATGATTTGTTGAACACTTTTATCTTACATAATTAGTGTTTCTACTTATCAATTTTATCTCATTTATTACTTGTATGTGTTTAGATTAATTTCTACATACATGATTGAGATTATGTGTTGATTGGGTTATTTATGTTAGCTAGGTTTTCATACCTATTTTATATCTAGCTAATTAATCTCATTATATGATTGAGATTATTTTTTATAGCTTAATTGATTAGGTAATTATTGCCTAAAAACTATATCATAAACATTCTTGTGTGATTTATTTATAACTAGGTTGATAAATTGTTTTTTAATCAATTAGTTAATCTTTTGAATGTTTGTGGGTTTTTTGTGATAGCTTTGTATCTAGGATTGGTTATCCTTTACTTAGCTAAAGTTGTATGCCATGATATATAGCTATATGTGATATCTAGGATTGATTATATTGTCATCTTATAATCCTAGGTAAGCATCTAGAGTACCCTAGCTCTTATTGCAATATTTGGATATCATTGCATATTTACATAGGGTTGTGCATATCTTTTAAGAGATTTAAGTCTTGTGTAATTGACCGGGATTAGATCGGACACCGGGAATAGGTGGTCACATAAGCAATTGGAATAGAGGCCCTTTTAAAGGCCCGCGTGGTAGAAGTGAGGGGTTATTGACCGGAGTGTTAGACGAGGTCTACATAGGTTGTAAACTCTATTTCAATTAGTGGATTTCGAGTTCCAAGTGTGGCTCACTAAACAGCCCATGGTTTTTCCCTGTTGAGGGTTTCCACGTAAACATCAAGTGTCATTTATTATTTCCGCATCTTATTACACTTGTATGTATTTTTGACTTGCTAGGGGCATTTTCGTAAAATTGACATGCACGCGAAAATTGGGTAATAATTAGATAAAATCTATTCACCCCCCCTCTAGCTTTATATATCAAACACACCTTGAGAACGTATTCCTTTCAAGCTTTTCAACTTCAACAATAAGATGATTTGAAGAACCTGAAAATGTTCAGCTTTTGTCATGAGAAGGTCTCATATCCTAACTATTATTCTACTGAAGTAGCCGAATGATCATTCTAAGGTTGCACAACTGGTCTAAATAGTTAGGTTGATCTTGTCGATGTATATCAAATTTGTTGACCATTAAGATACTGTATAAATCTACTATAGTAGCTACCACCACTGCTCCTACAACGACTTTCCATCTTTACCTTTGAATTTTGATCATTTTGAAGATACTGTAGGATCTTTTTCCTTAATTTTCTTACTGTTAACAGAAAATGTTTTATGTATATTTAGTTCCAAAACTAGTATAAACACTCTTGAGACTAATAACACCGTATGATATGAAGTGAAACTGAAACAAACAATTATAATAAATAAATTATAGAAACATGTGTATAATTAACTTCACAAAGAAGTCGTTAAATCTGCATGTCCAAACAGAAGTTATACGCAAACTTCAATCAAGAATTTCTACCTGCCATCCAGTGTAGTTATGCTCATTGCGTTTTCTGTGTGAGATTTTTCTTTACTTGATGATGTTGTACCTGGAATTAAACCTCTTTCTGTGAAGAAACCTGGCTGTTTAGGTTGAGGCAACAGTAGTCCCTCGTTCGCCAACATGAAAACTACAGATGACATTTCTGGCCTATCTTCCGGGAACATTTGAACACATAATAAACCCACTTGAATACATCTGAGAACTTGTGATTCAATGAAGGAGTCTTCCAAACATACATCCTTTACTTCCAAGGCCCTTCCATTATTCCAGAGAACCCATGCCTGGAATCATTGCACCAAAAAGCTTTGTTTATTCTCCATACTGGAAAAAATGAGCAAAATAAAAAGAAGTATACCACTATTTCTACTCACATGTCCAAGAAGATTAAGGTGATGATCTGGGTGGCGGAAACCTCTATTCTTTTTACCACTTACTATCTCTAACAGAAGCACACCAAAGCTGAAAACGTCGGATTTCAATGAAAAGTTGCCATCAGTGGCATACTCTGGAGACATATAGCCACTGCATTAGAGTAAATAATATATAAGTTCTTTCAAGTTTCAACCGGTAAATATTCGAGATTATGGTAATAAAACTTACTATGTTCCAACAATTCTCTTTGTATTAGCTTCTTTGTCGTCACCTCTGAATATTCTCGCCAAGCCAAAGTCCGAAATTTTAGGATTCAAGTCATTGTCTAGCAAAATATTGCTTGCCTTTAGATCCCTATGAATGATTTGAAGTTTTGAATCTTGATGAAGGTAGAGAAGTCCTCTTGCAATCCCAATAATAATGTCAAATCGCTTTCTCCATGACAAGAATTTGCTTCTTTCATCATCTGCACACCATTGCCAACTTAGTAACTCTTACAATTAGACCAATTTTTTCTGTAATTTTCAATTTCATCCTTAAGATCAAACAACATTTAATTTAGATCACAAAAAGGTTTAAGCTTGAGTATCCAAAATATGAATAACTAAGTGGATATAAGTTCAAGAGGTGCAACCGAAAATGAAATAATTCAAGCTTTTGTTGGGCATATATTCGTAGATCAGCATCCTTTCCTCCCCTTGAATGCAGCTTCCAAGAAGGCCGACAAGATTCCTATGTTGAAGTTTTCCGATTAAAACTACTTCACTCTTGAATTCTTCTACACCCTGTCCTGAATTGTTTGAGAGCCTCTTGACAGCAATTTCCTGTCCTGTAGAAAGATTTCCCTGCATATTATAACAGAGAGAATGCAAGTTTCAAAGAGCAAGACTTGCAAGATCTATAAGGCACTATATACCTTACATTTGATTGTTAGATAACATATAAACATAGTTACCTTGTAAACAGGACCAAATCCGCCCTTGCCAATCATGTTAGCTTGAGAGAAATTGTTAGTAGCAGCAGCAATGGTACTCAAATCAATTAAAGGTACTTCTTCTTCCTCTTCCCTGCTCTCCAACCCTAATATATGGATCAATGATTTAAATTTCTACTATGAAACTCAATGCTTAAGTTCTACAACATGACTTCCAATAAACAATTCAGTAAAGTTCGATGAATATTTTACCTCTATTCTTTGTTTTCTTCCAAACTGTGCAGAGTACGAGGACCAATATAAAAATCCCAGTAATGGTTGAAACCACAGCGATGATCTTTATTCTTTTCTTCTTATTCGAATAATGTTGTACTGATTCCAACATAAACAAATCAAGAAGCTTGATCAGTATTTTGAAATTTCATGCTCTTCTAATATATTATTGATCTCTTTATTCTTTTCCCCTTATCATAAAAAAATTCAAGGGAAAAGATAGCAAAACACAAAGAAAAAAAGATTTCTATGCTTGATTCTTCCACAAAATTAGATCGACTAAACCATGTATATATCTTCTGATTTGTGTTATCTGTTAGTTAACGTTCTCTAGAATAACTTTAAATGGAAGAGACAGTGATACATAAATTAACAAATTACCTAGTTCTGAGGCTGGAACTCTCAAGAAGAAATCCTGTCCCCAAATGAATCCCGGAGGGCACTCTCTGATATCAATCAGGTCTCCAAACCACATCAAACAGCCACTGCCTCCACTTACATCAGAATTTGCATAAGCTCTACATGAACAGTTCTTGAAGCACTCTGCCTCGCATTCTTTAATATTCATGCTATTGTTATACCAATAGAAGTCAGGCAATTTTATTGCTGGAAGCTTCAGAAACCCTTCTCCACTCGGGCAATCAGATGGCAGATTCTTTATGCATTTTCTTGACTGAGATAATCCTTGTGTATGCCATTCATCTTCTGCTTTGGGTATAAATCCCTTCAAACATTCACAAATTGGCGTCTTATTAATTCTGCAATAATTATTAGCACCGCACTGTGCATAGTTGTCACACTGATCAAATGGCCAAGTGAACAGAATGCTCCACTCAGTTTTCTGCCAATTCCATACAAAACGATGAATTGCGCCTGATTGAAGCAAAACTACAAACGTTTTAACTGTGTTGTTGAAAGGCTCATATGTGTAATACAACTCATCTTGGTTATGCACCAACATTGGTTTAAATACCAAGTTGTGCAACGTGGGAATGCCAAGAAACTGACGACCATTCCATGGTCCGCTCCGGACCTCTTTTCTTGATCCTGTGGTAATAACTATTTGAGGAAGCCCATTGATGTCAAGTCTGAAACTAAAGTCTCCAGAAGAAGACGGGTCATCAGCACTCCTCCATGGTGTCAGATATCGCTCAAAACCGGTTCTTAAATTCCATCCCAATTTCATGCCTGGCAAAAATGTATCTGATGGGTAATCAAAGCTCTGCCACACATATCCGTCAGAGCTCATGTTAATATTGTCCCTAATAACAAGGTTCCCAGAATCCAGGAGCTGACCCACTGGATTTTCTAGCACCCTTGATGAATTTGTAGACCAGATAATCTTCTTATCTTTGCTGAGAAGTACAAGGTTCCCATCATCTCTCATGACCAACATTCCTTGCTTATCAGTTATTGGATTCTTTCTATTTGCAACCCAAACAACTGTACTATGATTAAATTTGTACCATATTCCTAGGTACCTGTTGTTTGAGTTTCCAGGGGTGAAGAAGCCTAGCTCAAAGCTCTGCGAAGCGGAAACTAATGTCTCGCCATCTCTGATAGGTTGTGCTAGACTTATGGTATCAACTGCAGCTGACAAATTCATAATAGATGAAAAGAATAAAGTGCCACCGAAGGTGATCAAGAATAAAAAGCACCCCATTTAACACTACTACCATTTCTTTCAAGTCTTTCTGCCTTGTATTTGTTTCGAGTCTACTTTAAAAGTTTTTTTTTCAGTATTAAAATTCTCTAAGAACTGTATTTTAAAGGTTATCAGCAAAAACAGTATTTCAGCCAAGTACTTTCTGAGAATTTCAGTGCCACTTGTGTGTGGTCCATAGACAACTATTAATTGGGGACTTTTAGCATAAGATTTGTCACGATCTGTGGACTTTTAGCATAACACGTTTTCTTTTAATTTACTTTTTCAAAATGTTGTTATCTAGCATGCTCAACTTGGGCCACATGGCACTAACCGGCATTGCCCGCATTATTAGAATTATAATGGAGAAGAAGCTTAGGCAACTAATGAACAAAAATTCACTACTAATCTGAGCATATAGGTAAGAATCATACAATAAGACTTATATCAATAAAAAAAATAATTAGAATATAACAAATAAACAAATATTAACAATCTTCAATTACAACGACCCGTGTCACGAGATTCTTTAAGGCTCAATTGAGTTCAGGTTGGATCCTAATTCCTTTCGAATATGTGGTGTTAATTTGATTTTCACTTGGAAGACTTCTGGTATAGTTGACTTCAAGATAATTGAATGTTCTTTCTGACCTTAAATCTTGCAAAGAGTTGTTTGAAAATGCATATTAAGAATTTTCCAGCTAAACTAATTTTTTGAAATTATTCATCTAACAAAAAACTAGATTATGACATCTCTAGTAATCTAATCAACTTAAGGAACTTTTTTCTTGTCAATCGATTTTTGATGAAACATGTAGCAGGGTTCAGAGGCAAATGGGTGTTTTTTACTTTTTATCTGTTGGCATGCCGCATGCCATTATGTCACAATGTACACAAGTACTAAAACTAAATGAGACAATTCATCAAACATCTGGCATGCAAAAAACTATCAAATTTCCTTAAATACACAAACAAGAAGCAATCATTGCCCTTGTGAAATGCTATCAGTGGCAGCATCAATAACAATGAAGAACTGCATACAAAAGAAACAGAAAATCAGACAACGAATCGATGATGAAACTCTCCTGCTTGACATTGTGACTTCTGCAGACACCTCACAGGCAACCAACTATAACTAAATAACTTTTCGGAAAATGATTGAAAGTATGAGTATTTTTCAGGACATCAAAGAACCATGAAAGTATGTGATCCTGTTTTTTTTTTTTTTTTTTTTTTTCTGTAGATTTTTCTTTTAACTGTAAGAATGACTAACAAAACCATAAACTTGTTTTCATAATTGCAGTGATGGACTTCTATTATGGAACTTTTCTATAACTGACTATAGACTTGACTTTTTTGGTCAGTGTTGGCAACTCAACCAATTTAGAAGAAAAACGGAGACAGCTGCAGCTTCTATTAGGCTTCTAAAGCTACCATTGACCTGATAAAGAAATGAACCACAAAATTTTAATCTAATACAAACTTTACATTATTTCATTCTAAGAAATAGATTCCATGAATATTATTGATCAATAAATATGAATCTAATACTGTACATCTTACATGTGAAAAAACAGGTGGTTTTGTTGAAGGGTTGTGGTACACTTACATTGAGAAGTACCGAGAACATCAGACATGTCGGAGAAGCATTGGCTCTGGTAGGGTTGCTTGCACTTAAAACGATTTTATTAGGCAATGATTGCTTTTTGTTTATGAGTTTTAGGTAATTGGGTAGTTTTTGCATGCCAGATGTTCGATGAATTGTCTCATATGGTTTTAGTGCTTGTGTACATTATGACATAATGGCATGCCAACAGACAGAACTCACAAAACATTATGACATAATGGGAGCCCATTTGCCCTGGCTTCTCCTCCACAGTGCTGTCAGTAAATATTGAACCCTTCTCTTTGTTTCAACCTTACAGTACACGCCCTAGTTTTTTATTGACAGAAAAAAAGTTCCTTGCATTGATTAGAGTACTAGAGATGTGCATGAACCAGTTTTTTATAAGCTGTAAATTTCTGAAAAGTAGTTTGGTAGGAACATTTTTAATATGCATTTTAGAACAAGTCTTCGCAAGAGGTATGGTCAGAGCATCCTGCATCCACAATGGGTGCACCCAAAAACAAGACCCATTTGTTGCCACGTCATCAAAAATGGGTCTTTGTTTTTATAGAATGAGTCTTGCCATTTGAATCCACTTAATTTGGGTCTCATTTTCCACTAAATTGGAAAAGTAAAAGTGGATCCACTTTTTTAACTTTTTTCCAAACAATCATTACTCTTCTTTAAAATATTATAATATATATATATATATATATATATATTAATAAATAAATTATATAATATATTTTAAATATCATCACTATCAATAATTATTTAACAAATTATGATTAATTTAAAATAAATTTTTTATTAATTTAAAATTATCACAACCGAATTACATCAACAATAAAAATAAATATTTAAAACAAAATATTGTATATGATTAGACATAGCGCCGGTTTCAGTTTCAGTTTCGGTTCCCCGGTTCCCAACCTTCAAAACCGGTTTTGGTTCCGGTTTTACAGGTTCGGTTTTGGTTCAAATTTTGAAGGTTTGGTTTCGGTTCCGGTCCAATTTCGACGGTTCGGCTCTGGCGGATCCGACAGTTCGGTTTCGGTTCTGGTTCCGGTTCCGGTTCCGATTCAATTTATGACTGTTTCGACTATTCAGTTCCAATTCTCGACCCAGTTCTGATTTCTGAGTCGGTTTGTATTCTGGTTTTGAACCTTCAAAACCGGTTCCGATTTTGAAGGTTCGATTCTGGTTCCGGTTTTGAAGGTTTGGTTCTGGTTCCAAACCTTCAAAAAATTAATGTTTTCATTTAAATTATTTTAATTTCATTAAAATAAAATTTATAATTGAAATTAAAATTATTTAAATTTTTTTCATTATATATATAACTATTGAAATTAATAATAATATATTTAAATTATTATAATTTAAATAGATATATTAAATTTATTTATATCTTTTCATTATATATATAATTATTGAAATTAATAACAATATATTTAAATTTAAATAATTGATATATATATATATATATATTAAATTTATTTATATTTTTTCATTATATATATATTATTGAAATTAATAATTATATATTTTAATTTAAATTATATAAATAAATATGTATATATATATATAAGCCCAAACCCAATGATCGGGAGGTGTTGAGAACCCAACCCAATAATTGGGTAAAACCCAAATTGAGTTCCAAATTTGGAATCCAATTTGGATCTAGTTGGGTGGAGCCCACTTTTGAGTCTCTTTATTTGGATCTACTTTCTCACCATTGTGGAACAATTGGATGGATTTCAAAATGGGTCTTGTACAAATGGGTCTCTTTTAGAGACCATTGTGGATGCTCTCAGAGCACTCATTGGCTTTAAATTATATTAGTTATATACTGAATATTCGAATGGAATAAGGATCCAATTTGAACTCAATTGATCCTTAAAGAATCATGTGACACGTAGACACGTAGTTGATATGTTTAAAGATTGTTAATATTTGTTTATTTGTTATATTCTTATTTATCTGATTACATATTAATTGTAAGTCTCATCCTATAATTCTTATGATCAATAATCAATAAAAGGGGAATATAACAAATAAACAAATATTAACAATCCTCAACCATGCGACTACGTGCCACAAGGTTCTTTAAGGCTCAATTGAGTTCAAATTGTATCTTTACTCCATTCAAATATTCGGTATATAACTAACATGATCATGGTATAGTTGACTTCTAGTCAATGAGTGCTCTGATCCTATATCTTGCAAAGACTTGTTCGAAAATGCATATTAAAATTTTTCCTGCTAAACTACGTTTTGGAAATTTAAAGTTTATAAAAAACCAGTTCATGCACATCTCTAGTAATTTAATCAATGCAAGGAACTTATTTTCTGTCAATAGAACTTTTGATGAAGCATGTAGCACTAGGGTGTGTACTGTAAGGTCGAAACCAGAGAAGGATTCAATATTTACTGACAGCAGTATGGAGGAGAAGCCATGGCAAATGGGCTCCCAAAACCTGTAGTGTTTTATGAGTTCTTTCTGTTGGCATGCCACTATGTCAGTGTACACATGCACTAAAACCAAGCGAGACAATTCATCAAACATCTGGTATGCAAGAACAATCCAGTGACCCAGAATTCCCAAAAGAGATGCAATCATTGCCCAATGATTAAAACTAGTTGTACAATAAACACAAATGACATACGAACTTAAACAGATTGTATAGCATCATTGAAGGGCAGGCAAACCTACCAAAGCCGATGCTTCTCCGACATCTCTGATTTGTTAGCTGATTTTCTCTGATGATTTCCGACATCTCTGATTTATAGCATTTCACAAGGACAAGTGATCACCCACTAACAGAGCTTGGTATATTCAGGTAAGTTTATTAAGGTTAAAAGTTTTAGATCTTAGTTTGTGTGTTTTCAGTTCTTGCATAATCGTTGTGTTAGGGGCAATTACCAATTAGGCCCTGAATTTTTGTTTAAATTCCAAGTTGTTTGTTACTTTTTCATAAGTGACCAAATTGGTCCTTATATTTTTCCCAAGTGTCAAATTAGTCCCTCTATTTTTAGAAGTGACCAAATTGGTCTCTCTAACGGTTTAATTTGCACTAATAACGTCTTCCAAAATTAAAAGAGTATAAACCTACACTAATTGGGAATCGAAATTGTCGATTTAATTATTTTTAGTTTAGCCCCCCGGATCAAAAATCCTGGCTATGCCACTATATATATATATATATATATATCTTATAATGAAATAATTGTTGTAAAAGAATAAATAATAAATAAAAGAATAAGAGATGAAAGTGAGAGAGATCAGAGTATCAAACGAGAGAGGGAGAGAGAGACAAGAGATATAACATATATTCTTTGTATTGAATTTATGGAGCACTTCCGTTGAACAACCACACATACAAATGAGAGAGATCTATATATAGTGCTTTGAGAGCACAAGTGCACAACTCGCCAACTTGCCTTTAAAATGGCGATGAAGCCAAGTGGAGAGATATCTATGGAACAAGTAGAGAGCTGCATAGGCGGTGGGTTTAGGGGAAGATATTGTGTGATATTTTGTTGTGATATTTGTGTTGTGATATTTGTGTGTATAACACATGTGGTAAAAGCCACATATATTATAACACTCCCCCTTGGATTTATACCACATGTATTAATTTTCTAGGGAAAAAACCCAATGGGATAAAACTTGGGCAAAATATATACAATGATCTTCTGGATCTTGTGGTGCTGGACGTTCTCAAAACTATCTCGTTGAAAACCTTGTCAGAAAAACCCAGTGGGATAAAACCTGATCGAAGGGAAAAAGAGTATAGTGCACATATGTCTATTCTGAACTTTGCTCCCGCTAATTGTCTCGTTAAAAACCTTGTCAGGAAAACCCAGTGGGACAAAATCTGATCAAAGGGAAAAAGAGTACAATGCAAATATAATAATAGTTAATGTTTTCTTCAAAACATTTCTCACATTTATACTTTGCTACCAGTGGGATAAAAACCTGAGCAAAGATATCCATTGATCTGTCGGATTAAAGTAATATTTATGATGATCTTTTGGATCAAGGTAATATATATACGATGATTAGCAAGATCAAAGTAATATTTACAATGATATTTTTGATCAAAATAACATATATACGATGATATATTGAATCAATGTGATATTTATGATGATTTTGTGGATCAAATGATTTTTGGGTGTGCTTGGAGAATTGCCTCATTAAAAACCTTATTAGGAAAACCCAATGTGACGAAAAACCTGATTGAAAGGGAAAAGAGTAAAATGCACATATTCCCCAATATGATTAATATAATTTATTTGATATGCTCCCCCTGATAAAAGTTATTTTAAAGCAATATTCTAGATTGCTAAACTGGGGTATATAGATGTTTATTTCATGAAATGAAATATTATTATAAATGATTAGATGGAGTATAAGCAAAGACTTGCTTTATGGAGTAATATCCATATGGAATCTTTTCAGAATCTTTTCAACATATTTTGATTGATGGACAAATATTCCATTTGATGTATGTTTGACCTTCAGGTCGAGACAATATTTCATTTCCCATATCTTTCATTTTTAAACTCATTTATCAAGAATTCAAGAGTTTTCAAGAGCTCTCTAGGAGCTCCAATTAAATTCATATCATCAACATACGTTGTGAATATAATAAATTCAGATTTTGATTTCTTTGCGAAGAAACTTGGGTATATAATATAATTATTATACCCTTATTTTATCAGATATTCAATGAGACGGTTATACCACATCCGTCCAGATTATTTTAATCCATATAAGGATTTTTATATGTTCATCAAATACAGATTATGAGATCTCGATTTACACGCTTCTAGTATTTTAAATCCTTTCGGGATTATAAATATCTGCATTGAGTGAATCATATTGATTACTACGTCTAGATGACGTATTTCAAGCCTTGTAAAGGCAGCCAAATTTATCAAAAATTCGAAACGTAATTGTATTCGTCATTATTGAATACCAAGTTTCTGTTAGAAACCTTGTACTACGAGTCGTGCCTCATATCTCACGATCTTGTTTTTCTCATTACGTTTTCCGTATAAAGACCTATTAGTATCCAACTAGTTTGACATCTCCAGATGTTTGGAGTACTATTGGTCTAAATACTTTATGTTTGGCATATGAAGTCAATTCTTCTTGAATTGTTTATTTTCACTTAGGTCAATCATACCTTTTGTATATAATCATTGATATTATGAATATCATAATTATCGTTTATAATTTCAGTAGCGCTACTGTGTATAAAAATACATCATCAATGATTGTGTCTTTATGATTCCACATTTCTCTCATATGATTTATATAAATTTTCTCAATTTCAATATACTTGAATCTCTGTTGAGATTTCTTCCATTACAATGGATTTAGTCATTTCATAGACTAGTATAGAAATTTTCTCAATTTCAATATACTTGCATCTCTGTTGAGATTTCTTCCATCTTCAATGGATTTAGTCATTTCATAGACTTGTGTCTCATAAGATATATCAGACTCTTTCAGAGTTGATTTAGAGAAAGTAGATTTATTTATAACTCGAGTTTTGTTTATATTAGGATCCTCATAACAATACATTTTAAAAAGGTTCATAAGCTTATGATATACATCAAATGATTTATTTATTGTCATTTACTCTGATCATTCTTTAAGAACAATTACCCGGTCGGGGTTTATGAGATAACAACTTATAAAATATTGTTACCTTTAATATATCAAGTAACAAATTAATAATTATCTGATGATCAATTATCTTTCGTATTTGAGTGATACAAAGATTGAAATGAGACACACACACACACACACACACACACACACATATATATATATATATATATATATATATATATTTAGAGAACCGAACTGATATCTCTATTTTATATAAGAGTAACTTTTCATGTACTCTTTCTGGAGAAACTTTCCATCTGGAAATTAATCAATATAATGATAAATAGATTATGCGTAAAAATATAAACTCTCAGAAGTTTAAATGATCTAATAGATATTAATCAAAATCAAAATTAATCTCATAATGATATATAATTCTTATCTTAGATCATGCCAGAGATGAAATAAGGCAATATATTACATAATCAAATATCTTAAGAATGTGAGCAATTCAATGACCAATTACAAGTTGTAATGGTAAATACCGATGATAGGTAGTGAGTTATAGATGAATGCATCAATATGTAATATTGAATGTCCCATATAGAAATTAGTAACTGTATTGGAATAATAAAGTCCTCGAAATTACCTGGAGACGTTTGATAAGCGATTCCACTGATCCATTCTGATTATGAGTACATGCGAAAAACTGGATGTTGAATGTCGATCTCAACTAGAGACGTTTGATAATACACAAACATGTGACCATCACGTAGATACATCAATCATTACCATAAAATAATGGAAGGATTCATTTAGTGGATGAATATGTCCACATATATCCCTTTGAATGATAGAGATTCAAAACCAACCTTAGAATGAGATGGTTTATTTGGTGGATGAATATATCCAATTATCCACATACATCCCTTTTCTTATCAGCAATATAATCTGGATGATAAAGAACACAGCTTTTCTATAATCAGCTTCTGGCTTGAATCACACACAAATATTCAACATTCTTATTATTCATGGTCTCAATATGACATTAATAAAGTTATATGTCTTTGATCTAAACAGATTTCTTTATGTTCTATTTGAATGATATAAAATATCATTGATACACAATTGAATACCATCTGGTAATAAGTTTGTGGCTCTTCTAGAGCCTTTAATCAGATGCATCAAATCCGCTAGATTTGATATGGTATTAACTTTAAATGCCCTTAAACTAAGCATATTACTTTATGTTGTTCTTTGAATAATATAAAGTATCATTAATACATAATTGAGTATTGTTTGATAACAATATCGTAGCTCTTCCAAAGCTTTCTATCGGATCCGTTGGACTTGATACATAATTTAGTATTGTTTGATAATAATATCATGGCTCTTCCAGAGCTTTCTATCAGAACCGTTTGACCTAATATATTAATAATATTTGCTCCCAGCAAAGTCGAATTCATAAAATATTTCTGACTCCGCAGAATTATATGAGTCGTTGCACTTTCGGCAAGACATATATTTTTCTTTTTAGAAATTTTATAGACATTATGTGTAATGTCATTTTATATCTCATCTGAAATGATAATAATTCCCCCTCCTTTTTTTTTTTTTTTTTGTTTTGTTTTGTTTTGTTTTTTGTTTTAAAGAGAAATTACAAAGCTGCCCCTGATTTTATAAAATTACGGAAAGACCCCTCAAAATTTTTATTAATTATAAATTAGCCCCCAAAACTCTTTGAAAATTGCAAATTAGACCAATAAGTTTTGGTAATTATAAATTGATCCAAAATTTTGTCAAAATTACAAAATAGCCCAAAATAAGTGCAAAACAGTCCATCAAAAATATCGAATTCTTCAAAAGTGCCCTAGAGCAAAAACGAGCTATGTGACTGATTTGGACCAGATCATGGGTCATGACCAACGATCTCTAATCGTCGCCGTAAAACGCACTGGGCTGGTGCGAAAACAGATGAAGCCCACCGACAAGGTGGCGTTGACCCGAGGAGGCGATGGGTCTGGGTTGAAACCCACCAACCCAGAAGCAAACCCATATAGGGGTTTGGTGATACCAAAATAGATGATCTGATGATCCAACACCCATCACATTCACAGTTCATCAGGTTCATCTACTGTCAAGTAGATTACTGATCTTAGAATTCCCTTTTTTCAGCAACTCTAAATTTTGCTCTCTAGGAGCATCAAACATGAATGAAATGGATAAAATATTACATCTAGTTTCATTATACGTTAGGATCGTAAATCCTTTTATGTGATACTCACATCATCCTGTTGGATGTGTATGAAATGGATAAAATATTATTTCCAATTTCATTATATGTTAGGATCTTAAATCTCTTTTATGATACTTATAGCATCCTGTTGGATGTATAGATCCTTCTCTAAATATTGCTCTTCATGAGTATCAAATATGTATGAAATGGATAAAATATTATTTCCAATTTCATTAAACACTAGGATCTTAAATCATTTTTATGATACTCATAACATCCTGTTGGATGTGTAAATCCCTTTTCTTAAATGAATGATATGTAAATATATCACTTCATATATATGAAATAAAATAAAATAAAATCATGGATCATAATGATTTTTTTTTTCGAACTTCCGGTTCGACCATGAACTATAAGTTCATATATTAAATCTAGAAAACTTCAGATTCTGAGTGAATTTGAAACCCCAAGTTCCAAATAATGAAGTATGTCATTCATAAATATAACACTGGATCCAGAACTCCAGGTTCTCATCGGTTTTCAATACCGTGCCATATGGCATTTATGAATATAACACTGGATCCAAAACTCCAAGTTTTCATCGGTTTTCAAAACCGTGCTGACTTAAATATCATAATTCCAGAAACTTTAAGTTCTGGTTAGTCAGTCTATCCAATCTCATATATTGCATATGTTCCGTAAATAAACAGTTCCAGAACAGTATATATGTTCTGTAAAAACAATTCCATGACAGTATATATGTACTGTAAAAACAATTCCAGGAGGCTGAGCTCACCTGTTATGTTCCGTAAATAAACAGTTCCATAACGGTATATATGTTCTGTAAAAACAATTCCAAGAGGTTGAGCTCACCTGCTATGTGCATAAAAATAAATCCATAACTATATATATATGTTCCGTTGACGGTACAACCATCTAGTATACGAAATATATATAGATCCAGAATATTGGGATGTAATTAAATCACCCCTCAGGGATCCTTTTTATTTACATACGTTCGTGCTGATAACGTGTTGTAAAAGAATAAATAATAAATAAAAGAATAAGAAATGAAAGTGAGAGAGATCAGAGTATCAAACGAGAGAGGGAGAGAGAGACAAGAGATATAACATATATTCTTTGTATTGAATTTATGGAGCACTTCCGTTGAACAACCACACATACAAATGAGAGAGATCTATATATAGTGCTTTGAGAGCACAAGTGCACAACTCGCCAACTTGCCTTTAAAATGATGATGAAGCCAAGTGGAGAGATATCTATGGAACAAGTAGAGAGCTGCATAGGCGGTGGCATAGGCGGTGGGTTTAGGGGAAGATATTGTGTGATATTTGTGTTGTGATATTTGTGTGTATAACACATATGGTAAAAGCCACATATATTATAGCAATAACGCAATTTGTATTATATATATATATATATATATATATATGTCATTGGTAGCTTTAGTAAGTTGTTCATGTTATAATATATGTGGATTTACCACATGTGTTATACACACAAATATCACACAAATATCTCCCCATAATATCTCCCCAAATATCTCACATAATATCTCCCCAAATATCTCCACCACTTGCCCACTTGATAGCTCTCCACTTGCTTCACCACCGCCCCTCTCCACTTGCATCAGCTGATGCTTTTTCCCTTTGGTAAACTTCACCATTAAGTAAAGAGTTTGCCTATATATATGTTTTGGGTTTTTCCATTGAATGTTGTTGATCAGCTGATAATGCTCTCACCTAATATCAATACAAATCTAAGTTATCTCTCTCTCGTGTCTCTGATTTTTCTCTCATCTCACTTTATTTCTTTGTTATTTATTCTTAGTTTTACAACACGTTATCAGCACGATTATAGACTAGGCTAGGCAAGTGAACAGGAAGTGTTCTTGAGAGTTTTAGCTTTGGTTTAAATCGAGTCCAGAAATTTCGAAGTGCTCGAATCGTTGTTCGAATGATACCGTTGTGTTCATCTCGGAAATACGATTCCAACGCCACTGACCGCATCTAAAACGGAGCACTAACGAACTCTATAGCTTCGGTCAAAGTTCGGTCAACTCTGAAAATTTTTCTGCAATTTTCAAGGGAGAAGACGACACTGTAGCTCCACGTTAGCACCATGTCATCGCCATGTCAGTGCCACGCCAGCGCTATGTCAGCGACACGTCAGCGATGCGCCTCGTCAGCGCCACGTCATAAGACAGGGAATATTCCGTTATCATCAGAGAATATTCCGTTAGTCTAACAGAATATTCCGTTAGTCAACTCAACCAAACTCAGTGAAATTTTCACCCGTTTTCAACTGACTCGGACCTATTTCCAGCTATTTCGACCGTTCTGGACGCAACCGTGCCATCAGTTTAAGCTAATTCTGCTTGTAAGTTCTGTTTTGACTTATTCAAGCTTTATTAACTCTGTTTTCAGGAGCGATGAAAGATCCAAATCTCTAGCACGATTGCGTATAGGTAAAAAGGATCCCATGATAGGTGATTTACTTATTTATTCTCTTTAATCCCAATATTCTGGATCTGTATATATTTTCGTATATCAGATGGCTGTGCCGTCCACGGAACATATATATATATAGTTCTGGATTTATTTTTATGTACATAACAGGTAGGCTGAGCCTCCTGGAATTGTTTATTTTTATGCACATAAATAGGTAGGCTGAGCCTCCTTGAATTGTTTTTACAGAACATATATACCGTTCTGGAACTATTTATTTACGGTACATAACAGGTGAGCTTAGCCTCCTGGAATTTTTTTTACAGAACATATATACCGTTCTGGAACTGTTTATTTACGGAACATAACAGGTGAGCTCAGCCTCCTGGAATTGTTATTTACAGAACATATATACCGTTCTGGAACTGTTTATTTACTAAACATATGAGATTGGCTAGACCGACGAACCAGAACTTAAAGTTTCTGAAATTATGATATTTAAGTCGGTACGGTTTTGAAAACCGATGAAAACCTGGAGTTCTGGATCCAGTGTTATATTCATGAATGCCATACGGCACGGTATTGAAAATCGATGAGAACCTGGAGTTTTGGATCCAGTGTTATATTCATGAATGCCATACTTCATTATTTGGAACCTGGGATTTCAAATCAAATCAGAATCTGAAGTTTTCTGGATTTTATATATGAACTTATACAGTTCATGGTCGAACCGGAAGTTTGAAAAATTAATATGATCCATGATTTTATTTTATCTTATCTCATATATATAAAGTGATATGTTTACATATCATTCATTTGAGAAAAAAGATTTACACATCCAACAGGATGTTGTAAGTATTGTAAATGGGATTTAAGATCCTAAACGTATAATGAAATTGGAATTAATATTTTATCTATTTCATACACATCCAAAAGGATGATGTGAGTATTATAAAAGAGATTTAAGATCGTAACGTATAATGAAACTGAAAATAATATTTTATCCATTTGATTCACGTTTGATGCTCATGAAGAGCAATATTCAAAGAAGGATCTACGCATCCAACAGGATGTTATGAGTATCATAAAAATGATTTAAGATCCTATTATAATATATAATGAAATTGGAAATAATATTTTATCCATTTCATACACATCCAACAGGATGATGTGAGTATCATAAAATGATTTAAGATCCTAAAGTTTAATGAAATTGGAAATAATATTTTATCCATTTCATACATGCTTGATACTCATGAAGAGCAATATTCAGAAAAAGGATATACACATCCAACAGGATGTTGTGAGTATTATAAACGAGGTTTAAGATCCTAACATATAATAAAATTGGAAATAATATTTTATCCACTTCATACACATCCAACAGGATGATGTGAGATTATTATCATTTCACATGAGATATAAAATGACATTACAAATAATATCCATAAAATTCCTAGAAGGAAAAATATGTCTTACTGAGAGTGCAACGACTCATATAATTCTGCAGGGTCATAAATATTTTATGAGTTCGACTTTGCTGAGAGCAAATGTTATTGATGTATTAGGTCCAATGGATCCGATAGAAAGCTCTGGAAGAGCCATGATATTGTTATCAAACAATACTAAATTATGTATCAGGTCCAACGGATCTGATAGAAAGCTCTGGAAGAGCCACGATATTGTTATCAAACAATACTCAATTATGTATCAATGATACTTGATATTATTTAAAGAACAACATAAAGAAATTGTTTAGTTCAAAAGCATATAAGGTTAATACCATATCAGATCCAGCGGATCTGATTAAATGCTCTAGAAGAGCCACAATCTTATTACCAAATGGTATTAAATTGTGTATAACTTTATTAATGTCATATTAAAACTATGAATAAAAATGAGTGTTTAATATCTGTTCTTAATATCTGTGCATGATTCAGGCCAGAAACTCATTATAGAAAAGTTGTGTGATTTATCAGCTGGATTATATTGCTGATCAGAAAAGGGGATATATATGGAAATATTCATCCACCAAATAAACCATCTCATTATAAAGTTGGTTTTGAATCCCTATCATTCAAGAGGATATATGTGGACATATTCATCCACCAAAAGAACTCTTTCATTATTTTATGGTTCTAGTTGATGCATCTACGAGATGATCACATGTTTATGTATTATCAAACGTCTCCAGTTGAGATCGATGTTCAACATCCATTTTTCGCATATACACAAAATCAAAATGGATGAGCGGAATCAATTATCAAAATGTCTCCAGGTAATCATGAGAACTTTATTATTCATTTACCAATTTCTATATGGGACATTCTATATTACATGTTGATGCATTCATCTATGACTCACTACCTATCATTGGTATTTACCATTACAACTTGTAATTGGTAATTGAATTGCTCACATTTTAAAGATATTTGATTGTGTAATATATCGCCTTATTTCATCTCTGGCATGATCTAAGATAAGAATTATATATCATTATGAGATTAATTTTGATTTTAATTAATCTCTATTAGATCATTTAAACTTCTGAGAGTTTATATTTTTATACACAATATATATATCATTATATTGATTAATTTCCAAATGGAAAGTTTCTCCAGAAAGAGTAAATGAAAAGCTACTCTTATACAAAATAGAGATATCAGTTCGGTTCTCTATATATAAATGTGTCTCATTTCAAATCTTTGTATCACTCAAATACGAAAGATAATTAATCATCAGATAATTATTAATCTGTTACTTGATATATTAAAGGTAACAAGATTTTATAAGTTGTCATCTCATTAACCCCGGCCGGGTGATTGTTCTTAAAGAATGATCATAGTAAATGACAACAAATAAATCATCTGATGCATATTATAAGCTTATGAACCTTTTTGAAAGGTATTGTTATCAGGATCCTAATGTAAACAAAACTCGAGTTATAAATAAATCCACTTTCTCTAAATCAACTCTGAAAGAGTCTGATATATCTAATGAGACACAAGTCTATGAAATGACTAAATCCATTGAAAATGGAAGAAATCTCAACAGAGATACAAGTATATTGAAATTGAGAAAATTTCTATACTAGTCTATGAAATGACTAAATCCATTGTAATGGAAGAAATCTCAACAGAGATTCAAGTATATTGAAATTAAGAAAATTTCTATAAATCATATGAGAGAAATGTGGAATCATAAAGAAACAATCATTGATGATGTATTTTTATACACAGTAGCGCTACTGAAATTATAAATGATAATTATGATATTCATAATATCAATGATTATATACAAAAGGCATGATTGGCCTTAGTGAAAAGAAGCAATTCAAGAAGAATTGACTTCATATGTCAAACATAAAGTATTTAGACCAATAGTACTCCAGACACCTGGAGATGTCAAATTAGTTGGATACTAATGGGTCTTTATACGGAAACGTAATGAGAAAAACGAGATCGTGAGATATGGGGCACGACTCGTAATACAAGGTTTCTTACAGAAACTTGGTATTCACTATTGATGAATACGATTACGTTCCGAATTTTTGATAAAATTGGCTGCCTTTGAAAGGCTTGAAATGCGTCTTCAGATGTAATAATAATTTATCTATATGATTCACTCAATGCAGATATTTATAATCCCAGAAGGATTTAAAATGCTAGAAGCATGTAAATCGAGATCTCGTAATCTATATTTGATGAACATACAAAAATCCTTATATGGATTAAAACAATCTGGATGGATGTGGTATAATCGTCTCAGTGAATATCTGATAAAATAAGGGTATAATAATTATATTATATACCCAAGTGTCTTCGCAAAGAAATCAGAATTCGAATTTACTATATTCACAACATATATTGATGATATAAATTTAATTGGAGCTCCTGGGGAGCTCTTGAGAGCTCTTGAAAACTCTTGAATTTTTGGTAAATGCGTTTAAAAATGAGAGACATGGGAAAGGAAATATGGTCTCGATCTGAATGTCGAGCATATATCAAATGGAATGTTTGTCCATCAATCAGAATATGTTGAAAAGATTCTGAAAAAAAAAATTCCATGTGGATATTACTCCATAAAGCAAGTCTTTGCTTATACTCCCTCCAATCATTTATGATGCTATTTCATTTCATGAAATAAACATCTGTATACCCCACTTTAGCAATCTAGAAGATTGTTTTAAAATGAATTTTTATCAGGGGGAGCGTCCCATCAGGGGGAGCATATCAAATGAATTATATTAATTATATTGGAGCATATGTGCATTGTACTCTTTTCCCTTTCAATCAGGTTTTTCGTCCCATTGGGTTTTCCTGATAAGGTTTTTAATGGGGCAATTCTCTAAGCACACCCAAAATCATTTGATCCACAAAATCATCATAAATATTACATTGATTCAATATACATCGTATATATGTTATTTTTGATCAAAATATCATTGTAAATATTACTTTGATCTTGCTAATCATCGTATATATATTACTTTGATCCAAAAGATCATTAATATTACTTTGATCCGACAGATCAATGGATATTATTGCTCAGGTTTTTATCCCACTGGGTTTTTCCTAGCAAAGTATAAATGTGAGAAATGTTTTGAAAAAAACATTAACTATTGTTATATTTGCATTGTACTCTTTTTCCCTTTGATCAGGTTTTATCCCACTGGGTTTTCCTGACAATGTTTTTAACGAGACAATCAGGGGGAGCAAAGTTCAGAACGGACATATGTACACTATACTCTTTTTCCCTTCGATCAGGTTTTATCCCATTGGGTTTTCCTGACAAGGTTTTTAACGAGATAGTTTTGAGAACGTCCAACATCATAAGATCCAGGAGATCATTGTATATATTTTACTTAGGTTTTATCCCATTGAGTTTTTCCTTAGAAAATTAATACATGTGGTATAAATCCAAGGGGGAGTGTTATAATATATGTGGATTTACCACATGTGTTATACACACAAATATCACACAAATATCTCCCCATAATATCTCCCCAAATATCTCACATAATATCTCCCCAAATATCTCCACCACTTGCCCACTTGATAGCTCTCCACTTGCTTCACCACCGCCCCTCTCCACTTGCATCAGCTGATGCTTTTTCCCTTTGGTAAACTTCACCATTAAGTAAAGAGTTTGCCTATATATATGTTTTGGGTTTTTCCATTGAATGTTGTTGATCAGCTGATAATGCTCTCACCTAATATCAATACAAATCTAAGTTATCTCTCTCTCGTGTCTCTGATTTTTCTCTCATCTCACTTTATTTCTTTGTTATTTATTCTTAGTTTTACAACAGTTCACTATGAAAAATCAAACTAATTTGTTGTATGTCAATGTCAGTTTTGGCTTCATGTATTCTGATGTCTTTGGGAAGCCTAATGGAAGCTGCAGTTGTCTCCTTTTTTCTCCAACATTAATAAAATAATGTTACCAACATTGATTGAGTTGCCAATACTGACCAAAAAAGTCAAGTCCTGAAAGTTAGTAATAGAATATAGAACTATTGACGACTCCCACGAAAGAAAAGTTTTATAATAGAAGCCCATCATTATCATTATTCAAACAAAGTTATTGGTTTTGTTAGTCATTTTTGCAAGAAAGACATACAATTAAGCTTGATCTGTATCTCAAAATTTCTGCATAAACAGGATCACATGCATTTAATAGTTCTAAGAGTACCTTGGCTTCATGTTGCATGAGAGGTGCATGCAGAAGTCATAATGTCAAGCAGGAGAGTTTCTTCATCGATTTGTTGTCTGATTTTCTGTTTCTTTTGTATGCAGTTCTCCATTGTTGTAGATGGTGCCACTAATATCATTTCACAAGGGCAAAATATAACAACCTCGGAGAGCATAGTATCTGCAGGTAAGGTATGTGAATTAGGTCTTTTTACCCCTGGAAATTCAACAAATTATTATTTGGGTATATGGTACCACAAAATTCCAGAAAAAACTGTAGTATGGGCTGCCAACCGAGATTTTCCGGTAAAAGGTACCTCAGCTGTACTCACCATTAACCAGAGGGAAATCTTGTGATTATAGATGGTAGGATTACTTATAGAGTGAGTGAGAATTCATTGAGCCAGAACACTAGTGCACTTTTATTAGATTCAGGGAATCTTATTGTAAGGAATGAGAAGTTTGATAGATTGTGGCAGAGCTTTGACTACCCTTCAAATACCTTTTTACCTGGAATGAAGCTTGGGTATAACCTAAGGACTGGGAAAGTATGGTCACTAACATCATGGAAAAATGCAGAAGACACTAGCCTTGGGACTGCTGAGCTGAAAATGGATCCTAAGTGTTGTATGTATAAATTCGCCAAGCGGACACATCACCAAAAGAGTCAATAGATGATGAAGAGAAGGTTGCCACGTCACTCATTGACCGAGTCAAAGGGAGAAAATATGGCGAGCCAGAATGTTGCTGCCTTAAATCAATAAAGTCAAAGGCGTGGTCGCCAGAACTAGATATATACTCGCCACAGGTAGAAACGTGGTCGCCGAAGGAAAAAACCCAGAATTAAAGGTATTCACTGCATCAGCGTGTTGGGCCCAAACCGACTCGGCAGAAACACAGAAATCAACCCTAAACTTTAGAAGACCCATGGCAACAAGGAATCGTAAAGAGATAAGAGAAACATCATAGCCCGTGTCAAAGATAGGAATCCTAGTACGAATCAAAGAGGGAAATCTACCACCAATGCGGCTAAAAACAAGGGGAAACCCTAATTAAACATATATAAATAGAACCATCTATCCCATGAGGAAGGGGTTCGAAAACGGAGAGAGAGAGAGAAGAGAGCAATCATATGAGATATCTGAGTGTGTAACGAAGCAATAAGACTAGTGTTATTTTTCTGCCCTCTAAGCTGCCGTGGTTTTTTCCCATTCAAGGGTTTTCCACGTAAAATTATGTCTCTCGCATGCATTGATTATTTTTCTTGTTTTTCTTTAAGTTGACATAATTGTTGTGTGTGGCAATCCAAATTTCACCGTCAACAATTGGCGCTAGAAGGAGGGGGTGAACCTTCGAGGAACCCTTGCGAACTGAAGAATATGAACAACGACAGTGACAGAGATGGTAACTCCAACGGAGATCTAATTGTTGAACCAACCGCGCCGACAGGAGATAGGGCAGTGACGATCGGGGAACAATCGGCGGCAACGCCAGGAACTAGGGCAGCCGATCCCGGGGTTCTGTAGCACTTCCAGACTGCATTGGTAAACTTAATAAGTGAAGCTAACAAAATAGGGCTTTCGCTTCCCATAGGGTTGGGAGTTTCTTCTCCTTACGAGTTAACCACTCCTGGAATCCATCCGCCCGGAAGGATACGATCGGAAGTTCACATTGCAACCCCTGATACTCAAGCAATACAATCCACTGAGGAGACTCCACAGGACCACCCTAAGAATTTCGAAGGGAGAAAACAAAGGAAGGGAAAATGTGTGATGAATGAAGAATCTAGGGAGGAGCGAGACCATGCACGAACACATGGGGTCAATTCCAGTGACACATATCAACGGAATCGACGGAGACATCGTTCTATCTTGTCTGAAGATAAGAGTCCTCATCCACGAAAGGAATTACGATCCAAAAGAGCACGGCAAAGAAGATCTGAGAGCACAGAAGATCGAAGGAGCCCGGATGATAGAGGCAATCATGGGAGAATGACAATCAAGAGTAGACTCGATCCTGCAGGAGAACCAACTGATCAGCGAGATGTCACCCTACAAGAGCTGTCAAGAAAAGTTTCAGCGATGGCACGAAGGTATGGTCGTAACGTATCTTCGGATGATGAGTCAGATAGCCCATTCGTTGAAAATATTGCTCGCACCCAATTTCCAGACAGATTTAGAATGCCAACCATTGAGCAGTATAAGGAGAACAGGGATCCGAAGGAGCATGTTCGTCGATTCCGTAATGTTATGGCCCAGTACTCATCCAATGACGGGCTGTTGTGCCTCACCTTCCCGTAAACATTCGGCGACCTTGCCTCCAAGTGGTTTGGAAGACTTCCACCCGGAAGTATAAGCAGTTTCTTAAACCTCAGCAAAGCATTCATAAGGCAATTCATGGGGAGTGTCCAGAGAAGAAAGTCACTCGCTCATCTATCAAACTTGAAGTAGGAGCGCAATGAGTCGATCAAGAAGTATCTAGCAAGATTCGGGAAGGAGGTTGCTCAAATTGAGGACGCTAGTGATGTAGCTGTGATCGCCACTTTCACCAATGAGTTACAAAGTGGGCGATTATCCTTTGACCTACGAAGGGAGAGACCAAAAACTTACGATGAGATGATGGAAATAGCTGGCGACTATGCATTATCAGAAGAAGAAGAAGTAGCACAAGGGGGTAGCTACGTACATGGACACAAGCCTGACTCAAAATCGAACCATAAGGATGACAAAAAGACGCAGTCACGTGATCACCAGAGAGATGTGAAGGACCAAAAGGGATATCCAAGGGAAAGCAGAGGAAACTCTCGAGCCAATAGGTTTCGAGGAAGGTACAACCATTACACCCCTTTAACTGGCGATCAGGAGGAGATACTTTCGGTGGTAGAAGACAAAAGACTCACTAAATACCCTCGGCAGCAATCAATAAATGCCAAGAGAGATACAACTAAATACTGTCGGTTTCACAAAGACCATGGGCATGAAACTTCGAAATGTTTCCAGCTGCGCGATCACATTGAAAGCTTGATCAGAGATGGGCACCTGAAGGACTTCGCTTTGAAAGGGGACAAGCACGGTGGTTGCCAAGGAAACGTGCAGGAAAGGAAGAGTCCAAGGAGAAACAGCCCTAACGCCACTATAAACACCATTTTTGGTGGACCTTATACTGGGAGAAGCAATCGAGAAAGAATGTCAGAAGTCTGAGAAGTAATATATGAAAGTAGAAGCATGGAGATCAATTCTGTGCAAAGAAACCCCAAGAAAGGGAGAGAATGACATGATCCCATAACGTTTACAGCAGAAGACTCATACGGAATTGATGCAAAGCCTAACGATGCAATCGTAGTGGGGGTTCGAATAGCCCATAGGGATGTCCTTCGGGTAATGATTGACAATGGGAGTTCAACTGATATTTTAAGTGCCAGAGTATACGATGAGTTGCGGCTGGACAGAAAAGATCTTGAGCCATTCCATGTGCCATTGAAAGGTTTCGGTGGCCCAGAAGTGAGATCGTTAGGAACTGTGAAGCTGTCAGTGAGGTTTGGTACAACACCATGCCGGTGAACGATCCTACTGGACTTTGTTGTAGTCGACATCCATAATTGGCCGTATAATGCTTTGCTTGGCAGACCGTTTCTTAACAAAGCTCGAGCTGTTACTTCAACCCATGCGTTGAAAATAAAGTTCCTTATAGAATTTGGTGTCGGAGAATTGAAAGGGTCACAGGAGATGGCTCGCCGCGCCAACCTATCAATCTTCAAAGATAAGGCAGGGATGGAAACCTTGAGCATATTCGAAGTAGACAAGGAAGTACAGAAAGATAATCCGGAAACCTTCGAACTGGACCCAAGGGACAAAACGAGCAGAGAAAAATAAGAGCCAACTGAGTCGGTTGTTTTAAACGAAGCAGAACCGGACAAAACAGTCAAGATCGAAACAAGGCTGACTAAACGAGTTAAGAGAGATGTGACAAACTTGTTGAGAGAATATAAGGAGATTTTCGCTTGGTGCCATGAAGACATGCCGGGAATTGATAGAAGCGTGATTTCACACAACCTGGCTGTGAATGAAAAATGCAAACTGGTCGTGCAAAAAAGGAGAAGCTTTAACCCAGAAAGAAGTGCAGCAATAAAAGAGGAGGTGTCAAAGTTGCTCGCCGCAAGATTAATTAGAGAAGTCAAGTACCCGGAATGGGTGGCGAATGTAGTTCTAGTGAAAAAGAAGAACAACCAATGGAGGATGTGCATTGACTTCACCGATCTGAACAAGGCCTGCCCCAAAGATAGCTTCCCGCTACCAAGAATTGACCAGTTAGTCGATGCAACGGCAGGACATGAGACGTTGAGCTTCATGGATGCATATTCAGGATATAACCAGATAAAGATGCACAAGCCAGATAAGGAGATGACAGTGTTCACCACTAACCAGGGTTTATACTGTTACACAATCATGCCATTCGGCCTGAAGAACGCTGAAGCAACTTACCAGCGCCTGGTCAACAAAATATTCGCCAGGCAAATAGGAAGAAATATGGAGGTTTATGTTGACGACATGCTAACAAAAAGCATCACAGCAGACAGACATACAGATGACCTGAAGGAAACATTCGATGTGTTGGTTAGGTATGGAATGAAGCTGAATCCAGCAAAATGCGTATTCAGCGTACCTTCTGGGAGGTTTATCGGATATCAAGTACATCAAAGAGGAATAGAGGTGAACCCTGAGAAAATCCAAGCGTTAGCAAAAATGGTTTCACCGAGAACTTTGAAGGACGTCCAAAGACTCACGGGGTGCCTGGCATCACTGAGCAGGTTCATAGCTAAATCAACAGACCGATGCCTACCATTTTTCAAAGCTCTAAAGAAAGGAAAGGGAGTCGAGTGGAATGAAGATTGTGAAAGAGCTTTCCAGGCCTTGAAAGAGTACCTTGGGTAGGCACCGCTGCTATCAAAACCAGAAACGGGAGAAACACTATATATATACTTATCCGTCTCTGAAGCAGCCACAAGTTCCGTGCTGGTAAGACAGGAAGAGGGGATCCAGAAACCAATATACTACACCAGCAATGCACTATTACCAGTCGAAACTAGGTACTCGCCGACTGAAAAAATGACACTCGCTCTAATAACAGCAGCAAGGAAGTTAATGCCATATTTCCAGGCTCATAAAATCGGAGTATACACCAACTGCCCACTAAAATTAATTCTGCAGAAACCAGAAGTATCCGGTCGATTAACGAAGTGGGCAATCGAGTTAAGTGAATTCGATGTAGAGTATCTTCCAAGGACAGCAATTAAAGCCCAAGCGGTGGCAGACTTTATAGCGGAGTTCACCGAGCCAAGCATAGAAGTAGCGAGAATGATGGTGGAGCGAAGTAAGAAAGTATTCAAATGGCAACTCTACGTTGACGGGTCGTCAAACACGCACGGCAGCGGGGCAGGGGTAGTGGTGTCAACCCCGAAAGGAGATTCAGTCGAATGTGCCTTGCGTTTTGACTTCAAAGCTACTAACAATTAAGCTGAATACGAGGCACTCATAGCAGGTTTAAAAGTTTGCACAGTCCTAGGAGCAGATGAGGTGGAAATTTTCAGCGACTCTCAAGTTGTTGTCAATTAGGTGTTAGATGAATACCAGGCGAGAGATGAAAACATGATCACCTACCTGGAATTATCAAAAGAGCTGTTAGAAAGGTTCAAAGAGTACAGAATTGTTCATGTCCCCAGAGAAGAAAATGAGAAGGCTAATGCCCTGGCCAAGTTGGCATCCGCCACAATCAACATCTGGCCCAAAACTATCTCTATGATCCGCCTGCAGTAGCCGAGTATTTTTAAATCAAAGGAAGTTGGGGCAGTCTTTGGCGAGAGAGACAGCTGGATCACACCAATCAAGGAGTACCTCGTCAAAGATGTACTCCCAAGTGACTCGTTAGAAGCAAAACGATTGAAGTACAGAGCTACGAAATATTCAGTACTCAATGGAGAACTGTACAAAAGGGGATACTCAAGGGCACTGCAGAGATGTGTTGGGCCTGAAGAAGCAGAAGGTATCCTATGAAGCATACATAGTGGAAATTGTGGGAATCACGCTGGGGGTGTCAGCTTAGCCCACAAAATGTTAAGGCAGGGTTTTTACTGGCCAACACTATTCGCCGACGCCAAAAGAGTGGCAACGAGATGTGAGGCGTGTCAAAAAAATTGCCAATAACATCCGCCAACCACCTGAACTCTTGCAGAGTATTATCTCGCCTTGGCCATTTGCCATGTGGGGAATTGACTTGATCAACCAAATGCCAACAGCGACTGGAGGAGCAAAGCACGCTATAGTAGCTGTGGATTATTTTACGAAGTGGGTAGAAGCCGAGCCATTGGTACATATAACATAAGCAAACACGATAAGCTTTGTGAAGAAAAATATCTTGTACAGATTCGGGATACCAAACACCATCATCACGGACAATGGGACCCAATTCGATGGTAAGAAATTCAGGGAGTTGTGTGACAAGTATGGCATCAACAAATACTACGCCTCCCCAGCACATCCGCAGACAAATGGGAAGGGCCTTATCAAATTACAAGCATAGCTGGCCACGGGGCATATCGCATTACTCGAGAGGGTTTTGGCGAACTACCCCGTCCATGCAATGCGCAGTACTTGAAGATATATTGTCCTTAACGTTTTTTCAAGTTTAGAGTTTTTTCAACCTTTTTATTATTTCTTAGAACAGTTTTCGTTTTAGCATTTTCTTTATGACTATGTTAACAAAAGTTGCAGGAAACATTCAATAAAAGAGTAATTTATTATTGAGAATTCGCGATTTCACTCGCCAGTCACAAAGGGCATTCGCCATCGTATATTGCTACCATCACATAAAAACGAGTTTCATACTCGCAGCAACGAGAACTGGCGAGAAATAAAAATCTCAAGTTACAAAAATTAGAGATCGCCATTACGGGAAAATAGAATCCCTAGAAGCGAGAAAGCCAGCTGAACAAACAAAACATGTTAAAAACTTGGTGTATGGTCGGGTACGTCCTGAAAAACACTGAGTACGCCAAAATGCAGCAATGGCAGCTGAATAGAGCTATGAAATATGTTAAAAACTCGGTGTATGGTCGGGTACGTCCTGACAAATACTGAGTACGCCAAAATACAGCAATGGCAGCTGAATAGAGCTATAAAATATGCTAAAAACTTTAGTGAAAATACTGAGTAAGCCGAAAACTCAGCAAAGGTAGCTGAACAAAAATAAAAGAGTTTATAACTTAACAAAATAAAAGTCATTTACAATTGAAGGATTACAAATGAAGGTGCAAAAGAAAAGAAGACATAAAAATTTAAATGTCTCCATCAGGTATAGAAATTTACAGTCTTACAGTGTAAAAGACCCAAAGCTCAACTAGCTGCAGGAGGGCCCTTGCTGTCTTCCTTATCTTCAATTTCCTCTTCAGAAGGCCAGGTGACTTCCTCATCCCCTTCTGGCATGAAAGGCTCATAATCCCTTCCAGCAACAAGACCCAAGTCGGGCTCAGCACCAGAACCGAAAAAGCTGCCCTTCTGACCTGAGTAGTAAGTATTAAAGACACGCATGCTGGGGATCTCAAGATGCATAGGATGAGGTTCAGTCCTGTTATAACGACAGTGGGCTTTCCATCGTTTTATTTCCTCTTTAATTGAGCCCACACCACTGGCCATATGCTGTTGAAGAGACCTGTCGAAGCGCCTCAGAGCCTTCTCATTCGAATGATCCTTCATGGCGAAGAACTTCTTCGATTGCCTCATGCCTTTTTCAAATTCGCGTAACAAAAGCGCATCGTAGGCAGGGGATCTCTTGAAACGATCAACTACTTCAGCCTCCAGCACAGCTTTTAGTTTATCGAAGATGAGTTCGCGAGAAGACAACTGATTACGCAAGTACGCCGATTCATGCTCAGCTTTTTCCTTAGCCTCCTCAGCCACCCGCTCAGCCTCCAAACGTGCTGCGAAAGACTCTTGACTTGCAGACAAAAGCTCCTTTAGCGAGCGGATCTCCTCCTCAGCAGTAGATAGTTTATCCTCGGCAGCTAGCCGAGCAGACAGATGACCATCAGAGGATTCTCTTAGCTGAGCAAGCTGTTGAGCATGGAATTCTTCAGCAGAGAGCTTCTCAGCGGCCAAAATAGAAGTCTGCTCGCGTAAACGCTTAATCTCCTGGGAAGATTTGTTCCCATACTTGTAGTTGTCAGCCAACTCAGACATCATCTGAAAAGAGAAATAGCCGAATTAGGAAGTATATAATAAAAAGACATAGAAACTTATGGCGAGAAGCTTACTAGAGAGTGGCAATTGAAGAAGAATTCCATCTTTCTGTTACAAGACTTGCTTTTAACATGCTCCCAACCTTCACCGATATACACATCATTATTAATCAGGTGGGAGCAGATTTCAGTAGCCGAAAAGTCAGAAAGAGACACGGTCCCTTCACCGGCTTCAGTTGGTCCCACGGGAGGGGCTTCATGGGCAAAACCCAAACCAGAAGCAGAAGTCCCAGTTTGCTTCGATGGGTCGGGCCGATCAACTGATTCAGGCTGACCAGACGGTCTAGGCTGATCTGAAGAGACATTAGACTCGCCCATGGCCACTAGAGGAGAAGCTGTTCGGGACGGAGTAGAAGCAGGGATATTCAATTCATCAACCTCCTCAGGGAGAGGCACCGCTGCATTATCCTCGCAAACATCCGTTTGAATAGGAGTTTCAGCGAGAGCTGGCTCGCCAGCACCCTCCTCATCTGAAGAGACGACATACTGCACCACCCTTGATGCCCGCTTAAGGGGTCGAGCAGCACGATCAGGTGTAGTCTCAGCTGGGCGTTTACCTCTACCAGCTCTAGGGGCAAGATCACTCGCAAAATCATGAGGGGTCTCAGGGACATCCGCGTTAAAATCTGGAATATCACTGACCCCCCCTGAAGCACCTACTTTTTCCTTACCTTTACGGCTGGGGGTAGCCGCAGCAGGGGTAGTCGCAGTAGCAGTTGCAGCAGGAGTATTCGCAGCAACCTCTACACGCATGGGGGGTCGCCCCGACTCAGCACCTCCCCCAGAAACATCACCAGCTTCCTCGCCATCCGAGGGGTCATCGCCATCCGGGCTAGCAATTCCCTCATTGGCCAAACCAGCAGCGTGTCTTTTGCTGCCAGCCTCGAAATTCTTAACTGCCTGGGCTTGCAAATCGCAAACAGTATCAAAATCGCAAACTGTAAGGAAAACAAACCAAGTGTCACTAACAGAATAAAACGAAACAATGACACAAAAGGAGAAACTGATAAAGACTTACGACGAGGAAGCCTAGCATGTAGGCGAGTGAAAATCTGCTGAGAGATCATTTTCTCCTCATCCAAGAGGGAGGATCTATCCCTCAAATTCAAAGGAAGGACAGCTGCCGCGGCAAGGTGAGAGATCTCCCTATCCAGCAAAACAGGGGCTGCCTTCGACCAGGCTTCAGCAGATGTGAAGTGCCTGGGAACCTTCTTCGCCGAGAGGTTACGGCGACTGCTGGTAGGCGCATCGCGGCCCCACTCACCACCAATAAAAAACCAACTATTCTTCCACCTCTTGTTTGAAATGGGAAAGCCCCAGATGAAACCTTTTTTCTTCTCATCGTTGGAGACTTCTACTTGACCAGGGTTTGCCACACCCTCAGGGATCCAGTTCTCCACAGGCGAAGAGAGAAGGAAATACGTGCCACCATTGCCCGCCTGCCTTAGTGTATAAAAATGGCGGATCTCGCGAGGTGTAGGGGGCCCATAACCCTTCAGCTTCCACATGAGACACAGACACATCAATATCCTATAGCTATTTGGAGCGAGTTGTGCCGGTGCAATTCGAGCCTCTGCGAGAAATCTGGCGATAAAAGGCTGAAGAGGAAGGGTTACCCCACAGCTGAGCATGGCACCATAAATGGCGACCGTATTTTCGGGAGGATTCCACACAGCTCGATCGCTAGGTAACATCAGAGTCACTGAGTCTGGAATGTCAAAACGACTCTTATATTTGCGAAACTCGTCCTCGCCAACCACGTTAACTTCCGTGTCAAAGGAACAAGGACGATCTAGTGAAAAATGCAGCCTGTCCCTTTGATGGTCTTCAACGTCAGAATCAACAGTCGTCTGCGCATCTAGTAAGGATTCACGAGAAGCCCTAGGGGCGCGTCGTTTACTGCCACCTGGTTTAGAGGATCTCGGTATCGTTGGAGAATCACTGTTGAAAGTTGGAGGAGAGATATTAGGAATAAAATCATCCTCAGAAGATGGGACACAAACAGAAATTGGGACCGGAGAATCCGGGCGAAAATTACGAATCAGAGATTCAATTTTGTCTGCAGTACTTTTATCACCAAGCTCCATGGCTTGCATCATCCGATTAAAAAGAGAAGAACGTAAGGTAGGATCCATGGGAACTCACCAGAAAACCCTAGATTCGTAGAGATACGCAGGAGAGTTGGGGACGCAGAGAGACAGGAATGGTTGAGTCCGGTGAACCGTCTGGCAATGGAAGGCACAGGAAAAAAGCTATAGCAAATACTCGAAGAAACGAGACAGATAAAAATGAAGGTTCAAACTTTTCTTTTTTGCTCTGAGAAAAACAATGGAGGCATAAAAGAGGAGTGAAATGAGGAAGAAGAAACGATCGGGCCTTAAAAGAGGGAACTTTGAAATTCAAAAAGAAAAATCAAAAAGAGGATATGCAATTAATGTGAGTGACGGCCACAGTAATCAGCCGCAATAGTCACCACCAAGTAATGGACATGTGGCATCTCAGGGGTCACCAAGTAGTCAGAATGTACCATCGCCTGTCAAGTAAGTGGAAGCGCCAGAAATTGTGTGGCTAAAATTAAAAGCTTGCACCGGAAGAATCAAATGATCAATGCAACGCGTGGTAAAATAGAGAAGTAATTAATTACAAAACGCACCGAAATCTTTAAAGCATGGGTATAAATACTGCTCGCAGGGGCAAACGAAGTAAAAAGAACAAGTCATTCGCCCAGCTTGAAGTATTTATGGGGGTATTGTTGTATGTATAAATTCGCCAAGCGGACACGTCACCAAAAGAGTCAATAGATGATGAAGAGAAGGTTGCCATGTCACTCATTGACCGAGTCAAAGGGAGAAAATATGGCGAGCCAGAATGTTGCTGCCTTAAATCAATAAAGTCAAAGGCTGGTCGCCAGAACTAGATATATACTCGCCACAGGTAGAAACGTGGTCGCCGAAGGAAAAAACCCAGAAGTAAAGGTATTCGCTGCATCAGCGTGTTGGGCCCAAACCGACTCGACAGAAACACAGAAATCAACCCTAAACTTTAGAAGACCCATGGCAACAAGGAATCGTAAAGAGATAAGAGAAACATCCTAGCCCGTGTCAAAGATAGGAATCCTAGTACGAATCAAAGAGGGAAATCTACCACCAATGCGACTAAAAACAAGGGGAAACCCTAATTAAACATGTATAAATAGAACCATCTATCCCATGAGGAAGGGGTTCGAAAACGGAGAGAGAGAGAGAAGAGAGCAATCATATGAGAGATCTGAGTGTGTAACGAAGCAATAAGACTAGTGTTATTTTTCTGTCCTCTAGGGCGCCGTGGTGTTTTCCCATTCAAGGGTTTTCCACGTAAAATTCTGTCTCTCGCATGCATTGATTATTTTTCTTGTTTTTCTTTAAGTTGAAATAATTGTTGTGTGTGGCAATCCAAATTTCACCGTCAACACTAAGCAACCGAATGAATATTTCCTTATGAGTGGCTCTCAAATGGTCTAGAGGAGTGGGGTTTGGAATGGGAAGATATTCTCTAGTGTTCCTGAAATGCGTTTCTTCAGGGTAATCTAACTGAAGATGTATTCATGGCACAACCACTAGGTTTTGTGGATCCGGCCTCTCCGTCACATGTGTGTCACCTTAAAAAGGCCATTTATAGCTTGAAACAAGCACCTCAGGCATGGTATAATGAACTTCGACAATTTCTTGTCCAAAATGGGTTTGTCAACTCTCACTCAGACATTTCTCTATTCATATTTAATGCTAACAGCTGCTTGATTTTTTTACTGGTATATGTTGATGACATTATTGTCACTGGAAGCAATGAAGACCTTGTTGACAAATTTGTTAATTTGCTTGCCCGACAGTTATCGATCAAAGATCTTGGTGTACTATCCTATTTCCTTAGAGTTTACGTCCTGCCATGCTCGACCGGTTTGTTTCTATGTCGGCAGAAATATGTGACAGAACTTCTCACTTGGACAAAGATGCTGGACTCTAAACCGGTCTCAACACCGCTCCCTTTTGATCATGATCTTAGGCTTGTTGATGGCACCTCCCTTACAGATGTAATTGAGTTTCGTCAGGTACATGGTGTCTTGCAGTACTTATCATTCACTTGTCCTGACATCACATTTGCCGTAAACAAGCTTGCCCAATTCATGCATCGCCCAACAACTGGACACTGGACACTGGACACTGGACACTGGTCACTGGTCTCTAGCGAAACGATTCTTGCGCTACCTACGTGGCACAGCCGGTTATGGACTAGTCATCCGCCGTAACTCTCCTCTCTCCATCCATGCATTTTCCGACACCGATTGGGCTGACAATCAAGATGATCGCACGTCCACCAGTGCGTATGTGGTCTTCCTCGAGTCAAATGCCATCTCTTGGTGCTCTTGCAAGCAACGTTCAGTCGCCAGATCCTCCATTTAAGCGGAATACATAGCTATTGCCGCTACTGCCTCTGAGGTAATCTAGCTTAATTCTCTCTTACGGAAAATGCACGTCCCTATCCCAAATCCACCAACCATCTACTGTGACAACATTGGTGCCACATACCTATGCTCCAATCCCGTCTTTCATTCACGGATGAAGCAAATTGCCATTGACTTCCACTTTTTTCGTGAAAAGGTCCAAAGCAAACAGCTCCGGATCTCCCATGTATCTTCTTCGGATCAGCTAGCTAATTCTCTCACCAAACCGCTCTCCAGGACAAGGTTTTGTCTATTACGGTCCAAGATCAATGTTTCTAAAATGCCCACTGTCTTACAGGGGTGTGTAAAAGATAATTGTGTTAATTAGATTTGTATTATCTTTGTAATTATCTCCTAGATTAAATTCTTGTATTTATCTCTAGACTAGTTCTCTTATCTTTAGGAATCATAGTTTTACTTAAACTAGGCTTCTTGAGCAATCTCATATATATGTAACTCAATTTTATTCTTCAAGTTAATATACAGAAATATATTCAACTTCTATACAATCCAGTTTATAATAAGTTTGAACAGAGACGACAGAGAGTGACAAGCAGATGATGACCAGACTATCAATTAACAGCAACTAAAAATTTTGATTGATACTTAGTTTTCAACTCTTCTAAGTTGAGAGATTGATGTTTTTTATTACATGCAATTTTTTTTTTTTTTTTTTGAATAATTTTATTACATAAATTATACGTAGCACAAAACAAGTCATTTAATATCCATCTTCTTTTGTTCTTCAATGTGATATATATTTTTTCCTATTTATATTCATGTTTATAATATTTATAAATTATAAAATAGGAGTTTAGCAATTATTTATAGACAATAATAATGGGATATGACTGATAACCAACAACCCGAATTCATTAAGATATGTACAGCAAGCATTTATTTGATAATAAATTCATACGCCCAACAACTTATATTAATTAAGGATTATGTTAACCTATACACTAGGACACATGTCCTTAAGGAGCAGGTTAACGCTACCTATTAATTAATTATAAGTTTTCAGACATAAAATTATGTCCAATCTCTAAACCACGAAAGTAACGAGCATCTTCAATAGTCTCTCTTGGAGACTCCCTTATTCAAGGGTACATGTTATTGCAAGGGACCATTAAGGAAGTATGTGCTCCAACAATACTCCCTTAAATGACCCATTTAATAATTTATTATTATTATTTAAATGTTAGATATTGTGTTTAATAAATATTAGATATTGTTTATCAATTATGATAAGTAGATCCCACTTTAAAATAATTTTAAATAGATGGAGCCCACTTTAAGGGGGTTGAAAACACCTCTTAATTAAGGGAGTGAACTCCATCAGAACATAATTAAGGGAGCCATTTAGGGACATGTTAGAGCTGAAAAAATACACATACTCTCTTAATTAAGTTAAGGGATGTCTTCAATGGGGTTGTTGGAGATGCTCTTACTGGTAGACAGGAGATATACTACAGTATTTTATTTTTTTTTCCCATACTGCCATACAATTATGAGCAACTAAGCATTAACAAAACATTCCTACTTATTTTTGATAAATTGTTCAACAACACCAACCGCATATTTCCCAAGAATTTTGGAGAATTTTCACAAATTAACATTCTCATAAATATCATTAATTAATTAATTATTAAGAAAATTGTATTCATTTTATAATTTTTAACTAAAAAAATTCTTCAGATGTTATAAAACTTAAAGCATATAATAGATAAGTTATTTTTCTCAATATATTTTTGTTGAAAATCACTTTCAATTGTTTAAAACTATAATCTGAACAACAAAACCTGAATAAATCAACTATTTATAATGAATTGATTTAAACTAAAACAGTATAGATATACAACACGTACTAATTAAGAATTTAGATCCTCTGCTAAGCTGATTTTTGTCTTGTCCTATCCTGTCCTATATAGATCTATTGACATGTGTAATCAATGGTTGTCATTTATTTATTTTATTTATTTTATTTTCATTATTTTTAAATACAAAGTCCTATTCTCAAGTGTTTTAGATCAGGAAAAATATCATCATAGCAGAGGATCCTGATCCACTAATTAAACCCATCACAAATTTCTAATCATAAATGATGAAAGAAATTATTTACGATTATAATATAGATCTTTGTGAATTGTGACCACTATGGTGAATAATATTATAGTTACAAATTACTTTTTCACATTATTTTTAATCAATATTTGTAATAAATCCAATAATTATATCTAACAATACTTTTAATTTTTTTTTTTTTTTTTTTGAAGAAATCAATACTTTTAAATTAGTGTTTAGGAATATAAATATATAACCACCCCAACATGGTTTAATGGTAAACCCACCCCAACATTTGAGTAGCGGAACCGCATGTAATATATCAAAATAAAAAATAAGAATATATATACTATTGCTCTTATGAAAATATAATCTTATCAAAATCTATTTCTTCACAAAATCAACTCGAAAGTACCTTAACGTTACATGTACTGTAACACAGCTTGAAAATTCTTTCATCTATAAGATTTCACTAGAGCTCCACAAAATGTGCAGATTATAGCTTTCCACGATCTGCAGTAAAACGGGACGTAACAGAACCGGGTCACGGTTTTCATCTCCGCCACGCTGACACCACTGTTGCACCGCGAACAAAGCGCTGCCGCGGGTTTGCAGCTCCTCACCTTCCTCCTCTGGTCCACCAGGAAGCAGAAAGAAACCATTAATTTGAACAAGAGACCCCTCACAACAACAAAATACAATTAAGAGAGCTAATAATGTTATGTTATCTTAGTATTTATATAGTTAGGTCATAGGTGTATGTTAAAGATCGAGCAATAATTATTGTTTCGATCGACCGTTGGATGATTGACACGTTTGTTTGATTCTAGAAGGAGTGAAATTGATGATGCCATGGAATTTCTTCATGTATTTGGAGCAGTAAACCTGCATTGAGATCATCATAATCGTGTGGATGGTTGCCATATGTCGATGCATATAATATTCCTTAAAACATATCATATATGATAAAATATGATTCAATAATTATACAAGACTAATTGGCACTTGACCCCCTGAATTATATGTGAATTTGCAATGTGCCCCTTGAATATTTTTTTTAGGCATTAAAACCCTTGAACTCTACTTTTCTTTGCACCAGCTTGTTTCAGGGGGCATATTGCAAATTCATGTACAATTCAGGAGGGTCTAGTGCCGATAAGTCATTATACAAAGAAAAATTGGGAAGATGTTAATTGGTGGGGATCGAATCTCAATAATAAGCATGTGTGGGGAGTTTTCTCTATTGTTGTGGGAGTAGATATCGATACATGTACTGTTTAATCTCAATAGGTCCCGATGGACCTTTGACCCGACTATTCGATTCAAAAATTATTGTAGTACTTTAAAAAAATAATAATAATAATAAGGAAGAATAAAAATAAATGAATGAATCAATTATTATTTTCTTTTTTACATGTGAGTCTATGACTAGTGAAGAAACTCAATTCTTTTTTCTTTTCTTTTTTTGAAAGAAAAACCTCAAACAGACAGAACAACGAAAAACACAAAACAACAAACAACACCCATCACAACAAAGAAGCAACACAGGCTGGAACAGTATCAAGCCAAACAACCTCCTCACCGGAGGAAAAGGCCATAGAAACTAGAGTATGTGCCACCAAGTTACTAGCTCTAGGAAATGCAAGACATTTTACAACTCCAACCTCTGCAAACAAGGCCATGATATCATCGATAATAGGATCCGCAACACTATTAAGCAATTTGTTCTCAGACACCACATTCACAGCAACCCCTTTCACCTAAGAGACTTTCAATTGGAACCTCTTGGCAAGACAAAGGCCTTTCCTAACAGCAAGAAATTCACGGATTTATGCATAGAAATTACCAACCATTCTTTGCCAATAAATTAAAGTCAAATTTGAAATAAATAAATATAATTGCTTATAATTATACATATAGTAGCATATTAATGAAATATAAATGTTCATATATATATATATATATATATATATATATATATATGAGGAAATTGCAGGAAAGGATCAAAAAATTTATAGAATTATTGTTTTTAATCAAAAGTTTATTTTTTATTGTTTTAGTCATCTTTTGACTTGGGTTACCAAAATTACCCTGGATTAGATTTTATAATTACATTGAACGCCACAATTTTCCCTCCCAAAATTTTGCTCCCTCTCTCTCCCGATATTTTCGGTCCTGCTGTCCCAAATATTTCAAAATCAGAATTTCTCTCTCTCTCTCTCTCTCTCTCTCTCTCTCTCTCTCTTCAAAATCAGAAACCAATTTCTCTCTCTCTGTTCAACCCAGAAACCAATTTTGTCTCCTCCAACATTCGACTAACCCAGCAGTGTCGCCGAGAAATGGAGGAAGAGAAAGCAGCAGCTTACTACGAATAGAGAAAGAGAGAAAGGAAGAGAAAAAGAGAGACTGTCGTTGCTGTTGTCGCTGAACCAGCCGCCCTTCTCGCTGTCAGCGCCGTCACCCTTGCTCGTCGACGCTGTCGCTCTCAGTTAATTTCATCGAGATCATGTGTTTAATTCGTGTATTTGCCCGATTATTACGTTGACGGATTTGTTTAGTCTACTACTACTACCAATGAAGTTTTAGATAAAATTAAATAGAGTTATTTTGGATGTGGCTAGTAAGCATGTTTTGTTAAATTCTTTTAATTTCATCTAGATCATGTGTTTAAGTCGTGTATTTTCCCTGATTATTGTGTTGGCGGATTGTTTAGTCTACTACTGTTACCATTGAAGTTTTAGATAAAATTAAATAGAGTTATTTTGGATGTTGTGGTTGTAAGCATGTTTTGTTAAATTAGGTTAATTTCATCGAGATTATGAATTGATTTCCTAAGATGGTAATTTATTTTGGATGTGATTAGTAAGCATGTTTTGTTAAATTCCTTTAATTTCATCAAGATTATGAGTTTCATTGGTGTATTTATCCTGTTATTATGTTGACGGGTTTGTTTAGTTTACTATTGCTACCATTGAAGTTTTAGATAAAATTTAATAGAGTTTTACTTGTAGTGTTGGAAATTAAGGTCTGAGACTTGAGGGTTTAAAATTTGATTATTGGTTATGTTTCAGACTTTCAGTTGCTGCGTGGTGGAAATTTGTTTCTGGATTTGACTGATTACCCGTTTTCATTTGATTCCTCCAGTGTTCTGTATAGGCTAGATTTTGATTTTTTGTTTTGTATATCTTATATTTGGAGATCTCTGCTTGGGGGTTTAGTTATACTTTCGTGGATTCAGTTTTATATCTTCTTGTACTATGTTCAAGGTATCATGTTATTAACTACAAGCTTATTGCCCTTGCAGATTGTTACTTCACCATGAAGGCATGGAATGCACAGAAAGGTGGAGCAGCAGCCATTCTAGTCGCGGATGACAAGATTGAGCCCTTGATTACAATGGATACCCCTGAAGAAGAGAATGCGGATGCTGAATATCTTCAAAACATTACCATCCCCTCGGCCCTTATTAGTAAATCTTTAGGGGATAGTATCAAAAAATCTCTAACTGGTGGGGAGATGGTTAACATGAATCTAGATTGGACAGAGGCTCTTCCGTTGCCGCTGCTACTGCCCTTGTTCGTTGAAGCCGCTGCACTTGCTCATCGACGCCGTCTTCAGCTGCCGGTGAGTTAATCGACATTCATCCTACAACAGTTTTGCATAAAATAGGGTTTAAAAAAAAAAGGATTTCAGTATTCCTCTGGTTTGTGACTATTCTCGAATAATGAGGGCTTCTTTAAGAAGGAAATGTATACTTCTCACAAATTAGAGGAATACTCTGATTGCAATTTCACACAGAATTCAAGCTTCTTTGGCACCTGGGTCTCGCTCGCTCGGTCCAGGAATCCGAACTATGAAGGAAGAAGCGTTGATAGAGGACAACTTCGAAATCTTGTTGAAATCATGAACAACCTTAGACGATTCAATCACGCTCTCGAGGTTCTACTTCCCGTCCCCTTTTTTGTTAATCACTTAATTCTATGGTATTTTTCTAGACACTACGAAATACCTGGAATCTGACATGCATTATTTTACTCATATTTCTTTATAGGTTTGAATTCGTTCTGATTTAGTTTCTTGTTTATTTAATAATCATGTTTATGTTTTACATTTTAGGCTGAATTGTGCAAATAATAATTTAATTAGAATGCATATAGCTAACCGTTGTCCATCGCTGTTGGAATACGTCTCTCTCTCTCTCTCTCTCCTGAGATTTAGAAACATACACTTACAGAGTTACAGGTGATTTCACTTTACGGTTCTTTGATTTAATCTTTTTTTTTTTCCATTTTTGTTGGTTTCAACAAACCCTAGACTAATTTTGTTTCAACACATACACTTAAGGTAAATTTTTTGTATATTTGTTTTTCACAATCATTGAAGATTAATTTTGTTTGAATCATGTGCATTTCTCTGTTGTTATACCCAAATTGTGTGTTTTTTTTGTGGTCAATACTAATGAAATTAGATCTAGAAGAATGTTAGTTGAGTGCAGTATTTGTTGATTTTAGAAAACTAGTGGAGTGTAGTATTTGTTCATTGTAAGAATTAACATGTATATTTGATCTTATCTAGTAGTTTTTTATTTGGTTTTGGTTGATGCTTTGCTGAATCTGTAAGGATTTCTTCGATTTTGTACAGGTTACAGTTGTAAAGGCTGTGGCTACACCAATTGTTTTAATTCGTATCTGTTTTAGTTGCTGCAATGCAAGAGTCTCATTGAGTCTCAGTCTTATTTTTCCTTATCATGCTATGCAGTAAAGGAAAATTGCGTTGATCCGTTGAAGGTTGGTTTAATGTAGTCCTCAGCATAAAATTTGTCACCACCCTCGAGGTAGCTCATCTTTTGGAACATAACAACACACAATCCCTCTTGGCATTCTGTTAAGAATCATGGACAAAGCAAAAGCTCAAAGCAAAAACTCTCTCTTGAAGTAGATCTGGAGCCGAACGATGTTCTTGAAGGAGGGATGACTAAAAGGAGGAGTAGTAAGATGACTAAAAAGAGGGATACATGATTCACAGGAACTTGTTATTGTTAACTTGTACATGCCTCCAAACACATATAATGTAATTTATTATGCCATACACATTCCAAGTGTATATAATGTAATTTCGAGTAATTTATACAATATATTCACAGGAAATGTGAATACAATATATTTCGAGTAATTTGTACACATTTGACTCCTTGGGCCACCGCATTAATAAAAGAAAGGAATAATGATTCGGAAAAATACACGGTTTGTCTAATTGATTCATACTTTTTGAAGTTGCATAATAGTAGTGTTACATGCCACTGTTTGTTAACAAGTTACATGTCAGTTGAATTTTAAGTTGCATGCTAGTTTATTCTTAAGTTACATGCCAGATCATACTTGTTTCCCTACTTGAAAAACACTCAATTAAAAGATCAAATTCTAGTATTGTTACATGCCAGTGTCCGTTAAAAAGTTACATGCCAATTGAATTTTAAGTTACATGCCAGTTTGTTACATGCCAGTGTTTGTTAACATGTTATATGCCAATTGAATTTTATGTTACATGTCAAGCCATATTTGTTTCCCTACTTGAAAGACACTCAGTTAAAAGATCAAATTCCAGTATTGTTACATGCTAGTGTCTGTTAATAAGTTACATACCAGTTGTATTTTAAGTTACATGCCAGTTGAATTTTAAGTTACATGCCACTTTATTTGTAATTTACATGCCAGTATAATTTTAAGTTACATGCCAGTGGGTTATTAAGTTACATGTCAGTTGGTTATAAAGTTACATGCTAGTATAATAAAATACCTCGTTTTTACCGCCCACCCACCCACTGACATCTTTTTTTTTTTTTTTTTTTTTCAAATTTAGGGGCATTTTTGTCCGAAAATGGTCAAAAGTCACAAAAACAATAAAAAATAAATTTGTGGCTAAAAACAATAAACCCATAAATTTTTTGGCTCATTATGAATTCACCCCTATATATATATATATATTTAAGGACGTCTAACTACAACTACACATTCATATTCGGTGTGGGTATTTGTTAATATAGGACAATGGATCCACTATGAATGTGTGGCTGTGGTTGGACGTCATAAAATTATAAAGTCAGGACGGTACTGATTGGAAAAGTATTACATATATATATATATATATATATATATATATATACAATTTATTTGATTTGATTTTATCAATAAAAAGTGTAGTGTTGTCATGAGCATGAAAGAAAATTGTAGCAGTGGTCCAATCTAGTTTATAAAAAGTTTGAACAGAGACAGAGAGTGACAAGCAGATGATGACCAGACTATCAGTTAACAGCAACTCAAAAACGTGATTGATACTTTCCTTTCAAGAGATTGATGTTTTTTATTACATACAAATTTTTTTTTTGAATAATTTTTTTACCTACATTATACCGTTACGTAGCACAAAACAAGTCATTTAATATCCATCTTCTTTAGTACTTCAATATGATATATATATATATATAGTTTTCAAATTGTCAATTCGTCATGTTAAAAAATATATCAATATTCAAGTATCAATATTGATATATATAGATCAATAGAAATTCTATTATCAGTTCGAACTGACAAAAGTTATATCAGTTCCTTACATGTGAGCCACTGGATTTAAATACTTTGACTTGGATGTATACACTTGTCAGTCAAAGTATTTAAATCCAATGGTCCACATACAAGGAACTGATATAACTTTTGTCAGTTCGAACTGATAATAGAAAGACTATATATATATATATATATATTATTATTATTATTATTATTATTATTATTGGTCCATATTCAAGTAGTTAGTTGTCAGTCATATCCAATTGCTAAACTCCTATTTTATAATTTATAAATATTATAAATATGAATATAAATAGGAAAATAATATATATACAATTATTTGTAAACACCATGCATCCTGTTGGACCTGGTGGTAAGATGACATGAGTTCACTTGATTCTTTACCACCCAAGTTCAAGCCACAGCTTGGTAGAATCCTCAATCAAACAAATAAAAAAAAAAAAAAAAAAAAATTATTTATAAACAACAATAATATAGAGTAGTTAATGGGATATGACTGACAACTAACTACCTAAATATGGACCAATAATAATAATAATATATAGTTCCGTTCATATCAGTGCGCACTAATGTAACTACATCAGTACCAATGCATGTGGATCACTGATAATAGAGAAGTTTTGACAAGTGCATACACTTTGAGTCAAAGTATGTAAATTTATGGTACACATCCAATACGGTGATAAAGTTATATCAGTGCGCACTGACTTGAACACACACACACACACACACACATATATATATATATATATATACATAAATTTTCAAGTCAGTGCATTATGATATAACTTTATAAGGATATTGAATGTGAGCCACTAGTTTTGACATGCTTTGATTTAAGTGTGTATACATTCTATATATAGTCCCGTTCACATTAGTGCACACTGATGTAACTACATCAGTGCTAATGCATGTGGATCACTGATTATGGAAAAGTTTTGACAAGTGCATACACTTTGAGTCAAAGTATGTAAATCTAATGGTCCACATTCAACGCACTGACGAAGTTATATCAATGCGCACTGACTTGAAAATTTATATATATATATATATATATAAATTTTCAAGTCAGTGTATCGTGATATAACTTCATGAGGATATTGAATGTGAGCCACTAGTTTTACATGATTTGACTCAAGTGTGTATGCACTTGTCAAAACTTCTCCATAGTGAATGGCTCACATCAATATCCTGATAAAGTTACATCAGGACGTCCTAACCAGATCGGGACTATATATATATATATATAGTTTTTCTATTATCAGTTCGAACTATTATAAAATATATCAGTTCCTTGTATGTGGGTCATTGGATTTAAATGCTTTGACTTGGCTACATACACTTGTCAAAGCATCTTTTAAATTCAATGGCCATATGCAAGGAATTGATATATTTTATATCAGTTCGAACTGATAATAGAAAGACTATATATATATATATATATATATACTTTCTCCACTCTCCTCTCTCCTCTTTGCTATCAAAACTTTTACAATAATAAAATTGCAGAATTTAGGATAAAACAGTAGTTTTTTTTTTTGTAAAACCTCTACGAAATTATTTCTGTTTATTGGGATTTTTTTTTTTTTTTTTAACTATGATATGTATTTCTTTTGAATGGAAGACAAAAAACTTTCACATACCGTACGTAAACAGAAACGGTCAAACACACCCAAACCTCAGATTTCTTCTGTTAGCCATCTTCCTAGATTGGCTAACAATGTCGCTCACGGCCTAGCAAAATATGCCTTAAAGGTTGTAGCTGATATGTACTGGATGGAGGATGTTCCTCCTTGTGTTAGGAGAGCTGTGAATTTGGATGTCATTGTTTAGACTCTAGTTTGCTTGTTTCTACCTTTCTTGTTTCGCTGTTACTTGTTATCAAAAAAAAAAAAAAAAAAAGTTAAAAGCAAATTAAAATATTTTTCTCAAAGGATAAGGATGAAACCTTAGTCATTTAGGGTGCGTTTGGCAAAGAGATAGGACAAGACAGAGTGGGACGGGATAGGACAGGACGGGACAGTTGTTCCGTATTATGTTTGGAATGTCTGGGACAGAACTGTTAACTGTACTGTTATGCGTTTGGTATGGCTAGGACAAGACGGGACAAGAGGTTCAAATGACCAAAGTGCCCCTCATATGTATATATAATATTATAATATTATAAGATTATATAAATTATTATATATAATATATTAAAAATTATTACATATACAATATATAATTATATATATTATTGTATATGAAATAATTTTTATAATAAAATATAATATATATATATATATATATATATATATATATTATCTTATATATATATATATATATATATATATTATTGTAATAATTTTTAATAAATTATATATTATTATATAAAATAATAAAATATAATATATATATATATATATATATATAATATTATAATATTAAATATATTTATATATTATTAATATTTATAATAATATATAATATATATTGTATTATTATTATATATAATATATATATATATATATATGTTTATATAAGATATTATAATATTAAATATATTTATATATTATTAATATTTATAATAATATATAATATATATTGTATTATTATTATATATAATATATATATATATATGTTTATATAAGATATATATATATATATATATATAATATATTAAATTTATATAATAATATATATAACCTTATATATATATATATATATATATATATACTTAATGTATTATATTATTATTATATGTAATAAAAAAAATGTAATAATATATATTATTAATATATATTATTTTAACATATGGATATTAATAATATATAATATTATATATATATTATTATAATATATATATATATATATATATATATAATATTGGACAAGTTTGTGATTTTTTGAAGATTTAAGGGTAAAAGGGTCTTTTTGAGACTTGTTCCATGCATGAGACAAGTCTGCCCTAGGGTCTTGGGTGAGACAGAATTTGGTGATTTTTGTCCCACCTTGTTCCGTTCTGTCCCATGTTAAAGTTGCGCCAAATGTGGGATAAGAATAACTGTCCTACGTTGTCCTATTTCGTCCTGCGTATCAAACGCACCCTTAATCATTTTCCCTCCCTCTCCTTAAACAAATATGTTTCAATTTCATCTTTCTCCTTCTTCTTGTATATTCATCACTGTCATTTTCTTATTGTAATTATGAATCAAGTTTTGCTATCTCCACAGCTATAAAATCACATAACTCTTCAAATAATAACACAAAAGTATTGCCTTGATTAATAATCTGAGTTCAGTAATTGTTACCATTATGAAGATTTAAAATAACACATGTTAAGTCGTGTATCGCATTGGAGGGGATGGATATTTCATTAAAAAAAAAAAAAAAAAATCTAATTAACAAATATACAGTGCCGGTGTTGACCTTTCGAAAGCCTAGGGTGAAAAACTGAAAATTTGGCCTCTTGTTCATAGTTTTTTTTCAGTATATATAGAGTGAGTCTCTTATGAGAGATTCCTCATTTTAACATAAAACAAGGACCGTCATAAAATTCATGGATTTTAATGAATTTTGATCTGAATTTTTTTATGGATGATAATTTCAATGAAATTTACTTGTAAACAAAATTTGGAAACTTTTCAAGAACTATAACTATTTTTTTTTCCTATTTTTCGTCCAATTTTCCGATGCTTGATTTTCAATAAAATCGGGGAAAATATATCAAAATAAACTCATATCCAATATGGATTGTGTAAAAATAAACTTACATGTTTTCAAAACACAGCAGAGTGTTTGTCGTTGAATTATACTAAGTTACAACTTGCAAGTAAATGAGAAACTAAGGGTGCGTTTGATATCGTTTTTAACATGATATTTTTGAAAACTATTTTTAAAAAATAAAAATAATGTTTTAAAAATGATGTTTTTAAAAATGCAAACGTGTTTGGTAGTGTTTTTTAAAAGTAGTTTTCAAAAACGGAAAACGATATAAATATGTTTGGTAATGTTTTTGAAATGGGTAAAATAATTGTTTGAAGGGAAAAGTTAGGAAAAGTTGTAGTTTGTTTTAAAAAACTGTTTTGAAAATGGTGAAAAACAATAAAAAGTTGTTTTTAACTTTTTAGTTATAACTTTTAAAAAGTTATTTTTTGTTTTCAAAAACAATTTTACAAAATGATTAACCAAACAACTTTAGAGTTGTTTTTTGTTTTTAAAAACAAAAAACTGTTTTTAAAAATGAAAAAAACACCACCTAACCCACTAAAATGATAAAATCCCATTTGAATTTTTTTTTTTTCTTTGTAGAGGTTGATTAAACATTTTAAATTGGCAGCAAAACATAACAGTCAAGCAATTAAAAAAGATAACGATGTATTAACTTAGAAGAAAGAAATTAATAAATCAAAACTGTACACAAATAACAAATAATAAATTTAAAAAACACGCAAATTCAAATCATGCAGGTTTGGGACTTTGAGATCAAATTATTAGTTATCAAACAACCAAATTATCCGAATCAAAGTTATCAAACAAGTAAAACGGCAGAACGAGGTGTAAAATAATAATTGGGCCATATTTTTTTTTTTGTTTGAATGGATATGTAAATGAGCTAAACAGGATCCAGAACAGTGATATAGAAAGACTAAGCTGGAAGTTGGATGGCTGGATCAATGAAAATGGAGCATGACATAGTGAGAACTAATTGGGCATTAAAAAAAAAAAAAAAAAGTTTAATTTGCTTTCAACTTGGTTTGGGTGTGTTTGACTGTTTATGTTTGCTTATGGCCTGTCAAAGTTTTTTGTCTTCCTTTTAAAAGAAATGCATATCATAGTGTAAAAAAGAAAAAAATCCAATAAACAGAAATAATTCCATTAAGCTGTTTTATGTTGAATCCTGAAATTTTATTATTGCAAAAGTTTTGAATATGCAAAGAGGATAGAGGATAGAGGAGCGAAAGAGATAGATAGGAGAGAGAGAGGAGATATATTATATTTTTAAAAAAATGATATTAAATATATATAACTGATATTAAATGATAATCTATTAAAGTTAAAGAAAAATGGCAATCTGGAAAATTATTTGTTGGTTTGTATTGTAAATATATTACAAAAGAAGACCATTAATAAAGGCTACAAGATTAATGTGAAAAGTTTAGAGAGATTCTCCTTACAATCCATAAATTATCTATTTACACTCCATTTTAATTTTTTTTATTATATGACAATTTTATCCAAATTCAAATTACTAAAAAGGACAGATAAATTCTAAATACACTGCAAAACAATTTTGCTAGACTCCAACATTACTCTTTTTTATTTTTTTTTTAAATCTTTTTACGTTTTATAAACCCCAAAATATTTTATGATAATGATTAACAACAAGAAACAAACAATTCGTTTTTAAGTTTTGATTTTTGCAGAATTTTTATATGAACAAACAATAAGAAAAAATATTGTGTCAAATGAAGAAAAAATAATAATTAAAAAACTTGTCAATTTCAATATTCAATAAAATAAAAAAAGATAATTTTTTTTTGCCTGCCATGTAAACCCTAAACTGAGAAAGATGGTAAGGTAATGGAAGAAAAAATGGTGGCCAAAGAAGATAGTGAAAAACCACAAGATATATGTCAAGAGTCAAGACAAATGGGCTGCGTAGACCAAAGTGTATTGATTCTGAGAAGAATTTAAATTTCAATTATATTATAGATTATTACTTCATTCTAACACAAGAACCAGATGCTATTACATTAAAATAATTTGCATTGATTTCGGTGGCACATCGGGACTTAGGAGGACGAATGAGCTAAACTTGAAATAGTAGTATTGGGTACTATTTTCAGCTGTGTTTTTATCATTATGTTCAATCGAAGTTTTGATAATTCTGACTATAATATACATAGCTTGGATGATCTTCATCCTAAGTTGTGAATTAATCTATTTGTTAGTAAAAAAAAATACATTTGTTTGAAAAAACAAATAATTTTGAAATAAAATGGTTGTTTTTAAAAAAAAAAAAAAAAAATTAGGTTTTTAAGATGGAGAATAAAAGGCAAGAAGGATAATTTTGGAACAAAATGGATTGTCTTTAGAATTTTTTAAAATTTATGATTTTAGAATGGAGTGTATTTAGAGAAGGATTGTGAAAAGAAAAATTGGATTGTAAGGAGAAGCTCTCAAAGTTTAATGTTGTCAATATGTCACCACATGAACAGAAAGTGGGTTGGGAGAGTGTATCTAGCACTTCTCATTAATTAATTAGAAGTTTTCGAACATAAAATTATGTCCAATCTCCAAACCACGTAGGTAACCGTAAGACTCAAATCAATTGTCCAAAAATGTGTCTCAATTTATGTTTAACCAACCAAATTAGGACACATGTTTAAAATTTATGGAAGAAGTTGAAAAAAAATAATTAAATGTAGACACATGTCCCAATTTGATTGGTTAGACACAAATTGAGACAATTTTTTTGAACAACTGATTTGATTCCGTAACCTTATAAAGCAAGGTTACAAAGTTGAGCAAAACAAATTTGCTTTAACTATGTAATGTACTCTATAACGATACAAAAGGATGATCCTTCATAAATCATAACCTGACTAGAGAAAGGTCCAGTAATTAATTGGATTGTTTTGTGCAAATTGAAGAAATAATGATCATTAAAGTGCACCAGTATCACCCATAAAAACTAGGAAAATAATTTCTCTCAACTAATTATATATACATATTTTGTAAAGTTATGTACTTGAAATCTAATCATCTGCAAACAAGATGAGGTTGGCATAATGGTACAAGCCCCTCACATCCATATCCATGAAGTCGTGAGTTCGAGTCATACCCCCTACCTGATCCCGAAATATTGTAATAGTTCCAAAATATATATATATATATCTTAAAAAAAAAAAAAAAAATCTAATCATCTTCAGATTCTGAGGTGTGATGAGGGTAACTTGACCAGATATCTTCCCATGTTTTGTGTCCATCGGATAAAGCCTTCACAACTGATACTGCCTCATCCACTTGAACACGGATTTGATCCTTGCTGTCCCTCTCTCGGATTGTCACCGAGGATATTGAATCAACGGTGATTGCAAAAGGTACACCAAGTTCATCTGTTATTGCATACCATTTCCCTATTGAGGTGCCTGTAAACATCATACGAAACAGTTAAATAAGTAGTCCATGGAATCACAACATTCAGGTATGTAAAAATAAAATAAATATGCACACAAACAAGAATAATCGTCTAGCAGTAGCAGTAATATACAATGACAGAAGATAGAGTGTGGAAATAGGCTTGGCCCCTAATTCTAAAAACCGCGAAAGCTCGCCTACTGTGTCAAGTGTTTTCCAGGTATGCATAGTCTATTATGTCCATGCAATTTTATATCGTCTATAACTCCCAAAGATATATAGCAGTCAATGACCATACGTCTATACACAAAAAAAAAAAAAAATGTAAAACAAAGAATATTAGTCTTAGGACAAACCTTTGATGTCAATCTTATGCGAGATTCCAGCAACTTTTAACGACTCGGAGATAACTTTGGCAACGTCCTCATACTCTTGATTCTGAACAAGTGGGAAAACTGTGCACTTGATAGGTGCCCAAAAGGTAGGAAACGGAATACATTTAACTGTTCATCCCCCGCTTTACTCGGTCTTGCATAGAAAGAGTGCTCATAGAGGCAATATATTATCCGATCAATACCAAAAGATGGTTCAATTACTGATGGAGTGAAAACTCTATGGTGTTCTTTATTTTTCTCCTTCGAAATTGAAAGCATGTTCTTCTTAATGCACACATTTTTCCCAAGAGTGCAGAAATAAAACTCCACCTCTCCTTTGGATTCCAGTTCTGCCTTCATGTCCATAGCTTCTTTTTCATTCATTGCCTAATTGTAAAAGAAATTTATACATTATAGTCAAACAGGTAGCACTTTCGAAACTCACAATCATAGAAGCTATTATTGTTTACCTCCAATGCTTCAACCACGTTCTTCTGGTTTTCCTTAAAGGCTGTACCTAGCTCTTTTTTAACCGGAACTATAACCAATTTCTGATATCAAAATGTGTTTGAAAATCATATCATTCATACAAAGAAAAGAAAATGTAAGACGATAATATTTTTATACCACTAATAATGGCAATAACGGGTGTTATAAGCATATAGCAGTACCTCCACTTCCCTAGGTTCTGAAAACTTCTTTCGAGCAACTAGAGCAACACCACTCCTGTACTGTTATGCAATTAGTATATCAGTGTTCATAACTAATGGATTCACGACATCAACAGTACTAAGCTATTTGAACCACAAGTCTGACACAAATGAAACAAATCCATCTTGTGATAGTAATTGTTATGAAAACATGTTTATAAAACTTCCACACAAAATATCAAGTGAATTCTTACCGAGTGAGCCTTCAAGTCATATGTAGATCTATCTGCAATACCAACACACTCAATCCACCCATAGGAACTCTCAATCTTGGCATCCCAACAGTCTACGACATAGTGGGCCATTTCATTTGTAAGATGTTGCCGGAAACTCAGTCGTTTTTTATCTATACCAAGGCGAGTCAAGAAGAGATATACTCTCCCAATGAAGTAGCCAAGCGTTTGACTGTTTACAATCCCCTGAACAACATAATCATTACTCATTAGAAAGAGGAAAGGAATGTAAAAAGCGAGGGAGATATGCCAAAGACAAAACATACAGTCATGCTAAATATAATTAAAAGTTAAAACTAACCTTTGAAACAGCTTCACCAAGAGGAATGTTTCTTGCAGATTGGCCTGACATTTGTTCCTCCCTTGGGAACATCAAGAACTCCAAGTTTACAACTTCGAAGTATTTTGGATGAGATTTGTCTTCAGGATCAACAAAGTACTCAATCTCGGCTAGTGTGAATTCACGTTGTCGAAGAAGACCTTGACGAGGAGATATCTATATATAGGAAAAGTTTTCGCTGAATTTAGTTCTCTCTCTCACACACACAAAATTGCAAAGTTTATAACATTTCCACTTCCATTCATGCAATAAAGCGATTTCAGTATAGACAGAAAAAATTATGCAACCATGCACATATATTCAGTTTCATAGAAAAGATTGAAAACCTCGTTTCTGAATGCCCGTCCAATTTGAGCAGCAGCAAAAGGGAGCTTGTTTCCGTTGTCTTCATACAAGTTTTTGAAATTCACAAATATACCTTGCGCTGTTTCAGGACGCATATACCTACAGCAGACAAACAGAACACCAGTACTTACTACAGTTAAACATAACGCTGCATGTGAATGGAGTGATACAAATAATTTTTTTTGAAAAAAAAAGACTTAACAGAGTTCCAAGCTATTCAACTCCCCAATATTCACAAACGTAACAATGCATGTGAAATACTCACTCGCCCGGGTTTCAAACCAGAGGGGCCGATTGACGTTGGGAACATTAGGTTGAACGGATAAGGATCCGAAAACGGATTCTTCGTGTACGGAGCAGTAATACCATACTCCTTGATCTTGGCACCCAACTCTTCAGCTGAGAAATCATCCAAGGTCGCAAGTACTCTCTTCAGTTCCGCAGCCATCTTAGCGGATATGCTCGGGTCTTTCTCAAGCTTATCTTTGCAGAAGTCCTTTAGCAAATGACCAGCGCGATAATAGGTCCCGGTTTTTTCATCCTTAACCATAACGTCAGTAAATTTATCAACATGACTGGACACATTCAGCGCAACCTCAGGCATCACGCATGTGCATTCCATCTCCAATATTTTCTCCTCCAGAACAAAATGCTACAATTCCAAGAAACCACAAACAAATGACCCAATTATCGAATGTAAAAACATTACAGTCATTATTAAAAATTTCTAGGTTTCTAAGTTTTTACTCTATACAATTTCAAAGATTATCCTATAAATTTTATTAGATTTGGTAACAAAATTCTTGGTTTCTAAATTTCTATAGCTATAACACGACACAACAATGGTTTTACCATCCATTGATGATTGGTTTAATTTAAAATATATTAAAAAAGAAATATTAAAATGTTCAATCTAAAATATATTATTGGTTTAATTTAATCCAAAATAAATTTAAAGTTTTCAAATTTTATCAATCCAAAATATAAGAAGGCATAAGCAATCTCAACTCTCAAGTAGTGAAATCCCAACTTAGGTTTAGACATTTGTTAGTATTTGGAATTAAAATTATATATATATATATATATATATATACAAAGAAGTATTATAATTAAGGGATAATTACCCCGGTAGCCATCAACTTATGTCACCACTATCAAAATAGTCACTAGATGGGGAAATGGATGGAAAATGACCATTTTTGGCAAACATTGTTACATTAATGGCCATTCCATCCAATTCCATCCATTTCCATCCAATTCCATCAAATAAGTGGCATTTTGGTAAATATGAGGATGACATTGATTTATTTTAGATATTTTTTGGAAATCAATTTTTTCTTTTGTTTTTTGAAACAAATAATTATATTTAGTGTGTACATATACATATAGCATATCTCAAACATATATATATATATATATATATATACATATATATTTCTTTTCAACTTATCTCAAATATATTTTTTAGAATTTTTAGATTTTGTAACCTTAATCTTTTCAAAAAAGAATATATATATATATATATATATATATATATATATATATCTTTTCAACTTATCTCAAATATGTTTTTTAGAATTTTTTGATTTTATAGCCTTAATCTTCTCAATAAAGAAAAAATATATATATTTCTTTTCAACTTATCTCAGATATATTTTTTAGAATTTTTAGATTTTGTAGTCTTAATCTTTTCAAAAAAGAAATACATACATATATATATATGTTTGAGATATTCTATACATATATACACACTAAATATAATTATTTGTTTCAAAAAACAAAAGAAAAAATTGATTTCCAAAAAACATCTAAAATAAATTAATGTCATCCCCTTATTTATCAAAATGCTATTCATTCGATGGAATTAGATGGAAATGGATGAAATGGCCATTAATGTAACAATGTTTGCCAAAAATGGCCATTTTCCATCAATATTTCCATTTGGTGGCCATTTTGATAGTGGTGTCAAAAGTTGATGGCCACCAGGTAATTACCCCTATAATTAATTTAGTATCACCGCAACTATATTTTAAAAACACCTGCTTTCGTGCATTAGAATTTGGAAGTTTGCGTAAAATTACTAAATTAGAAGGAAAAAAAACAAAAAATACTGGAGGCTTTTAAGCAATAGAAAGGGTGCAATTAGCTACGCTTCAAATTTCCAAATATTTATTTAGGCTAAATTGGGCCCCAGTCCTATCCATCGAAACCATATGCAAGTAACCAAGCTATGTTGATTCAACGGTTATCCACTTACATCATGAGATTGGATTAGATATAGAGAGCTAATGCTATCGTATTATCGGATAAGATGAGATTGGTCCCTCACACTTACACCATATGAGGTTTTGTGCTTGAATCTGCCTCTTCCTTAAATCTCAAATTATTATAATGTTTTTTTAAAAATAAAAATTGATATCGTTTAATCATTGATTGTCAATATATTTATAGAAGGAAAAATCCGAATATCCGATTGCTGAATCACCCATATCAGCTGAAAACAACGAAATAGCGATCAAGTTTTCTGGAATTATAATGACATGCATAACGCATTGATAATCTTCTTAGGAGATAAATAGATCGTGTTATGAAATTATAACATGAGAGGTGTCCACACTCCATTGATGATCTGCCATCTTATTATTATTATTATTATTGAAATATTACAATAATTAAGGGTTGAAGAGGGGACATAACTCGAATTTACAACCCCTTGATATAGGTGTAAAGATATACCACTGGACCAAATGGCCAACCTTATCTTGTCATGATCCGCTATTTTATTATTATCCATTTCCTTTGTATTCGTATGTATTATTGAAAGGCCATAGAAGGAGGCCTTGTATTCATATGATATTCATGATTTAAATGATTTCATAAATAAAAGGATTATGCAGTCTACCTCAATTTTGTTGCAGTTAATTTTCAGCTGGCATGATAGTCATCTAAATAATCATATAGAAGAGTAATTCTCTTTTATTTTGAAATATCACATACCAAATTATCAATAAATTATTTGTTTTTACCGTATCATTCACCACAACATGAGTTATATAGTAAAGATAAATGTCACAAATCACTTGATAATATTTAGATGTATTTTTATGCTGATTTGTTTAGTCGCTTAACACCGTTCTTATTGTTAAGATATTAATTTTACAATCACAAGGTCATTTCTATAAACTAACAATAGAAAATGATTTGTAAGGAAAAAAAAATAGAAAATGAAATATCATCTCTAATAGCGTTCATTCAAATGGGTAATGTTATACGTTTAAATAGCAGGTGATATATAAAAACAAAAAACAAAAAAACAATGAAATTTAAAGGATATATTTATTTATAAATTGTTAATCAATTAGATAATTTTTTTAAGATATTAAGAATTGAAAACCTGAAGACAAAATGAGGTTAACTTAGTGATTTGCCTCTCACACCTATACCATGATATTGTGTACGTGTTCTAGTCTTACCCCTTCCCTAGGGACGAAACTAAAAGTTCTTAGTTGGGGAGGTCAAATAACAAAACCTGAAAATTAATAGGACTAAAATGTAAAATATACATTTTTTATAAAAAAAAATTACTAATTTTTTTCTTTCTATAGGCCAAGGGCCATAAACTTTCAAAAGGTTTCGTCCATATTGTACCCCTAAATCTTGAATTATTGTAATATTTAAATAAATAAATAATTTGAAAACCTAAATAATGTAATCAAAATTCAAAACAAACAAATTAACGAGTGTAGTTGAATAGGAAATGTGTTTTCGAATTCCGATTTGGTAAGTTGGGCAAATTTGTAAGAAGCAAAGAGTTTGGACCACAGCGATGATATTAAAAACAGACAAAGCACGCTTTTCCAAAAAAAAGAAAAAAAAAAAAGACAAAACACGAAAACATGCAAAGATTACACCTATCTGCCACTTTCTAATTAGAACGTTAGTTGGCTTAACAGCAGACAACTTTTAGTAGTTAACGACGACTTTGTTGTTTTAAACTGTGAAAAAACATCATTATCACGACACGCAGCTAAAGGCTGTTTACACGGAACCAACGTGATTGACGGTCTACTTGTCCTTCCTCTTTCTGGAAATTATTCAGTACGTCGTGTGTAACAACTTCACACGTGTGACCACTTGCTTGCGTGTCTTCTCCTTATTGGTCGATTTGCCAATCACATAATTACAATTTTAACCTAATTAAAATTTGTCAAATTTATATATATATATATATTTTTTTTATATAAGAAAAAAAAAGAGACTATTACTCATGCTACGATAATTGTAAGAGGAGGTTATAAAATTAAATATATTATTAACTTTTAGTAGATTACTTTATGTTTCCAAAAAAAAAAAAAGTAGACAAATTTATGGATAATATGGTACTTTTGTTCTATATAAATGTGATTACAATTTTGCAATATAAATCTTTAAAAGAGATATTATTTACTATTTTCTTTATGTGACTCCAACCCTCACCACGGATCTGGAAGGGTGCTCAAAAGTGATGTGCAATATTATTTTTGGTGGCTATATTGCCACCTATAAATATTATTTGTACACTCATATTTTATTAAAACTTTTAATTACAAAAATATCTCAATACAAATTTACCAAGAAGACAATTTTTTATTTATTTATTTAATGTACAACAACTACCGGGATCCTACGAGGATTGGACACTACTAGCATAGCCCGGACGACTACTCCCACAAGTGGGGAGAGGACACCCACACATGAGGTGGGACAAGGAAATAAGTGGAAATTGCCAAAACTAACCCATCTAATTATAGGATTTTCTTTTTTAACCACATGCATACTTTTAATTGTTTTTAGCCATGTTTTTGAGAAATTACTCAAAAGCCCTCATATAAAACCCCCAAATCAGCTCTCTCTCTCTCCTTTCTTTTCTTTTTCTTTCTCTCTCCTCTTCTCTGCACCGATCTCCCTCTCTCACCGATCTCCCTCTCTCAACGCGATCTCTCTCTCGCCGGCATGGTTGACGGCCGCCGAGCGCCGACAATCATCTCGGCCACGCCACGAACCTCCGACGACCATGAACCAGCTGCTGGTTGGTCGCACGAACCAGCGACGACCACGAACAACCCAGCGATGGCGCGACGAGGGTCGTGCGCCGCTGGTTCGTCCGCCGCTGGTTGGATCGACGACCGGGAGTCTTTCCGGCAGCTAGGTGTGCCGGCGATGTGGTTTGTAAAAATCCCAAACAAAAAACCTAACCCTAATTCGAATTTGAGGAAGAAGATGAGGAAGAAGAAGGGAAAAAAAAAAAAAAAAACTTATCCTAATTTCAATTTAGTCCAGATTTCAAGTTTTAATATTTCTATTTTAGGCATGATTTCAAGTTTTACTATTTCCATTTAGGCATGATTTCAAGTTTGTGTATTTCAATTTAGTCGTGATTTCAAGTTTGTTGCGAGGTTTAAAGAACACTATTTTCAGGGGTACTCTGGTAATTCATGGTACTAAAATGAATTTTTTTTAAAAAAGTGGTTATTAATAATTAAAAATTCAAAAGTGGTTAAAAACAAAAGTATGATAAGTTGTATGGCCACTTTTGGTTTTCTCTCAGGAAATAATGGGTGTATATATATACACGGTGCCGGGTGTTGAACCGTGGTGGTGGAGTCTCCCTTTGGAGAGTCACACCACATTGGCAAGAGGCTTAATGGCCCAAGAAGACAAATTACTTTAATTAAAAATAAACCAAATACCATGTACACTTTTTTTTTTTTTTTTTTTTTTTAAATTAGACTTACCGATGGGGAAAAAACATCACAAGTGATTATATGCTGAAAAACTCATAGGCAATATCCATAACTATATAAATAATAAAAGAAGAGAACAAAGTGTAGCACATGCTAAACCAGCCAAAAAAACACCGGGAACAAATTCTTAACCAGAAAAGTGGTGCACAGGCCAAACAAGAAAACAAAAATATCAAGAAAAATGAAAAGACTCCTGACCCATGCAGTCATTGCCCACCAGTGAAGAATAGGAGGAAGGAGCGGAAAACCACCAAGAATCAACATCACAAGCAAATACCCAAATGGAAGGCAATAACCCCTCCATGTCATTCTCCTTTACAAAGTGCAGACCAAGAGAAGACCAAAACCCAGAAGCAAAAGAAGAAAAAGTCACCATAGGCTCGACAATGCACAACAAAGAGGGATGATGCAAACAACACAGATCTCTGAGAACCTGCCTCATAGAACCATTTCCAATCCCACGACAATTCTAATATAGGACATTAATCATCAGAAACCCTTCGAAAAAGTCTGGGACCCGGACTTATAAGAAGCCAATCTGCGTGCAATCTTAGTGGAGCTCCGAGCAATAGTAGTATCATCTAACTCTTCTTCCCCAACCTGGTCAGCCCAAGCGAAGTTAAGCTTGGGAATCAAACAGCGGAACATCAGAGTCCGCAACCAAAATAACAACCCGATCAACCCTCTTAATTGAAGGAGAAACTGTACCCGGCCTATCGTCCAACTCATCAACCGAAACCATTGAAGAAACAATGGGTTGAGCAAAAGAAACCAACGAGGAAACAAAATCCCTACCAACTTTCGACCTTTGCCCGACCATCGAAACAGGTGAAGAGATCAAGATAACAGCACTAGCTGAAACATCAAGAATTGAAGAGGGGCCCTCTGATGAAACAAACCCTGCTCCCACTCTAGAGGAATGAACAAGGACATCAATAAGAGAATCATCACTCCGCCCCACCTGTTAGGACCGACAAACCTGAGCAGCCACCACCAAAGTAGTAGGAGCCACCAAAGAAGCTAAACTTGACGAATTAACTAGACTAGCAGAAGAAACCATACCCAAAACTGGATCTGAACCTACCGAAGAATGAACCACAATTGAATCCAAAAACCCTAAATCCTACTAAATAGAAACAAAGACATTATAAACCGAAACTTCCACCCGAGGCACAAAAATAAGACGAAAAACCATTTTAGGAGCACAATTACGGGGAACCTGAAACCCCTCATCAGAAACAACTATGGCCAGACCCTCTCTAGCCGAATCCAGTTTACTAGAACTAACAGAAATCCCTTTGCCGGACTTGTTCCAATGATAAACATTAGGAAAATTACCAATGGAGGAACAAGTAGAACAGAAAGTCGAGAGATTCTCATATTCCATCGAAATGAAAGAACAATAAGAATCATCCCTCTCAAGAAGCCAAGAAGACTGAGACACAATAGACACATCAATATCCACAAGAACATGTGCAAAATGTCCAAATCACTCTCCACAGTAGCCCTATCCAACCGTAAAGGCACTCCGATCCCTTTAACTAAATCAGAAATAATTTTCGGATGCCAGTATTCTCATGACAGATCATAAAAACAACAACAACAATAATAATAATAACTTAAATATGAAAACTTGTTTTTGTAGAAACAAATGAAAAGAATAAGTATTAAGTAGGACATTAAATCTGTGATCATGATCCATGGACTAGGATTAGTCCCTTATTGAATGAATATATAACCAGCCAGGCAGGTATGTTTACTTTCATTTTTATTATTGTTTTGTGATTGAATAAAAAAATGTTGCAGTTGTAGTCTTATATAAACTTTTTTTTTAAACATTTGTAGAATTTAATCAAGTCTATACGGTTCTCAAATACAATTCACTCACTCGTCACTTACTTTACTTTAATTCAATTACAAATTCTTATTAATTTAATTGGTTAGTAAATCGAAAAACTTGGTGGATGGATTTAAAAAAAAAAAAAAAAAAAAAAAAAAAAAAAAAAAAAAAAAAACAAATTTTTAAATGATTTTTTTTTTTTATTTGTTTGGTGTTTGAAATTTTTTTTTTTTAAAGACAAACGAAATGACATATTATTGTTTGTTTAATTATTATTGTTGTTGTTTTCTATGACGATGATTAAGTGTGTAAACCATTATGATTTCATGTTTTTTTTTTTTTTAGATAATTCAATATATTGATTCTGCAAGTAACAACAAAAAAAATATAATTATTTTTAGAGTTGAATTTGTATTTTATTTTTGCCCAAGTGAAATCTTAGTTGTAGAGTTTTATTTGAAAATGATATATTTTTTTTTATCCAAATAAATTCTATAATATTTGTTAAAGGGAATGAAGAAACTGTAAGTAGTTTTTTTTTTTTTTTTTTTTTTTTTTTTTTTTTTTTTTTGAAAGAATAAATTGTACATAAAATATTATTATTATTATTATTATTATTATTTTTTACGATGGTGGAAGAAAATGAAGATAAATGAGTGTAATAAGAAAAAATATATGTTTAAAATAAAAACAAAATACTTAAAGGATATTTTTGGTATTTTAAAGGGTATAGGGAGTAAAATTAGTAATTTTATTTTTTTTAATATAGGTGTAGGAAGAAAAATGGGTGTAGAAAGATATTTTTTGGGTGGAAATAGAGCCACCATTATTTTTAACATTAGTTCTGTCACATCTCATATCGCTAGCGAGTGAGGTCCATGGTTTGTATATAAGTCTTGGTTTCTTCTAACTAAGTAGACACGTTTTGGGTCATGCGTGAAGCCCGTGATCCAAAGCAAATCCGTGAGGGTGAAGGGCACGTGCGTGAAGCCCAAAGTGGACAGTATCTACTTGGTGGGCCTAAGCCGTTACAAATGGTATCAGAGCAAGCTCGTTACCTGGTGTGGATGTGGATGTGGATTTGGATTAGTGATTGTGTTTGGACCCTCACGAGAACGCGAAGTCCAAAGAGGGGTAGATTATCACATCTTACATCGCTAGCGAGTGAGGTCCATGGTTTATATATAAGTCTTGGTCTCTCCTAACTAAGTAGACGCATTTTGGGTCATGGGTGAATGATGCTTGTGTGAAACCCATGGTCCAAATCAAATCCATGAGGGTGAAGGACGCGTGCATGAAGCCCAAAGCGGACAGTATCTACTTGGTGGGCATGGGCCATTACAAGTTTGAACACGAGAAAGACTATCTCTCTATATAAATAGTAATTATCAAGTGAATCATCCCTTACTTTAATTTTGGTAAAAACCTTGATGAAATCACATTGATTTTTATGAATTTTGATCTGAATTTTTTAGTGAATGATAAGTTTAATGAAATTTACCTATGAACAAAATTTGAGAATTTTTCAAGCACTAAACTATTTATCTCGATTTTGTTAAGGATTTGGATCCCCTCCTCACATTTTGTGTCCTCACATAAAATAATGGTCTGGATTAATTCTATCTTGTTGTAGTGTAAAAACATAAAAATTAATAGAAATAATTTTGATCATTGATTTACTAAATTAGATACTCGACAATAGATTATGAAGGTGATGACAATGTAAAGATACAAAAGGTAAGGAGACGATCCAGATCTTTTTCTTAAATATGAAGGCATCGGAAAAATGGGAAAAATATCGGATTTTTTTTATAAAAAAAATAGTTATAGTACTTGAAAATTTCTCAAATTTTATTCATAGGTAGATTTCAATGAACTTATCATCCACACAAAAATTAGATCAAAACTCATAAAAATAGATGTGATTTCATCAAGGTCCTTATTGAAATTAAGAGACCCCTCACTTGATAATATATATATATATATATATTGAATATAAGTCACTGGTTTTGACAAGTACATACACACTTGAGTCAAAGCATGTAAAACTAGTGTCTCACATTCAATATCCTCATAAAGTTATATGCGAACGTCCTCATTTGAATATATATATATATATATATATATATATATATGTGTGTGTGTGTGTGTGTGTGTGTGTATATAGTCTTTATATTATCAGTTCGAACTGACAAAAGTTATATCAATTCTTTGTATGTGGGCTACTGGATTTAAATATTTTGACTGACAAATGCATACAGCAAAGTCAAAGTATTTAAATCCAGTGGCCCACATGCAATGAACTGATATAACTTTTGTCAGTTCGAACTGATAATAGAATTTCTGTATATATATATAAATATCATCGGTCTCTCTCTCTCTCTCTCTCTCTCTCTCTCTCTCTCTCTCTCTCTCTCTTTCTCTCTCTCAAACGTTCGAATTCTCCCTCTCTTCCCGGTAATAATTCTCTCCCTCCTACAAAATTCTCAATTACAAAATTGAATATAAAAAATTATTCATCTTTTTTGATTCAGGTAATTTCAAGTTAGTGTTTTATTATTTTTTTATTAATTTATTTTCCGGTTGCAATTTATTATTTGTAGTATGATATTATAATTTATTAAATATAAATATCACTTTAACCAAATTGTTTAATAATTTTATGTTACAATGTCAAACAACAATACTCATTATGTCTCTTTATCTATGTGTATTTTTGTTTTTCAATTAATGAAATTTTTTAGTATTGCTGAAATTCATCTACCATTATATATATATATATATATATATATATATATAGTTTTGTTTTAGTCAACCGTAGTAAAAAATACTGAGTACGCTCATGTCCATACACACGATTGTAAAATGCGTATGGTTTGACTTGAAGGGGAAGTGCACTACCACCTTAATATTATTATGCAATAATAATAATAATAATAATAATAATAATAATAATAATAAATTACTGAACTTATATGTATTATAACCTTAGTATGTTTTATAACCTTAGTACATTACAATTTTTTATATTATAATTCTTAAGTATTTTTTTAAAGAAGAATTGTATAAGTTTTTTTTTTATTATAAAGAATTATATAAGTTGATAAAAAGATAGATATATTTTCCGTTGATCCAAATATGATAAGAATTTCATTGTATAATGTTTACTGTTTAGGTACGAAGGTTGCAGTCAACGTATATACCGGAGCTCATATAAACTTTTCTTAAAAAAAAAAAAAAAAAAAAAAAAAAAAAATTGATTCATTTGGAGGGAAAAAGTATCACATACAATCATATACTGAAAAAACCCCGGCATAACCATATGTATATATATAGAACTTTGTCCCCTCAACCGGCACAAAATCCATAGAAAAATAAACCACAACCAATTCTTGAACGTAAATATTTATATTATTATATTAGGAAGGGAGCTCGTCACATCAACTTTAGGACGATATTCTTACCTAACTTTTGAGCGACCGCGAGATTGTTGTGATGGTTCCCGCTTTTTGTGGTTAGAATTATCTGGAGCTCATATAAACTTTGGCAAATACTTATACACCGAATCCTATTCAATAAAAATCATGTAATAACTCAACAAAATTCAAAGTCATGAATATGATCACCAAATTGCATGAATGATGAGAAGAACTAGACCATTATCTCGGCTTCAAATTTCGAATTGAAATATACATGTCTGTGTCAACAATATTTGGATGCAGTATCTCTTACTAATGTTTTGTTTTTGGACATTACATATGGTGCGACAATAAGACATTGTCGGATTGAATAAACATTTTTCATCCCCAAACCTCATCCGACATTAGGGGTGTGTATCTCCTACTAATGTTATACTCCTTTGAAAAAGAAATTTTCTTTTTAGACAAAATAATGATCTAATTGAATGTAAATAAAAACTTTGTCGTACTATGTCAAATCACAATCCCCTAATGATCATTCATGTGAAAAATCAATGTTGTTTGATCATTTCACACTTGGCCTTTTGTCAATGTGGCTGGACGCTCTCTGGGAGCCTCCACCACCACGGTTCAAAGCCATGTGTGTGCATATATTTGTATATATATTTTTTGTCCCACCTTGGCCTTTAAATCCCAAGTGTGGGTTGCCCTCTCTTGGTTCTGGGAGCATTCCTCTCTCCAATTGTGAGAGAAGCTGTATTCTACCTGTATCCTCTCCTCGATAGTGGAAGTAGTATTCCGGGCTGTGCTGATCTATTCTCGCTGGGTCTCGGTAGTGGTTATACATAAAAAAAAAATTATAAAAAAAAAAAAAGAAGTTGTTTGATCATTTCAAAGGAAAAATAAAATAAAAAATGAATGTTGTTTGATTGATTGACATAAGATTAAGATGCCTCCAGCTTGCTTATATCGATAAATATTAAATTTTGATAAAGAATAAAAATCAAAGACTTATCAGTTACTAAAAAAGAATAAAAAAGTATTGAAAAGGAAATTGATATGGACGTTAGTCATTAGTGTTCGTGGCCATGTGCGCCTCAGTGCGGCGTTTTTTTTTTTAATATTTTTTTTATAATAAAAACATCTAATCACATGGATATTTTGACGTCAGTTATAACAGTCCTCATATCTGTAGATTCTATAACGAGGTTTCTTTTTCACCACAACCAGCCGTCGCCCTTGCTTGTTTGACGATTCATTAACGTCGTCATAATTCTTTCTTCTTCTTCTTCTTATTATTATTTTTAAGTAGTTCTTTCTTATTTACCATATTATTATTATTTTTGAAGTAATAAAACTATAATTTTAGATATTATCGATTATATTTAATGTTGCAAGTATATAAAATTTTTATTTAAAATCTAACACGAATTGGTTTTAGGTAGGAATACACTGGAAGTCAATATAAATACAAAATAAAATATAATTTTCATATCAATAATGCTATATTGTCCAAATTTGGTGTCCAAATCTAGTACCCAAATGATGTGGCAACACCGTGGGCCATTCATTTAAATTGTATTAAATTTACATGTTTTAAATGAATGGCCCAGAGTGTTGTCACATTATTTGGGCACCAAATTTGGACAATGTAGCATTACTCTTTTCATATATATATATAATTTCTTTACACTTCTTGATTTAACAAGTAAGAATGTTATGTGGATTTAATTTGGCAACATGTGAAATATTTTATAAAACACTTGGAGCAATGCTTTCTCAAAAAGTATTTTAATAATTTTCATTTATTTCATCTAAATATTATTATGTATATAAATATTTAAAATAAATAAATAAATAATGCTGACAATATTTATATTTGTAGTAAATATTAAAATTGGTGGAATATTTACTACGATTATAAATATTTTATATTATTATAAAATTCATTTTTATTAACTGTTTATAAATGTGGTATATTGGAGAATTCTTAATTCAATCTTGATTAAAATTAGTAAATAATTAAATATCATATTTTTGATTGAAATCAATTTTTAATGATATAATTATTGAATAATATCACAAAACTAAATATCGATACCATTCTTAATATATATTGTACTTGACATTTTTGGATTTTTTGTATTTTAGAGATACTGTATCAATATAAAAAATATTAATTAATATCCCGATATTCTAAAAATATTTTCGTAATTCTACTTTTTTTTTTATTATATAAATTTGGATCTACGGTAGTACGGTACTTTAGCTTAAACCAATATTTACTTATTAGAAACAAACCAAACCACCACAAACGACTAATATGGACATCACCGCAATCCCAATAAACGTGGTGGGGCTCTAACACCGTCAGATAACGGCGTGAGCTGTCTGGTTCGTTTCACAAAGCCGCGTAAAAGCGGGTCCCAGTGATGGTTGGTCCATGGCTCCTCAAGCAGGCAAGCACCGCTACCATACCCTTACTACAAAGCAAAATTTAAATTACATTTGTCATTAATAAAACTATATTTATTATATAATAAACATATATATATACAGAAATTCTATTATCAGTTGGAACTGATAAAAGTTATATCAGTTCCTTGTATGTGGGCCACTGGATTTAAATACTTTAACTTGGCTGTATGCACTTGTCAGTCAAAGTATTTAAATCCAGTGGCCCACATATAAAGAACTGATATAATTTTTGTCAGTTCGAACTGATAATAGAAAGACTATATATATATATATATATATATATATTTGAAATATTATAATAAATAATTAGATTACTTGTGATGTGAGTTGTATAACAAAACACCTCTAAAACAGCCAATGGCCTCTTGCCAATGTGGTGTGACTCTTCAATGGGAGACTCCACCACCACGGTTCAATACCTGACATGCATGTATATATATATATATATATACTCATTCTTTGTCCCTCCTCTTGTGTGGGTGCCCTCTCCCCATTTGTGGGAGTAGTAGTCCGGGCTGTACTAGTAGAGTCCAATTCTCGTAAGGTCCCGGCAGTTGTTGTAATATAAAAAAAAAAAAAAAAAAAAATGAAAAATAACCTCTAAAACATTAATTAATTATATATATATTAAAAAGAACATCTTCAATATAAAGTTCAGTTGCAGAACCATCATGGCATTTTCTTATGAAATGATATTCCAATCTATGCAAAGATACTCTGTATCAAAAATTGACCCGACTACTATATCCTTAAAATTAACAGCTGGGTTTCTTAATGGCAGGTCATTCATCTGATTTGTGACTTTGATAGTAGTTGCTCGTTGGTGGGGTCCTCATTTTTTTTCCATAGTAGTGACAGCCTAATCGAACAGCCTGGAAAGGGTTGTGGTTGTACACACTAAAAAGATCTTCTTGGTGGTCTTTCATGGTGGCATTCTTGTTCTCTCTACTGGGATTTTGTACTCTCTTTCAATATGAGACAATTCAGTTTCTAGTCGACTGTACACATTTTTAGCTCCCATTGTGAGGTAAGAGTACTGTAAAAGCTTTGATTTTTATCTGCATTTTGTTGAAGTTCAAGTGAAATAGACCTTTTAAGTTCTTGTTTTATTACTGGGTTGGCATTGTTTTTTAGATCTAGGGTTTTGAAGATTCAGTTTTTTGGGCATTAGAAGTCTAGGTTTGTGGCATTTGGTTTTTGGTGGGATAGTTTTTGGTGTTAATGCAATTGGGAGTTTCAGATAATCAGATCTCATTAGACTGAAGCTAGGCTATGTTTTAGTACTGTTGTTCATGGTTTGCTAGTTGGGAATTTGGGTTGTCATATAAGCTGTTTAAGGGTTTTGATTTTGCCAATGGTGAAGATGAAACTAGGAAAGTGGGTGTCTATAGTTCTAGCTGTTGTTCTATTTGAGTTTGTGTGTCACAGATCATGTGCCGCGTTTGTTCCGGTTGATAACTACTTAATTGCTTGTGGTTCTTCACAAAATGTTACCTTCCAAGGAAGAACTTTTGTTCCTGATACAGAACAATCTTCACTTTCCCTGAAAAGTGAGAATTCTGTTGTTGCTAGCTCGAATGCTAGTTTTCTATCTCCTGTTTACCTATCTGCTCGAATCTTTTCGACCGTAGCTTCTTACAAATTCGAAATTGAACAAAGAGGCCGTCATTGGGTCCGTCTCTATTTCTCCCCTCTTCCAAAATCAGGCCAAAACTTGAATTCTGCACGGTTCACAGTAGCCACAGACAAATTTGTACTCTTGCACAATTTCACTTTCAAGAACTTCAAAGGTTCTTTTATGTTCAAGGAGTATGCAATCAATGTGACTTCCAATACCTTGACACTTACCTTCCTTCCGTCTAACAATTCAGTTGCATTTGTTAATGCAATTGAAGTTGTCTCTATCCCAGATGCGATCTTCCCTGATCAGGCTTTGGCTTTAAATCCATCTGCCCCTTTTAGTGGTCTTACTGCCCTTGGCTTCGAAACTGTTTACCGGTTAAACATGGGAGGCCCGCTGATCACCGCTCAAAATGATACCCTCGGAAGGACTTGGGAGAATGACGAGAAGTATCTCCATGTAAACAGCTCTGCTGTGAGGGTTTCGGTTAATCCTGCATCCATTAAATATACAGCTTCGATCACAAGTGAAACGGCACCAAATTGGGTTTATGCCACTGCTGAAGCCATGGGAAATGCAAACGTGGCTGATGTGAACTTCAACATGACCTGGGTCTTCTCTGTTAACCCGAACTTCAGGTACTTTGTTCGGGTACATTTCTGCGATATCACAAGTCTTTCGATGAACAATCTTGTGTTCAATTTATACATAAATGATGATATTGCCATTGCGAGTGTTGACCTGTCTTCCTTAACCACCGACCTGAATGTTCCCTACTACAAAGATTTTGTCTCCAATGCTTCGTCAGATCCTTCAGACACTTTGACTGTTAGTGTTGGTCCAGATACAGTAGCGGACATCACTAATGCAACCATGAATGGGTTGGAGGTCATGAAAATTAGCAATGAAGCTGGAAGTTTGGACGGCCTTTCTTCTGTCAAGATTCTTATACCCAATTCACCCTCAAAAAAGAAAAATGTTGGAATAATAATTGGTTCTGTGGTGGGAGCTGTAGTTGCTGTGGTGTTGATTGGTATCTGTTATTGTTGCTTAGTAAAACGCAAGTCGAAGACTACTCACCAGGGGCACTCATGGCTGCCTCTGCCATTGTATGGAAACTCCCAAACCATGACAAAGATGTCCACAACTTCTCAAAAAAGTGGGACTGCGAGCTGTATTTCATTAACTTCCTCTAATCTTGGTCGGATATTCATGTTCCAGGAAATCCTAGATGCAACTAACAAGTTTGATGAGAGCCTGCTTCTCGGTGTTGGTGGTTTTGGCAGGGTCTACAATGGGACACTTGAAGATGGGACTAAAGTGGCCGTCAAAAGAGGAAATCCCAGATCTGAACAGGGTCTTGCCGAGTTCCGAACTGAAATTGAAATGTTATCCAAACTCCGGCATCGCCACCTTGTCTCTCTTATTGGCTATTGTGATGAGCGGTCAGAAATGATTCTTGTGTATGAATACATGGCTAATGGACCCCTAAGGAGTCATCTGTATGGAACAGATCTGCCATCTCTATCATGGAAGCAACGACTTGAAATATGCATCGGTGCTGCAAGAGGGCTTCATTATCTCCATACTGGTGCAACTCAAAGCATTATTCACCGAGATGTGAAGACAACAAACATTCTCTTGGATGAGAGCTTTGTTGCAAAAGTAGCTGATTTTGGCCTCTCAAAAACCGGTCCTGCTCTTGATCAGACCCATGTGAGTACTGCTGTTAAAGGTAGTTTTGGTTACCTTGATCCTGAATACTTCAGAAGGCAGCAGCTAACAGAGAAATCCGATGTGTACTCATTTGGAGTGGTTCTGATGGAAGTTCTTTGCACTAGACCAGCTCTAAATCCGGTTCTTCCAAGAGAGCAGGTTAATATAGCAGAGTGGGCTATGACTTGGCAAAAGAAGGGCATGTTGGATCAAATCATGGATCCTAATCTGTCGGGGAAGGTGAATCCGGCTTCTCTTAAGAAGTTCGGAGAGACAGCTGAGAAGTGTTTGGCTGAGTATGGGGTCGACAGGCCATCCATGGGAGACGTCTTGTGGAACCTTGAATATGCACTCCAGCTCGAGGAGACGTCTTCTGCTCTCATGGAACCAGAAGATAATAGCACAAACCATATTCCGGGTATACAGTTGACACCACTTGAGCCATTTGATAATAGTGTCAGTATGATTGATGGAGGTAACTCCGGCACTGATGAGGATGGCGTAGATGTTGCCACAAGTGCCGTATTCTCACAGCTAGTAAATCCTCGTGGAAGATGAGAAGAGAAGACTACCATGCAGTTGTGATCCCAACCACCGGATGTCTTATTATAATGTATTTGGTCATCCAGCCTCAAGCATTCTTGGAAATTTTCCGAATGAGTGAATGAAGGTTATTTCTTTATTACATAATTCTGTTCGTTTACGTCAATTTTTTTGCCCACACTGTATTTAGCTTTTTATATAGTTGATTGATGGGTGCCAATTAATCCATCAAAAATTGAAAGTAAGTTACTTGAAGGATTCTATTGTTGTCTGGATTTAGATTCAGCTGGTTCAGTTGCTGATATTATAATTATTGTTTACACAATTACCAGATATGAAATGTACTGTTTATTACGTTTTCTTCACCGAATTAGTCTGTCTTGTGATGTTGGAATTGACTTGCAATGTTCGTAAATGTAGTATGTTTATATTCTTCCTTTTGCTAACTATGCACTGTCATTATGTAAATTTTCTGGTATGCCACAGTAGTACTGTACTAATGTACTTGCTTTCGACACAATTCCCAGGTTGCCAGAACCGGTATGTCAACTACAGTATCCGGTATTTCTAATAATTAGAAAATGACCGGAATGCTTGTTAATGAGTGTCTAGAACATGAACTTTTGCTGTATGCATTAAGAACTAGAGTATTATTATCCTTTATTAGCTAGTCAGGAATTAATAGGGAAAGATTTTCCCACTTCCGGCTTCCATATTCGTAGTATCTTACAGATATGAAGAAACTAGCCTAGTCGAATACAATGGTTTGACCTTGCTTTATGTTGAACTTCTGTAAATTGGAAGCACAAAATAAATATAAACCGAACAGAGGATTCAAATTCTTGAAACTTTGTAGTTGGAACTGGCCATGAAACAAATTTGAACGCTAGGTTAAATTTCTGAGTAGAAAGTACAGATATAAAAGAAACAAAAGATTTATAATTTATAACAGCACATAATTCACCTCATCTTCCCATCATTCAATTTTCAAGTATTTTCTAAGAACTAGTAACATTGAGTAATTTTCAGAGCATTCAACAGTTTTCGTATTCATTTCCTGCAAAATATTTCATTCCTGCTGGTGCCACTACCGGCACATTCCAGGATTCCGGTTGGAGAGAAGATACACGATGTACAATCTATAGAGAGAAGCGATAATGTTCTGTACTTGTCTTCACGGCCTATTACCGGCATTGCCATGTAAGATTTTTATAAAATTATGAGCAGCATATGATTGGGATGTTTAGATAAGAGAGAGTTGACTGGATAGAGCCCGTTACTAATACTTATGTATTCAATACGTGATTATTTATATTATGCTTATAGTGGTATCAGAACAGGTCGTATTGTTGTGTAGGTTGAATGGTTTTAATATCATAACTAGTGTTTTGTTTTTTATACACACAGGATTGAATTAAATCCATGTTTGAATTGTGTGTTGGTAATTAAGACGATGGGATTTTGGGGATTACTGTTATAATGTATTTGAATGGAAACTCACAAGTCTCAATTGCAACATAACATACATCTGCATCTGATAATTTGAGTATCAGACGCAATACTCATGCCACATACACACGGGTCGGTGGGTTTGTGGCATAAGATCCGCGCGGGTCAAAAGATCTAATCGATCCAGACCTGCATATTTGCACGGGTCGATGGCCCACACCCACGGATAGACAAGGGTCAGTGTGCATGAAGAACCGCCCCGGAGATCTTAACAAAACATCGGCCCACGCGAGTTTGAACGCGCCTGCGAGTGAGATTTAGAACTGCTGAAGTCGATCCACGCGCCTCCTCCTGCTACCGCGTGCGTCGATCCATGGAAGACGTCTTCATGTTTTCTGCTCAACCTGAGCTCGAGAAGAACGAAACGGTGATAAAGAAACCACCCGACCCTACGCTGAGTGCCAAGCGTGCTCGCGATTCCAATGAAGAGGACGGTGGAAATTTGAGGAGATCTGCGAGTGACAGCTTCAAATCGAAGCTCCTGAGCAACTCTAATCCAGATAGCTGGCTGGGGCTCGGAGCAAACAAGGATCAATTGAAGATTGGAGAGGGAGATATCTCATTTATGGATGGACCAAATGGACCGGTAATGAAGTTCTCGCCACTGCTGAAACAACAACTATGTAAACCTTGGTCAAATGCTGTGATTTTGAAGAGTATGGGAAGACACCACACACTGAACTTTATGTTATCGAAACTGAGACAGAAATGGCCTCTTATTGGACAGTGGCAACTAACTGACTTAGAGGATGGATATTTTGTTGCCAGGTTTCAGATGCTGGCAGACCTGGAATTTGTGCTAACAGGAGGGCCATGGGTCATTGCTAATCAATATCTTGTAGCCCAAAAATGGAGACCTAACTTTGTTCCCGGAGAAGATGACATACAAAAGATGCCGGTGTGGGTAAGACTTTCCAAACTCCCTATGGAATGGATCAATGTGGAGCTGCTGAAATGTATAAGAGGTATGTTGGGGACTACCTATAAAGTGGATCCCATCACTGAATCTCAAGCTAGAGGGCGATTTGCCCGGATTTGTGTAGAAATTGACATTACTAAGCCACTTAAGAGTGCTCTGGAGATAGAAGATAGAAGTATCAAAGTTGAATATGAAAGTCTGGGAATAATCTGTTTCAAGTGTGGTAGAATTGGGCATAGCAGGGAAGTTTGTATGGATGGTAAAAATGAGCAGAGCAGCGAAGTTAAGTCTCCTGAGAGGGACAAGGGAACTAATGATGCTATGAATGAGCTCTTTGGACCTTGGATGCAAGTTTCTTACGGAAGACAGGGGAGAGGGAATTTGGGCCCTAACTAGAATGGAAACAAGAATGGCAACTCAGGGAAAAATGGTAATGGTTTCCGATATACCAATGGAACTCCTACTCCTGGAGCTGGAAACTATGGGAAAGTTGGTAGTGGAACTAAAAATGTCAATGAACCTTCTACTTCTGGAGCTGAAAATTCTAGGCAAACTATGGGTAATATAAAAGATAGTAAGAGAGTGGTGGAGATAAAGGCGAAAAAAGGGGATTATCTGAAATTGGATGGGCGTAGGAGCTATAAGAATGCTGGGGGCTCGAGATTTGCTATTTTTAATGAAGTTGCGGAAGAAGTGACAGCTGTTGAAGGTCAGACAAGTGTTGACTCTGAGGAGAAGGTTTTGCCCAGCAACATTCTCACTGAGATTTCCAACCAGGATTTTGGTAACAAGAAGAAGACTGCCCCTTTTGCTAACAAATACCTGGCTCACCCTGTTACTGGCAAAGGTGTTTATAACAAACAACTCAAGGAAAATGTCAATGATAAATGGGGAAAGAAGACTGGTAAGGGCCTGAGTCAACCTTCTTCAACTACTCCTAGCACACAACCTATTAGCATGGATGAAGATATAGATGACTCTGGTGTTCTTCAATCCCTGCACAAAAATATTCTGGAGTCAGAGGTCCCTGAGTCTTCCAACCAGGAGATACGACCGCCCCCCCCTGGTAAGTTGCCTAATCCTAGTACTGTTGAGTTTACTGAATCTAGTACTACTTTGGTGGAAAAGGTTGATGTGTCTGGTGAGACTAATTTTGATGTAGTTGCCTCCAAATTGAAGGAGGTAATGGATACTATCTTGGAATAGATTTCCTCCTGTGTGTCTTTCCTTTTCCTTTGTCCTGATGATATGTACATGGAATGTGAGAGGGGCAGGCAAGAAAGGCTTTGTTAAAGTTATTTCTGATTTGAGAAGTTTGTGTCGCTTTGAGGTTATTGCTATCCTTGAACCCATGATTAGTGGTATAAAGGCTACTAAGATTGTTGATAAGTTGGGCTTTTCTAATAGATTTATTGTTGAGGCTATTGGATTTTCTGGGGGTATATGGCTTTTGTGGAATAGCAACAAAGTAAATCTCCAAGTAGTGGCTAGCTCTAAGTACACTATCACGGCAGTTTTGGCTGAAGGAAACTTTCTCTGGATTCTTACCATAGTGTATGCTAACCCGAATCCCATTGATCGTAGAATTCTCTGGAGATATTTAAGTGCTGTTAGGAACTGTTTTGAGGGCCCTTGGGTTGTCATGGGGGATTTCAATGAGATTATTAGCAGTGATGAAAAAAGAGGTGGTCGGTGTGGTTTCTCGAAAACAGGATTTATAGAGTGGATCAATGAGAACAAGCTCATTGACTTAGGGTTTGCTGGTCAAAAGCATACTTGGAGCACGAGGAGAGGAGTTAGTGGGGATATTATGGAGAGACTTGATAGAGGTCTTTGTTCTCAGGAATGGAGATTTAAGTTTGTTGAAGGTTTTGTCAAACACCTTCCCCGTGTTACTTCTGACCACTGTCCTATTGTGCTATGTCTCCATAGTTCCCACATACCTCTTAATTCCCTTAAACCTTTTAGATTCGAGGCTATGTGGTTGAAACATAAACAGTTTTCTGATTTTGTGAAGCAGTTTTGGAACACTCACAATAATTGTTTGGTGGACAAAATCCTTTTACTGTCCAATGAACTAAGAGAGTGGAATAAGAACAATTTTGGGTGTATTTTTCAGAAGAAGAGAAGAATCCTTGCTAGACTCAATGGGATTCAAAAAAGTCTTGGTGAGAAGTACAGTCCTGGTTTGATCAAGCTTGAAGCTAAACTCCATGATGAATATAAAGATATCATTGAGCAGGAGGAAATTTTCTGGCTCCAAAAGTCTAGGAATACCTGGCTTAGGGAGGGAGATAAGAATACTAAATTTTTCCATCTTGCTACTTTGATTAGAAGAAGATATAACAAGTTAGAAGGCTTAAAGGATGAGAACGGCATTTGGAGAAGCGACAAAGATAATATGAAGGATATTGCTACATCTTACTTTCTTAGTTTATTTTTGGCCCAACCAAGCCTGGATGGGTATGATAACTTGCCTGACGCTTTCCCCAGTCTTAGTGATAACATGTGTGTGAACCTTCACAAAGATGTTAGCGAGGAGGAGGTGAAAACTAGTCTTTTTGGGATTGGTGGTTTGAAAGCGCCTGGTCCTGATGGCCTCCCTGCCATGTTTTTCCAAAGCCATTGGGATGTCTGCAAGAAGGAATTAGTTGAGTTGGTGGTGAACAGTTTTAAAACTGGAAATTTCCCTCCCGAGTTAAACCTTACCCTGATCACCCTTGTCCCTAAAGTCCCCAGCCCACTGCATATGTCCCAACTTAGACCCATTAGTCTGTGCAATACCTCTTACAAAATCATTAGCAAAGTCATTGTTCAAAGGCTTAGAAACCTCCTACCTAACCTTATTAGTCCCAACCAAGTGGCATTTGTCCCCGGTAAGCATATACAAGACAATATTGTGGTTGTTCAAGAGATCCTGCATAAGTTCAAAATCATGAGAGGCAAGAAGGGTTTTATGGCTTGGAAAATCGATCTTGCTAAAGCCTATGATAAATTGCAGTGGAGTTTTATTAAAAATGTGCTCATTGAGGCGGGTATTGGGGGCCCTCTAGTGAAGCTTATTATGTGGTGTATTACCAGTGTCAAGTATAAAGTTGTGCTGAATGGTGAGCTAACTGATACTTTCTCTCCTGGTTGTGGCATAAGACAAGGAGACCCACTGTCTCCTTATATATTTGTTTTGTGCATGGAAAAACTGTCCCACTTGATTAATCAGAGGGCTTATTGTGGGAATTGGAAGTGTGTCAAGGTTTCTAGAAGGGGACCTCAGATATCCCATATGTTCTTTGCGGATGATCTCATCCTTTTTGGGCAAGCCACTATATCCCAAGCTCATATCATGAGAGATTGCATGGACACCTTTTGCAAGCTGTCTGGTCAACATGTCAGCTTCCCCAAATCCAGGATCTTCTGCTCTAGCAACACTAATGTGGGGGATGCTAAATCCATTGCTAGTATTTGTGGTTCTCCCCTTACCAAGAATCTTGGTACTTATTTGGGTGTCCCTCTTATTCATGGGAGAGTCACTAACCAAACCTACATGGACCTTGTTGAGAAAACCCAAAAAAGGCTTGCTTCTTGGAAGAGTGACACCCTTTCTCTTGCTGGACGGGCTACTCTAATCAAGGCTGTGACTTCTGCCATTCCTATCTATACAATGCAATCTGTAAAACTACCTAGGGAGATTTGTTGTAAACTGGATAAAATTAACAGGGATTTTCTTTGGGGTCACACTAACTCTAGGAAGACTATCCATCTTGTTAAGTGGGAAAAAGTGTGCCTTCCTAAAAAGTTTGGTGGCCTTGGAATCAAGACAACCAAGGGTATGAATCAAGCTCTTCTTGCTAAAACTGGGTGGCGCATTCTCCAAAATGAGGAGGGCATTTGGTGTAAACTTCTCAAGCACAAATACCTTGAAAATCTGCCCCTCACTGATATGGTTCACAAAAAGGGAAATGTTTGCTCTAGTACTTGGAAAGGCATAATTTTTGGTGCTAAATTAGTTACTAGAGGACTCAAGTGGCGGGTTGGGAATGGTAGCACAGTTCGGTTTTGGCTTGATGACTGGGTGTCTGATGTGGGAATTCTCAAAGAGCATGCCAAAGTTGTTCTCACTGACAGGTATTTAGCAGAGGTTGTGGGTGATTACTTTAGCAATGGTGACTAGAATATTCAGCAATTAGATGCTGTCTTGCCTTGGAATATTATTCAGAAAATTGTTAGCATTCATGCTGGAAGGAGATACAGTGGCTGTGACAAAATCATTTGGGGATGGTCTAGAAATGGTGATTTTTCTGTCAAGACAGCCTATGATGGTTCCCTGGAAAATGACAGTCTTTCCCCCTGGAAGTGGTACTTCATATGGAAGCTCAAGATTCCCACTAGAATCATTCATTTCCTCTGGACCCTCCTCCATGGCAAGATTCTCACCAACCAACAAAGGGCCATTCGGGGCCTAACTGATGACGCCATTTGTCCTAGATGTGAAGTTGGTGTTGAGGATGTCCAGCATTTGCTGCGTGGCTGCAGGTACGCTACTGATATCTGGGAAAAATTGTCTGTAGGTTCTACCTCTTCTCCCTCTTTTAAAGGTGATTTTGATGATTGGCTTACTAAAAATTTGCTCATAGATAGATTGGTGGCTGGTAACATTCCTAGTTATCTCCTTTTTGCTAGCACTTTGTGGTTCTTGTGGAAGTGGAGGTGCAATAAGATTTTTGATTTAAATTCCACCATCCCCCACTCTCCCCACTTAACCATCAAGGTGTTTGCTAAGGACTGGTTGGGTGCGACTAGTATTGAGAATAAAAGGGTTGTTTCCTTGCTTTCGGTTGCTTGGCTTCCTCCTAGTGAGGGGTGGTTAAAATTAAACATTGATGGCAGCAGAAATAGTGTTACTGGGATCATAACAGCTGGAGGTGTTGTGCGGAATCATCTGAAGCATTGGGTGAGTGGTTTTGTTTTGAATAAGGGTGCTGGAAGTGTGCTTGAAGCTGAGTTGTGGGGAATGTTTGAAGGCCTCAACGTGGTCTGGAATTCTAGGCACAGAAAAATCATGGTAGAATCTGACTCTCTCACCACAATACAGCTGCTCACCACTGATACGAATTCTAATCATCCCCTTCTGAGTCTTATCCAAAACTGCAAAAGAATGATTCATGATGATTGGATTTGTGAAGTTGCTCATGTGTATAGGGAAGGGAACATGGTGGCTGATGGGTTAGCTCGGTTGGGCCATGATATGGAGACTGGGCTGAGTATTCTTGAGGACCCTCCCATGGAGATTAGAAGCATTTTGGAGGCTGACATCGCTGGCCTTGCTCATTTCAGGCAGTGCCTGTCTCCCCCCTTTTCTTAATTTTCTTTTTGTTTCTATCCTGGGCGTAGCCCTCCTTAGTACCAAAAAAAAAGAACCGCCCTGGAAACCTTGAGGCGGGTAGAAGGAGAAACCAGACGGGTCGATGGTTTCGATGACCCAGACCCACGCCAGGCTCACGTGGGTAAAGAGTACTAGACCCGTCTCGCTCGGGCATGGCTCTATTTGAGTCGCCAATGGCCATCGCTTTTCCGACGATGGCATGGGTTGTAGCACTTAGAGATCCGCACGGATGCAGATCTCTTGGGTTGTAAAGATCTTAATGTTTTAACGTAGTGAATTAATTATTAAGATTTGTAGAAATTGTTCGGTTATCAATTATTAATGAGGTTGAAAAATTAATAATAAAATTTTTAATATTCTCGTGAATCGGATAACTATGTCTTCACGTAGTGAACTAGTCATTAAGATTTTGAGAAATTCGTTGATTATTAATTACTAGTTTGTTTGAAATTAATAATTTATTTTGAATATTTTCATGGATCGGATGATTATGTTTTTACATAATGAACTAATCATTAGGATTTTAAGAAATTCATCAGTTAACACTTAATTTTTTGATAAATTTAATAATTGATTGAATATTCTCGTGAATAAGATAATTATGTTTTCACGTAGTGAACTAATCATTAAGATTTTAATAAATTCGTTGGTTATCAATAATTAAATTTGAACAGCAATGATGAAATTATATGCATGTTAATCATCTTCGTATGAGGATTATCACATGTGATAGGTAATGTTTTTTTCCGTAGAATGTTTATCATCTTGAGATATTCATTTATAGAACTGCATTGTTGAAATAATTTATTTATATGATGTTTAGGGCAAAATAGTAATTTTACAATGTGTTGTGAATGTTAGAAATTTTTATAAAAAAGAATTCGGAAGTTACCTCTAATATATTTTCATTCAATTGAATGAAATGATGTAAGTGCCTAATAATTGTTGATGCCTACATATTCTATTTTCTCACAGATAATGTCCACTCAATGTGATTTTAAGAATGTTATATATTTCTCATTATTTTGCATAATTTTGCATTAAAAATTATGTGCGGCCATGTTGGATTGATTTAGAGAAATTATATAAAATTATGTTGAGTATGAGATATTGAAATTACAGTTCATGGTTTACAAATATGTAACCTATGACGGCAGTGAGAAAGCCCAAAATCTAACTTTGTCCCAAGAACAATATAAATAATTGTTATAAATATTTAATGTTATATATATACAGAAATTCTATTATTAGTTCGAACTGACAAAAGTTATATCAGTTCCTTGTATGTGGGCCACTGGATTTAAATGCTTTGACTTGACTGTATGCACTTGTCAGTCAAAGTATTTAAATCCAGTGGCCCACATGCAAGGAACTGATATAATTTTTGTTATTTCGAATTGATAATAGAAAGACTGTACATATATATATATTTTGTTAAAAAAAAAAGGTTAATTGCAGTAACGTAACCTCGGTTTATTGAATTTAGCAAGATTTTAAAAAAGATACCTAAAATTGGCACAAATAACCCCTGCCATCAAAGTCAGCCCGTTAGTACTTAATATGGGGAGGGTAATTATCCAATAATTAAAACAGCCCCTAAATTAAATATAATAATACCCCTGAGCTTTCTAATATTAGAAATCAACCCATTACCCATCCATCAAAAAATCCCACAAACCTACATAAGATGTTTCCGATGGTGGAGATCATCCCTGGTGATCACAAATTCAATCACAAATTCATCTTCTACAATCTAAAACACAGATTCAAACAAAAATCCATCTTCAGTCTCAAACACCTATTCAAATAGAAATCCATCATCTTTTTATTTTAGGGCAAATCCATCTTCTACAATCTCAAACACAAATCCATCATCTATAATCTCAAACATAGATTCAACACACAAATCCATCTTCTACAATTTTCTTCCATCAAATTCCAAGAAGAAAAAACACATCTACTTCATCAATCTAACTCATCATCTTTAATCAAAATTCCACACATCAAAATTCCACACAAATAAATAAATAAATAAATCAAGAAAAAAATATGGAGTAGTAGATCTAAATAAACAAAAATTTAGATTTGCTCCATCAATTGAGAAGATCGGCTCTATTGCAGATGGAGCTCCTCAATCTGAGATGGCGTTCCATTTGAGATGGAGTCAACTCCATCACAGATCAGATGGAGTTCGGCTTCATCAAATAGATGGAACGCAACTCCCTCTCTGACCGAGTCAACTCCATCGTCTGAGATGGAGGCGACTCCATTATCTCTTAGAAGACGGAGAGAACACCGATGAGGATTGTGAACCCAAAGAGAAGTCACCGAGTCAATGGTGCCATAGATTTCTCTGAGTTCGAGACACACAACTTGGAAGAAAAGACGATGAAGTGATCCACCATTTTTTTAATTTTAATTTTTCAACTTTTAATTAAAAAATATTTTATGTTTGGGATGATTTGGCATGGATAATTTTGTCTTTCTATAGGTCAAGGTTAGTCAATCGTTAAAGTTAACAGATTGACTTGATGACAAAGGGAGTTTGTGTTAATTTAGAATATTATTTTGAAATTTCGCAAGATTCAATAAACTAAGGGTAAGTTAGTGCAATAAACCCAAAAAAAACTGTAGATATCAAACCAAGTACATTTGACTTTTTTTAAAATAAAAAAATGACATATATATATATAAACATTGGCCCATGCTCGCATATGCAATGGTCCGCCCTGATAGCAAGGAACATTTTTTTTGTCCCAATAAATCTACCTAATAGTCTATTTACATGCTTTTAAAATGGATATTTAGGTTACCATTTTTGTAGAAACCAATCATCAAATTTACAAATCGCTCCAATAGATTACATCTAGTACGACATTATTTATCCATATCATTTTCCATTTGATAATATATAGTTATTTAATTACCATTTAAAATGTCCTTTAATAACTTGACAAGAATACTTGTATCATCTTGGAGATGAATGAAATCTGTTTAAGGAGCAAACCTCGTAAGTGAAAAAATATCATAGGACATATATAATCCATGTAGCTAAAAACTTTAATCATTTATTTGTATTTATTTCATTATTTCAGCCATTCATACATTATGTCAATAAACTTTAATCATATAAATATATAGAGGAAATAGGGGTTAATAGCCAAAATTAAGGTCTCTCACTGTTTTTGTCCACCATTATCATTTTTATTGTTTTTGTCACTAAATGGGCTGTGAGGACATAATTGCCCTTATTTGTTTTTTCTTAATCTCTTCTCTTTCCTTTCTCTCACTCATTTCACGCCTTCCACTTCTCTCTCCTTTCCCACTTCTCTCTCTTTTCTCTCTCCATCACGCCTCCTCCTCCTCCTTCTTCTTCTTCTTCTTCTTTCTCTCCTCCTCTCTCCTCCTCTTTCCTTCTTCTTCTTCTTCTTCTTCTTTCTCTCCTCCTCTCTCCTCCTCTTTCCTTCTTCTTTCATGCCTCCTCCTCCTCCTCCTTCTTCTTCTCCTCTTTCTCTTCCTCTTTTTTTTTTTCCAGATTTTTAAAAATATTTCAGATTTAAAAAAAAAAAAAAATTGAAGATCGGATGACCGATCAACGATCGGACGTCCGATCTTCCCTCCTCCTTCTTCTTCTCTCTCCTCTCTTCTCTTTCTTTTTCACGTTTTTTCCAGATTTTTTTTTTAAATTTCAGTTTTTTTTTTTTTTTTTTTTGAAATTTTGTTTCAGATTTTTAAGTTTGGTTGTGGTTGTGGTTGTGTTTGTGTTTGTGGTTGATTTTAGGGATTTTTTTAAAAAAAAGTTCAGGTTTTTTTAGGGATAAAAATTTCAAATTTGAAAAAATCACGTTTTTTTTGCAGTTTTTTTTTTTTTAAATTTCAGTTTTTTTTTTAATTTTGAAAAAAAACTCAGATTTTTATGTTTAGGTTGTGGTTGTGGTTGATTTTAGGGATTTTTTTAAAAAAAATTTCAGATTTGAAAAACACACCAGATTTTTTTAAAAAAATTCAATTTTTTTTTTTTGTTGAAAAATTTCCAGATTTAAAAATGGTTTGGATTTGAGTTGTGGTTGTGATTTTAAGGGTGGTTGTGGTTGTGGTTAAGGTTGAGTATTGTTTGTTTAAAAAAAATTCAGATTTTGTTTTGTTCAAAAAATTTTCCAGAAATTTTAGGTTTGAATATTGTAAGTTTGAGTATTGGTTGTGTTATTTTTTTTCCAGACCGGTGTGTTTAATTGTGTTACTGGTGACCAATTAAACACAACACAATTAAACACACCAGGTGTAAACCAATTAAACACACTGGGGAACCTAATTAAACACACCAACATTATCATTAAACACACCGGACTAATTAAACACATCAGGCAAAATAAATTAAACACCGGACTAATTAAACACACCATACCGCTAATTAAACACACCGGACAAAATGAATTAAACATACCGGACTAATTAAACACACCGGACTAATTAAACACACCAGGCCACTAATTAAACACACCAGACAAAAACCAATTAAACACACCAAGCCAAGCCAATTAAACACACCAGTGCAAACCAATTAAACACCCTAGGCCAAACCAATCAAACACCTCAGTGCAAATCAATTAAACACACCAGTGCAAACCAATTAAACACCCTAGGCAAACCAATTAAACACACCAGTGCAAACCAATTAAACACCCTAGGCAAACTAATTAAACACACCAGACAAAAACCAATTAAACACACCAAGCCAAACCAATTAAACACACCAGTGCAAACCAATTAAACACCCTAGGCCAAACCAATCAAACACCTCAGTGCAAATCAATTAAACACACCAGTGCAAACCAATTAAACACCCTAGGCAAACGAATTAAACACACCAAGCAAAATGAATTAAACACACCAGACCACCAATTAAACACACTAGACAAAAACAATTAAACACACCAGTGTTTAATTGTTTTTGCCTTGGTGTGTTTAATTAGTCCGGTGTGTTTAATTCATTTTGTCTAGTGTGTTTAATTGATGGTCTGGTGTGTTTAATTCGTTTTACCCTGGTGTGTTTAATTGTTTTTGCCTTGGTATGTTTAATTGTTTTTGTCTGGTGTGTTTAATTGGTGGTCTGGTGTGTTTAATTGTTTTTGCCTTGGTGTGTTTATTTGTTTGTCTGGTGTGTTTAATTGGTGGTCTGGTGTATTTAATTAGTCCGGTGTGTTTAATTCATTTTGCCTAGTGTGTTTAATTAGTCCGGTGTGTTTAATTCATTTTGCTTGGTGTGTTTAATTCGTTTGCCTGGTGTGTTTAAACAAAATAAAATCTGAAAAGTTTGTTTGAAAAAGATCAAATCTCAAAAATCTCAAAAAAATTTCAACAAAACCCAAACCCAAATACAACTCCCACCATTCATAAAAACAACCACAACTCAAACTTAAATACAATCACAAATTAACAACTAACACTCAAATCCAAACATTTTTTTTTTTTAAATCTGAAAATTTTTCAAAAAAAAAAAACTGAAATTTTTTAAAAAAATCTAGAAAATTTCCCAAATCTGAAAATTTTTGTTTAAAAAAACCTGATTTTTTTTTTAAATCTGGAAAAAAAAAAAAAAAGAAAGAGAAAGAGAAGAAGAAGAAGAAGAAGAAGATGAAGAAGAAGAAGATGAACTTGTGAGAGAGAGGAGACGTGTAAGAGAGAGGAGGAGAGAAAGAGAGAAGGATGAGAGAAAGAAGAAGAAGAAGTAGGCGTGAGAAAAGGAGAGAGAGAAAGAGGGAAAAATTTTTTTGTAAAGAAGAGCAATCTTGTCCAAAAAGTGGAAATTTTGACAAAAATAGTAAAAATATTAATTATGTACAAAAACAATAAACCCTATAATTTTTTGGCTAGTTATGGAGTTCACCCTATATATATATATATATATATATATATATATATCCGTCTTTAGGTTGCAACAACTAGTTCTTCTTCTTCTTACATTCTTCAACGCATGATCCCAGACAACTTGTTAATTTGTTGGCATCCTCCTCTGCATCAACATTATATTTCATTACCAATAGTAATCGAATATATATATATATATATATATACAATGGTTCTCTCATAAGGGATCCCTTATTTTAATTTCGGTATGGACCACCATGAAATCATATCGATTTGAATGAATTTTAATCTGAATTTTTTTGTGAATGATAAGTTCGTTGAAATCTACCTATGAATAAAATTTGAGAATTTTTCAAGCACGAAAACTATTTTTACCGATTTTTTAAAATACGAAGGCATTAGAAAAATAGGCGAAATATAGGAAATTCAAGAAAAATAGTTTTCATGCTTGAAAAATTCTCAAATTTTATTCATAGGTAGATTTCAATGAACTTATAGTTCACAAAAAAATTCAGATTAAAATTCATTCAAATTGATATGATTTCATTGTGGTCCTTACCGAAATTAAAATAAGGGATCCCTTATGAGAGAACCACTGTATATATATATATATATATATATATATATATATGTGCGCGCGCGCGTGCAGGGGCTGAGGTACCTTATGCACAGTGGGGGCTCAAGGCCCTAGTGTGAGCCAAAAAAAAAAAAAAAAAAAACTTTTTTATTTTATTTTATATATTTTAGATCTGATTTTTGAATAGGGGTTATAATTTAATCCCGATCTCCTAGTGTTCGAAATAAACCATGTTATAGCTAATTTAATCTAAATTATAATTAATAATTAGTATTTTATTTTTAAGCTATCACCCTAATTTGAACCTAGTTATATTTACTAGGCTTATATTGATTGTTCTTGCTGTGTAATAGCTATACTATTTTTGAGTTTAGAAGTTGTGATAATTAGTGTTATGTGATGCTTATCGATAATAATTGAATCCAAATTCAATTTCTTTTACTATTATTTATTACTTGTTATTGATTTATTTAATATTATTTTAACCTTTCTTAATTGAATTTCTACCACTGCTTTTCATAATAGTTGTGATAAGTAGAATACTTAAAGATGAACTAAATAATCTTATATTCAAAAAGAAATAAAAACAAGAAGAACAATATCAAAAATAAATAAATAATAATAACAAGAAAAAAACATAAACAATGAAAAATTACAATATTTATTCGTAAAATAATGAATTACAATCTAGTTTTATAATAAGATTTTTTGTTTTGTATTTATAATGAATTCACTTTAAATTTATACAAAATAATTGATTAATAAATATTACTAGACATGTTTTTGATTTTATTTTATTCTTCTACTTTTTTGTAAATCATTGATTTATTGATTCTAAATAAATTAAAACTATAAAATAATGAAAAATACTAATGATAAAATAAAATGAATCATAATAATAGATGGAATATTTTAGTACAATAAATTAAAATTTGAGATTTTAGGGTTTATTGATTGGATATGTTAGGTATGTCAAACTAAAATTAACTATTAGAAATAATATTAGATTATTTAATATAAAATAAAATTGAATTAAGTAATTACAAATTGAGGGTAGTTAAGAAGTTGACAATGACGGAAAAGAGAAAGTGAATAGTTTTATTTCAAAAGAAATGAAAATTTGAGAAAAGAATTGGAAAAGATAGTAAAATAAAAATAACATAAAAGATTTATTAAAATTACAGGATAAAATTGAATTAAAAAAAAAGGATATTTATTTTGCTCGAAAATTGTAAATAATGGGACTTAAACCCACCACTACTAATGTGGAAGAAAGGTACACAATATTGTGTTGATTAATATATATATATATATATATATATATATATATAATCAAAATCAAATTTTTTTAAAAATTATTTGAGATGGGGCACAGGCTCCACCTAGCCCTAAGGTGGGTTCGCCCCTGGACACCGTATGTGTAATATATAAAAGAATGCAGAGTTTAAGATATATTCATACCGGAGTCGTAATTGGCGCACTTGGATTTTGAACATCAAGGCCTGGTACTTGACAACTTGTTTCACAAATTTTAAAACAGGTAGGTGACCATGAATCAGGTGGTTGGCCAATACAGGGTAGAATGCAGTCCCTGTAGCAATTCTCATCGAGACGAGCTGTTACAACTGCTATTATCATGAATATCACCAAGGTTATTGTCAGATTATTCTTCACCATTCTGGAGCTCTTTCTCTCTTTAATCTCCCTCTGACTTTTTTTTTTCTCTGTTGAAATATTTTAGTATGAGAGAGTTGGTTAAATAAGATTCCAATTTACACAGGAAAAACTCTATTACATATCAAGTTTTAAAATTAAATGCTCCTATAGTCATAACTTACACAATATGACAATAATGAATATAAATTACAGGACCATAAATTCTTTGGGTGTTACCAGAGAAATGAGAAAGATGATAAGTTTGATTTTGTCAATGTGGACATCCACATACATTGAAACGTTGAATAATGTTGAATAATGTTTTCATAACAGATATGCTATTATTATCATATTTATCATCTTTCTCATTTCTCTGGTAACACCCAAAGAATTTATGGTCCTGTAATTTATATTCATTATTGTCATATTGTGTAAGTTATGACTATAGGATCATTTAATTTTAAAACTTGATATGTAATAGAGTTTTTCCTGTGTAAATTGGAATCTTATTTAGCCAACTCTCTCATACTAAAATATTTCAACAGAGAAAACAAAAAAAAAAAAAGTCAGAGGGAGATTAAAGAGAGAAAGAGCTCCAGAATGGTGAAGAATAATCTGATAATAACCTTGGTGATATTGTTGATAACAACAATTGTAACAGCTCGTCCCGATCTGATATGCTACAGGGACTGCATTCTACCCTGTTTTGGCCAACTACCTCCCTGTTATAAAAATTGTCAAACACGTTGTCATGTACCAGGCCTTGATGTGCAAAATCCAAGTGCGCCAATTTCGACTCCGGTATGAATATATCTTAAACTCTGCATTCTTTTATATATTACACATACGGTGTCCAGGGGCGAACCCACCTTAATTAGGGTTAGGTGGAGCCTGTGCCCCATCTCAAATAATTTTTTTAAAATTTTGGTTTTGATTATATATATATATTAATCAACACAATATTGTGTACCTTTCTTCCACATTAGTAGTGGCGGGTTTAAGTCCCATTATTTGCAATTTCCGAGCAAAATAAATATCCTTTTTTTAAATTCAATTTTATCTTGTAATTTTAATAAATCTTTTATGTTATTTTTATTTTACTATCTTTTCCGATTCTTTTCTCAAATTTTCATTTCTTTTGAAATAAAACTATTCACTTTCTCTTTTCCGTCATTGTCAACTTCTTAACTATCCTCAATTTGTAGTTACTTAATTCAATTTTATTTTATATGAAATTATCTAATATTATTTCTAATAGTTAGTTTTATTTTGACATACCTAACATATCCAATCAATAAACCCTAAAATCTCAAATTTTAATTTATTGTACTAAAATATTCCATCTATTATTATGATTCATTTTATTTTATCATTAGTATTTTTCATTATTTTATAGTTTTAATTTATTTAGAATCAATAAATCAATAATTTACCAAAAAGTAGAAGTATAAAAAAAATCAAAAACATGTCTAGTAATATATTTTAATAAATTATTTGTGTATAATTTTAAAGTGAATTCATTATAAATACAAAACAAAATTTCTTATTATAAAACTAGATTGTAATTTATTATTTTACGATTAAATATTGTAATTTTTCATAGTTTATGTTTTTTTCCTTGTTATATTTATTTATTTTTGATACTATCACAACTTCTAAACTCAAAATGTAAACTTTACCCAAAAAATATATATCAATTACACAGTAAGAACAATCGATTTATAGTAAACATAACTAGGTTCAAAATAGGGTGATAGCTTAAAAATAATACTAATTATTAATTATAATTTACCACAAGTGTTAAATTAACAATCACAATTCACTAATTACTTAAAAAAATTAGAAAGTATGAAATCAAAGGCAAAACTACAAAATTAAAATGACACGAAATGGAATATACAAGTAGAGACATTTAATTCACAAATTCTGCTAATATAATAAATCAAAATGACAAAGCCTATTTTCAGTCTCAGTTTTTGTGTGACGAAGACCCTCAACATAGTGCGGGTGTGGGGCATCTCAATTTCTCATTTTTAATAGTAAAAGTGAAAACAGAAGACGTAGACAGGTTTTGTGTTTTAGTTGTAATTGTTTTTTTAATAAAAGATAAATTTAGATTAAATTAGTTATCACATGGTTTATTTTGAACACTAGGAGATCGGGATTAAATTATAACCCCATTAATAAATCAGATCTATAAAATATACTAATCACTAGGGGCTTGAGCCCCCACTGTGCATAGGGTACCTCGGCCTCTATACATATATATGTTCAATTACTAATTACAATGAAATATAATGATAATGCAGGGGAGGATGTCAACAAATTAACAAGTTGTCTGGGATCATGCGTTGAAGAATGTAAGAAGAAGAACTACTTGTTGCAACCTAAAGACGGATATATATTTATGAATAAAGTTTGTTTACATAATGTATGAATGGCTGAAATAATGAAATAAATACAAATAAATGATTAAAGTTTTTAGCTACATGGATTATGTATGTTCTATGATATTATTGTTATTTGCAAATCAACAATCTGGTGAGGACCTGTAGAAAACGAAATCAAAATAACACAAGCCAACACGTTGAAAATTCGTTAGGGAAAAACCGAGTCTCGTGTTACACACGGTGTCCTTAAGACGATTTCGCCGTATATTACACCGTATGTGTATAGCGATCGTCTCCCAGGATACAACGGTTTAAATAGTGGAAGTGCGAAGCACAACCCACTCTCAGCGAACTCTAATCGAGCTCAAACTTACCAAGAATAGAGAAGGGAAGGGAAGAGAAGAGAAGAGAAGAGTAGAGAGAATTTTAGTTGTTATGTGTGATTTTTTTTTTTTTTTTTTTTTTTGGATGGATGATATGAGAGGAGCTTAGGTTATTTATAGGCAAATACACCACTTGGTTCTTAAAGATCTTGAATACACCACATGGTTCTTGAAGCTTCTTGAACACACCACTTGGTTCTTGAATACACCACATGGTTCTTGAAGCTTCTTGAACACTTTTTTCTACACTTCTCTTGAAGCTTCTTGAGTACACTTCTCTTGAAGCTTCTTGAACACACCACTTGGTTCTTGAATACACCACATGGTTATTGAAGCTTCTTGAACACTTTTTTCTACACTTTCCTTGAAGCTTCTTGAATACTCTTCTCTACACTTTCCTTGAAGCTTCTAGAATACATTTCTGTTGAAGCTTTTAGACCCTTAGTGAGTAAGCAAACCGAAGCTTCTAGAATACGCTTATTTGATTCTTGGTGAGTAAGCAAACTGAAGCTTTTAGAATACGCTTCTTGATTAAGGAAAATAATTTAATTAAATAATAATTAAAGCCCGATTCTGTATTCTTGGTGATCAAGTAAGAATTTCAGAATCAAAATAGTTAAAGCATTACCGATGATGGGACAGTATATGAGTCAAGGGAATGTTCCTATGGCAAATTCCTACACAAATTCGGTGCCATTACCGATGCATCATATGGAGAAGCCGGATAAATTCAGTGGACTGAACTTTAAGCGATGGCAGCAAAAGATGCTGTTTTATCTAACCACACTAAACCTTGGTAGGTTTTTGACTGAAGAAGCTCCTCAACCTAATAGTGGTGAAGGGCGAGATGTTCAGGTATGGAGTGCTATTGATGCATGGAACCATTCGGAGTTTCTGTGCAGCAATTACATACTAAACGGGCCGTCAGATTCACTATATAGCGTTTATTCTTCAAAGAAAACAGCCAAAGAACTGTGGGAGTCATTGGAACGAAAATACAAAACTGAGGACGCTGGATCTAAAAAGTTTGTTGTAGGCCGGTTTCTTGATTACAAAATGGGGGACTCCAAGGCAGTTATGAGTCAAGTCCAAGAACTTCAAGTGATTCTGCATGAGATACATGCCGAAGGGATGGTCTTGAGTGAAACCTTCCAGGTAGCTGCAATCATTGAGAAGCTTTCTTCTTTATGGAAGGATTTCAAGAACTATCTCAAACATAAGCGAAAGGAGATGAAGATCGAGGATCTGATTCTCAAGCGTCGTATTGAAGAAGATCATAGGAAGTATGACAAGAAAGATGTCAGAGTGCCTGAAGCAAAGATCAATGTAGTTGAGCATGGGCAAACTTCTAAACCAAAGAAGAACAAGCCTGGGAAAGGATTCAAATTGGGTCCAAAGGGAGGAGTCTCCAAGAAGCCAAAATTCCAAGGCAAGTGCTTCAATTGTGACAAACTGGGTCACAAATCTTCTGAATGTAGGTTGCCAAAGAAGAAAAAGAACCACGAGGCAAACGTGGTTGCTGGGATCTTAAAAGATGTATCTGAGATCAATCTCTCTGCAGTTGTGACAGAAGCAAACCTGGTCGGGTCAAACCCAAGGGAGTGGTGGTTAGATACTGGGGCCACTCGCCATATATGCTCAGACAGGGAGATGTTCAATACGATTGAAGAAGAGATGAATGGGGGAAAGTTGTTTATGGGCAACTCAGCCACAGCTGACGTCAAGGGGCGTGGTCAAGTCGTTCTCAAAATGACTTCTGGAATAACCCTGAGTTTGAACAATGTGCTGTATGTACCTGAAATTCGTAAGAACTTGGTGTCCGGTTCGCTGCTAAATCAGCATGGGTTCAAAATGGTGTTTGAATCAAACAAGGTAGTTTTAACTAAACATGGTACTTATGTGGGTAGGGGATATGTGACTGAAGGGCTTTTTAAGCTCAATGTATCTGTTGTTAAACAAAGAAATAAGGAATGCTTTAACTATTTGGATTCTGAAATTCTTACTTGATCACCAAGAATACAGAATCGGGCTTTAATTATTATTTAATTAAATTATTTTCCTTAATCAAGAAGCGTATTCTAGAAGCTTCAGTTTGCTTACTCACCAAGAATTAAATAAGCGTATTCTAGAAGCTTCGGTTTGCTTACTCACTAAGGGTCTAAAAGCTTCAAGAGAAGTGTATTCTAGAAGCTTCAAGAGAAGAGAAGAGAAGAGTAGAGTAGAGTAGAGAGAATTTTAGTTGTTATGTGTGATTTTTTTTTTTTTTGGATGGATGATATGAGAGGAGCTTAGGGTATTTATAGGCAAATACAACACTTGGTTCTTAAAGCTTCTTGAATACACCACATGGTTCTTGAAGCTTCTTGAACACACCACTTGGTTCTTGAATGCACCGCATGGGTCTTGAAGCTTCTTGAACACACTACTTGGTTCTTAAATACACCACATGGTTCTTGAATGCACCACATGGGTCTTGAAGCTTCTTGAACACACCACTTGGTTCTTGAATACACCACATGGTTCTTGAAGCTTCTTGAACACTTTTTTCTACACTTCTCTTGAAGCTTCTTGAGTACACTTCTCTACACTTTCCTTGAAGCTTCTTGAATACTCTTCTCTACACTTTCCTTGAAGCTTCTAGAATACACTTCTGTTGAAGCTTTTAGACCCTTAGTGAGTAAGCAAACCGAAGCTTCTAGAATACGCTTCTTTGATTCTTGGTGAGTAAGCAAACTGAAGTTTCTAGAATACGCTTCTTGATTAAGGAAAATAATTTAATTAAATAATAATTAAAGCCCGATTCTGTATTCTTGGTGATCAAGTAAGAATTTCAGAATCCAAATAGTTAAAGCATTCCTTATTTCACCACATTTTTTTTTTTTGCTCACCTTGAGACTCAATTTCTCATTCATCCATTAACCATTTTGTGAGTTTGGGTATATCATTTCGAAGCTCTCACGGAGGAGAATTTGAATACATTTCCACTTTCATGGAATTAATCATACTCAATTTGTCCTCTCAAAATAAGAGTCTATCACAAAATTTTCCAACAATTATTTCATTTACGAGGTCTGCTCCTTAAACAGATTTCATTCATCTCCAAGATGATACAAGTATTCTTGTCATGTAATTAAAAGACATTTTAAATGGTAATTAAATAACTTTTTTTTTTTTTTTTGATAGGAAAAAACAAACGACAAAACAAACAAAACAAATTACCTGGGACAATCCTCCCGGACAAACCGCTCCAGACACGGAGGGTAAGACTCCATCCAGAAATGGTCCTCCACAATAGATAAGGCCATTTTAGAAAGAGAATGAGTGACAACATTCGCGTTTTTACTAGCAAAAACAACCACAGCTCTAGAAACAACCCAATATCAGCAGCAATATGAGACTTAGAATTAACTAAATTTACCACTTCTAAAGCATCAGACTCAATAATAACAGGCTCTAAACCAGACTCTCTTGCGAACACAATACCGCGCAAAATAGCCAAAGCTTCTGCAACCACAGGAGAGAAAAGTGCGTCAACCCTCTACGTACTTATATATTATCAAATGCAAAATGATATGGATAAATAAAGTCGTACTAGATGTAATCTATTGGAGCGATTTGTAAATTTGATGGTTGGTTTTTGCAAAAATGGAAACCTAAATATCCATTTTAAAAGCATGTAAATAGACTATTTGGGGGATTTATTGGGACAAAAAAATGTTCCTTGCTATTAGGGGCAGAGTAGCGGACCACTGAAGAGGGCAGCAGGAGCCAATGTTTATATATATATATATACCAGTCATTTTTTTATTGTTAAAAATGTCAAATGTACTTGGTCTGGTCGCTACAGGATTTTTCTGTTTAATTGCACTAACTTACCCTTAGTTTATTGAATCTTGCGAAATTCAAAAAGATATTTTGAATTAACTCAAACTCCCCTTGTCATCAAGAAAATCCGTTTACTTTAACGATTGACTAACCTTGACCTGTAGAAAGAAAAAATTATCCATGCCACATCATCCCAAACATAAAATATTTTTTAATTAAAAGTTGAAAATTAAAATTAAAAAAAATGGTGGATCACTTCTCTTTTCTTCCAAGCTGTGTGTCTTGAAGTTGGCAACTTTTCTTTGGGTTCACAATCCTCATCGGCGTTCTCTCCATCTTCTAAGAGATAATGGAGTTGCTTCCATTTGAGATGGAGTTGACTCCGTCAGAGAGGAAGTTGAGTTCTATCTATTTGATGGAGCCGAACTCCATCTCAGATGGAGGCGCTCCATCTGCAATGGAGCCGATGTTCTCAATTGATTTGATTTTTTGTTTATTTAGATCTATTGCTCCATATTTTATTCTTTATTTATTTATTTGTGTGGAATTTGATTAAAGATGATGATTTAGATTGATGAAGTAGATATGTTTTTTCTTTTTGGAATTTGTTGGAAGAAAATTGTAGAAGATGGATTTGTGTTTGAATCTATGTTTGAGATTATAGATGATGGATTTGTGATTGAGATTGAAGATGGATTTATGTTTGAGATTGTAGAAGATGGATTTGACTTTCAAAAACAAAATAAGAAGATAGATTTTTGTTTGAATATGTGTTTGAGATTGAAGATGCATTTGTGTTTGAATCTATGTTTGAGATTGTAGAAGATGGATAAGACATTTAAAAAAAAAAAATAGGGATTTGTGTTTGAATGTGTTTGAGATTGTAGAAGATGGATTTGTATTTGAATTTGTGATCACCAGGGGTGATATCCACCGCCGGAAACATTAGAAAGTTTAGGGGTATTATTATATTTAATTTAGGGGCTGTTTTAGATTATTTGTTTTATTTGATAAATGAGATGACCAAATTACCCTCCCCACATTAAGTACTAACGGGCTGACTTTGACGGCAGGGGTTATTTGTGCTAATTTTGGGTATCTTTTTTAAAAACTTGCTAAATTTAATAAACTAAGGGTACGTTACTGCAATTAACATTTTTTTTAATAAAAAAATATATAAATAATACTAAATATTTACAACAATTATTTGTATTGTTCTTGGGACAAAGTTAGATTTTGGGCTTTCTCACTGTCGTCTTAGGTTACATATTTGTAAACCATGATCTGTAATTTCAATATCTCATAATCAACATAATTTTATTTAATTTCTCTAAACCAATCCAACATGGTCACACATTATTTTTAATCCAAAATTATGCAAAATAATGAGAAATAAATAACCTTCTTAAAATCACATTGAGTGGACATCATCCGTGAGCAAATAGAATATGTAGGCATTAACAAGTATTAGGCACTTACATCATTTCATTCAATTGAATGAAAATATATTAGAGGTAACTGCCGAAACTTTTTATGAAAATTTCTAACATATTCATAGCACATAGTAAAGTAACTATTTTGTCCTAAACATCATATAAATAAATTATTTCAACAAGGCAGTTCTATAAAAAATGAATGCCTCAAGATGATAAACATTCTACGGAGAAGAACATCACCTATCACATGTGATAATCCTCCTACGTAGATGATTAACACATGCATATAATTATATCATTGCAGTTCAAATTTAATAATTTATAACCAACGGATTTCTTAAAATATTAATTGTTAGTTCACTATATGAAAACATAATCATCTGGTCACCCCGTCATGAGGATTTAAAGCCTCGGGATAGGGTGACCCGATGTCGAGTCACCCTGTCTCGAGGCTTTTTTCAAGCCATGAAAATTGCAAGGGCGATTTAATCTTCATAAAATGAAAAGAAAAAAAAAATCGTTGATATTTCAAAACTCTCAAAATAAGGCTAATGAGGTTGAAAAAATAATTTTAAAATGTAATACGTACCTTCAAATTACTTTATATAATCTTCTCCAATGTTTTTAAAACATAAAATTGAAAAACAAATGTGTGGGAAACAAAGTGTTGTCGTGTAGGAAAATTGCTAGACAATGTTTAATTTATTTGTTTGATAAGTTGGTTGGTAAAAGTAATAAATATGGATAATAAATATGGTAAGTGATGAGTGAGGGCATTTTGGGAAGAATAGGGTAGTTTTGCAATTGAATTCGATTTTAGGGTAGATTTGCTATTAAGCCCTTAAAATAGGGCATTTTTACTAAAAGCCTAAAACAAAACAATAGTTACGATATCAAAACCATTCAACATATGTAACAATACGACATGCTCTGATACCACTGTAAGCATAATATAAAAAATCACGTATTGAATACATAAGTATGAATAAACCCGTACTTGGAAGCTCAACGGAAACCATCAAAATTGTAAGAGATAATTTTGTAGTGAAAGTAGAGACCCCCTATAAATAGTATTACTTACAAGAATCCTAACCCGTAAGGGATTTTCAACCTTAATGGGATGGCTAGTCCAAAAGGAATATCAGACCCACACATATACAATAGCCCATACCATATCCTACATAAATAATGTAGCTAAGGTGCACCAAACCCAACAAATATTGATCACAGTAGTAACGGGCTTTATCTGGTCGACTCTCTTTTACTAAAACATCCCAATCAATTTGGTTTTCATAAACTCAAAAGTATAATATCATATGTTGCTTATAATTTTATAATAATCTTACATGGCAATGTCGGTAGTAGGCGGTGAAGACAAGTACAGAACATTATCGATTCTCTCTGCAGATTGTACATTGTGTATCTTCTCTCCAACTGGAATCCTCGACCAAGAGAGAATGCACTGCTGGTGGATTACGGATCCTTAGAATGTACCAGTAGTGGCACCAGCAGGAATGGAATATTTTGCAGGAAATGAATATGAAAACTGTTGAATGCTCGGAAAATAACTCAATGTTACTAGTTCTTAGAAAATACTTGAAAATTGAATGATGGGAAGATGAGGTGAATTATGTGCTGTTATAAATTATAAATCTTTTGTTTCTTTTATATCTGTACTTTCTACTCAGAAATTTAACCTAGCGTTCAAATTTGTTTCATGGTCGGTTCCTATTTCCAAGTTTCAAGAATTTGAATCTTCTGTTTGGTTTATATTTATTTTGTGCTTCCAATTTACAGAAGTTCAACACCAAGCAAAGTCAAACCATTGTATTCGACTAGGTTAGTTTCTTCATATCTGTAAGATACTACGAAAATGGAAGCCGGAAGTGGGAAAATCTTTCCCTATTAATTCTTGACTAGCTAATAAAGGATAATAATACTCTAGTTCTTAATGCATACAGCAAAAGTTCATGTTCTAGACACTCATTAACAAGCATTCCGGTCATTTTCTAATTATTGGAAATACCGGATACTGTAGTTGACATATCGGTTCTAGCAACCTGGGAATTGTGTCGAAAGCAAGTACATTAGTACAGCACTACTGTGGCATACCAGAAAATTTACATTATGACGGTGCATAGTTAGCAAAGGGAAGAATATAAACGTACTACATTTTTTTTTTTTTTTGAACAATTGGACTTTATTAAGGCACAAAGGCCACGAAACCAGCAAAACACAGGGCAGCAAGGAGGCCAAAAGCACCCAGAAAAAACGAGAAAGAGCAACACCAAAAGCAGCAGGAAGAACCAACCACAAGAAGCCAAAAAACAGAGGACAGCAAGACTAAAACAGCACAAAACACAACAGAACAAAACCAAAACCAAAAGCCAGACTATCAATAATCCCAAATCAAAACCTCCTCCTGCAACCCAGACCCTTTATAAACGTACTACATTTACGAACATTGCAATTCAATTCCAACATCAGAAGACAGTATGTGATGTCTTATTTTCTGTACTAATTCAGTGAAGAAAACATAATAAACAGTACATTTCATATCTGGTAATTGTGTAAACAATAATTATAATATCAGCAACTGAATCCAGCTGAATCTAAATCCAGACAACAATAGAATCCTTCAGGTAACTTACATTCAATTTTTGATGGATTAATTGGCACCCATCAACCAACTATATAAAAAGCTAAATAGTATGGGCAAAAAAAATTGACGTAAATGAATAGAATTATGTAATAAAGAAATAACCTTCGTTCACTCATTCGGAAAATTTCCCTTAGTCATTAAAATTTAAAAACAAAGATAATAAAAAACAATTATATTATACTAATTGCAGATAATCTTATCAATGGAATATAAATTAAAAATTAATTTTTAAATGAAAAATTAATTTTAAAAAATATTTGAAATTATTTTCGTATTTAAATTTAAATTGTTTTACTATTGTTAAAGTGAAAAATGTTTTTTCATTTTTAAATTAAATTTTTTGTTTGATGGTTTTAAACATAAAATTTTAAAATAGTAAAAGAAATAGTATTTTATGAGTTATTGAATTATTTTCTTTTTTAATAACTAACCTTTAAACTAGTAAAAAATTAAATTTCAAAATGAAGATAATTTAAAATTATAAAAATTGTTTTATTTTATTTTTGTTTATATATTTTTTTCCATTTTAAAACTGTTTTTAAATTGATACTCTATAAAAATTATTATCTTCAATTAATTTAATTCATTATTTTATTAAAAGATTATCTTAATTTTTTAATATCAATAACTAAGGGTAATTTGGTTTTTTAATTAGTTTAATTTTTTGAACATAGGAGGTTTGAGTAGATAAATGAATACTTGATCTCTATCTACATTTATGTCAAACTTCAGGGCAATGTATTTACCCCTTTAATTTTTAAATTTTTAACATGTATGTACTTATAAAACAGGTGTGTAAATCATATTTATGAGTGGCAATATCGGCACCCATATGATATATAAATCACATATTTATGGCAAAAATATTAAAACAGATATGACAATAATATCTCAAATAAATGCTTTCACAGATATATCAAATAAATATGATAACACAATAGAACCCCCCGTAAATTGATTAATTACCAACTTTTCGACTTAATCAATATTATAAAATTTACCCAACACAAGGCAAAAACAATCAACACAATAAAAACACGTTGATTTGTTTTACGTTAGAAAACCTCAAAAGGGTAAAAACTCATGGGCTATTCATCTAGCCACACACGATACTCAAATCCACTATATATAATGATGTTTACAACCTAGGTTGACCTCTAGTCACACCATTCTTGGTCACTAACCCATCACTACTATCCACAAGCATTTGATAGTGATTCTAGACCAATTGCTTGTGCACTAATCCACTTAGTCGCAAGGCTTAACACTCAATGAAGAGATAAACAACCTATGTGAATATATGACAATATCCAAAATACAATTAATGCTAGGCTACACTAAATGCTTATCTAGAGATTTAATAATGGCAAGTAAGAACAATCCTAGATATCAATATCTAAATGCAAGGCAAGAAGATTTAGCTAAAGGGCAATATTGTCCTAAATACAAGGTATCAACAAACAACACATCTCAACCAACAAACAAAGACTCAAACAAGTTAGAAGCAACATTAACCAATGATTCATGCATTTAATCACAAAGTAAATGCTAATCCTAGGCAAACATGTCATAAGAATGAAACAAGAGATTCTAAGGCATGTTCAAATTACCTAGTCAAAGAAAACAAGAAGACCCATGCTTGGATGATGCAAAAATGATGTTAGATGCTTATGGGAATGTGTTTGGTTGAGTAAAGGTGAGTTCTTAGGAGTCTCTCTCTCTTAAAGAATACTTTCTCTCATTTAAGTCAGATTTTGAGCTCACAAAAATGAAGTTGAAAGAAGAGAAAGCATATATAGGAGGGCAAAATGAAACTACATTGTTTTGGCAAAGTGCCTAGATTTCGGGGCCTATGCGCTAGTGATGCGCTGGACGAGTAGTGAATAAACAACGCTGATCTTCTAGTCGACTTGTGCTGGTGGTGCATTGGACGAGTAGCGCATGAATGTGTTGATCTTTTGGTCAATTTGCGCTGGTGTTGCACTTGTCTAGTATGTGGCACATGAATAGCACCGAACTTCTAGACTACTTGCGCTGGTTTTGCGCTTGACCGGTAGCGCATGAAGGGCGCAAGGACACCTATAGGTTCTAAAGGCTCAAAAAAGACAATATGCCCAAAGGCCATGAGCAAGGACCAATCAAAGAGAAGAAAGAGACTTCTCTGAGGTCAAACATAGCACAAGTGCGGACGTTTCCAAACGCACTTTAGGAAATGAATTACACGACACACGATCACACTAAAATTCCAATAATAAGGTGCAAGAGAGAAAAGTGAAGTGAATGCACACATACAAGTGTTATACCTTTGGAGTCTCTTGAGCTTGATGACTTGGGAGTGCCTTTGAAGCTTGATCATGCATAATGAAGGCCCAGTCTACACTTACACATTTAAAACCCAAATGTGGTTTGTCAACGAAATAAGCTAATCAAAATATGAGGAACTTACATTACACCCAACCTACTCGAGGTTTGAGATTCTACACTCAAAAACAACTTATTGAAAAACTCACAATGACCTCCCATCTCGTTAAGTTTGACCTTCAAAAGTTATATTGCATCTGATGCACCTCGAGGGGACTCGAGGGGCCCACCAAGAAAGCCTTTTCAACCTATTACTCCGGCAAAAAAAGAAGCTTGTTTGTGACAAGGGACTAGCTAGACGTCGGCTTTGTTGTTGGACGGGATTACGAGTTGTGGGTGTCTGACGGGGAGGAAGAACTTTAGTGGCCATCCGAGGACCAGACTCTGGCTGATGCAGATGACGAGGGGGGCAGCGAAGGTGGAGACGACCCTTCAAGGGAGGAGTAATATTAAAATAAAATGAAGTGTCTTTAGAATTTTTTTTTAATGGAGTGTCAAAAAATAGAAGGGATAATTTTGGAAAAAAAGAAGTGTCTTTAGAATTTTTAGAACGAAATGTTTTTAGAAATTAAATGAAGTGTAAAATGTAAAACAATTGGATTGAATGGAGAAACTCTCATTATTTCAATGTTAAACAAATTTAATTGGAGCTATAATTTGAAGGTCATCACATTTATTATATATAGAGTCTATATGGAAGAATTTATTTAATCCAATTAATATTTAATAAAGAGTAAAACCAAAAATTTAAAAAAATTAAAATAATATTTATTTACACCTAAAACAGTAAATTATTAAATGGAAAGAGTGCAAAAAATAGTATATTATTAAATCATAAATATATAAAGCAAAAGAAAGCATATTGGTTAAATATAGCTCCTGCTTTTTTCTATAAACTTACCCAATAATTTGCAATTGCAAGAAACATTAAATGGAAACAACTAATCATAATTTAAAATTTAATATGTTTCCTAAAATAGAGTTTTCCTGTGTGAACTGGCTCTCTGTTTCTAAACGATTGCAACAGAGAAAAACACAAAGAGAGAGATCGAAGGAAGAGGTCCAGTTAATATTGTTAAGAATAGTGGTATGAGGAACTTTTTGATAACAATGTTTGTGCTATTCATGATAATAGCAGTTGTGCCAGCTAGTGAAATGGTGGATAAAAAATGTAAGGTGGATGATAATTGTGTGGGAGAATGCTCTTCTGGCTGCTATGGATCTGGCCAGCCTGATCCAGAATGTTTGCAAGCCAAATCCAAGTTTGCCAATTTCAACTCTGGTATGAATTTATCTTAAACTCTGTGTATTCTATAATTAATATATATATTACAGGTACACAAGCTCAATTACTAATTACGATGAACTATAATGATAATTTTGCAGACGATGTTGACAAAGCAAAAAGTTGTCGGGACTCCTGCCTTGAGGAATGCAACAATCGTGCTCTGATTGGACGGTCCCATATCCACGTCAATGGGACCGTCCCACTGAAGTTTTTCTCGTTGTTGCAGCCTAGTTTGTGTCTGATGACTGGATTTGCTAATATTATGCATTATTTTGCATGTATGAATAATTAAAATAATGAAACAAATACAAATAAATGATTATATATAACTATAAGGGCTAGTTTGGTATTGCTCTAACTTTTATAATAATCACTGTTAGCTGTGCTGAAAGAATAATCAGCTCTGAAGTTAATCAACAGATGTTTATTTTTAAAATTACAGTATATTTCAAAAGCAGTATATGTATGTTTGGTAATTTTATTTCAAAAGTGTTGAAATTAGTTACAATGGCTAAAATGGACATGATTTTAAAACTTTTTTTAAAAAAATTATATATCAATATTTAAGTAGAATATTTAAATTAGAAAAAAATATCCATAAGAATAATAAAAATATTCTTAAAAGGTTTCATAAATGAAATCAATATTTAATTAGAATCTTTAATTTTAAGATGAAATATGGTAAATAAATGATTTTAATTTGATTTTATAAGGATAATAATGATATTTTAAAAAATTCATTAAATGCTGAAATAGATTAATCTATAATCACTTTCAAAAAGTAACCCCCCACTTACTTCTCAAAATCACTGTCAAAACTTGTCAGATTATGAATTAATCACTTTTTGAAGTTTTACCAAATATAATTTTATGTCAAAATTATAAAATAAGCTAATTTTAACTTCTCAAAAGCAATGCCAAACTGACCCTAAGTTTCTAGTTACATGGATTATGTCTTTGAATTTATTTTATTTCAATGATGATGCTTTGCCTTTTCAAAATTTTTTTTTTTGGAAGAGGGATATTCGAACTTGAAATTTCAATCCAAGTTACATGGATTAAGAGGTGTGGTTACCAATCTTCATCCATCTCGAAGATGATCGATGTACATAACTCTTGTCAAATTATTTAATGATATTTTATATTAATTCTATGTGGTAATTGAAAAACCATTATTAATCAGAGTACGATACTAATAAATAAAGTTATACCGGAAGTAACTAATGGAGGAATTTGTGAATTTGGTGTGAGAGATGTGTCATTGGATTTTGATGTGTAAAATCGTGTTATAAAAACTAACTTGCAAGTGTACGAATCGTGAGATAAGTACAGCAGAAAGTAGAGATCGTTCCCACGAAGAAAAGTGAATTATCAATTATAACTAGTTCTAATTAAAGTTAATCAAGTAAAAGTAACCAAGAGATTTTGTTTGATGATTTGAATTAAACTACTAAATTAAACTAAGAGAGCAATTAACAAGAATAGGTGAATGTGATCAACAGTTGAGAAAACTAGGTCATCAATGCTCTCCAACTACGTTTACTTAATGCTTCAAATTGACTTTGATAAAAGATATTAATCAAGTTAAGGGTTCATTCTTATATTAAGTACATGATTGTTATCGTATGATCTTAGGATGAATCAAGTGTTCTCAATTATATTTTACTCATAAGTCAATGGTGCAAACTACAACCGAGAACCCATTAAGTGCACAAACTAGTGAACCAAAACCTACTTGCATAAGTCAATGCTAAGATCAGTTTTACCCATTCAATTGAAAATTGATTAAGATTATGTGTAAGTCAACACTTCAAACTCAATCATTAACTTTTCAAAACTCTAAATTCATGCCAACATATAGTCATGCATTTGTTGGGGTTTTTGCCCTAAAGCTTGTAATTTGTAAATGTGAATTGAACATAAATAAAAGAAGTAGTTTATTCATTTAAATTGTCTCATACATTTATTTATATCATGTGTACTTAACATCCAAGATTGCTGGATGTAATCTCTAATTGAGTATATGAGTATCATATACATAGGTATTCAGTTTGAGATGAGCAATCTAAAGAGTCCGTAAATAGCAAATAGAGTTTGGTACTTTATTTGTGGTTAATCTACAGCTGCGGTCTATTCCGTAATGTACAGTGGTCTTAACCTAGACTATTCATATAGTGATATGAGAATGGAGGCACCTTATATGATGTGATTATATAGGATTGGGCCATGATCTATATGAATCTTTCACCAAGATCCGTTACAAGATGAGATTCATATGTATCAACAAATGATGGCTATATATGGGTGATCTTAATCTTGAGTGTCTTATCAACTCCTTCAGGTTAGATCATGGTTTTTGATATACCATGGGTGAGATCAGAGTTGCATTTTCGGTCAATAACTTAGTATGTTGGAATCACGGTTTGGCTTGTGGCTGGGAAGGTCTGCACACAATAGTGAAATTGATTATGCCAAATATGTTGTATATTTGGGCCCTTAATTCCGTATCCTTTGTTCGATTTTTGTTCGTTTTAGTGTCTCTGATGGGCTTATTGTGCATAATTGCAGGTAATTATACATTTACGATGTTAGGCATACTGCGGGAATTTCGAACGAAAAAGGGGCCAAAAGAGGCAAAAAGAGGGACAGATGGTCACCAGCAGCTCTACAGTGCGGGTTAAGTGCGAGCAGATGAAGACCCGAGACCTGATTCCTGAGGTGAAGATAAAGTGTGGGTCAAGTGCGGGTGCCAACCGCACTCTACCCGCACTCTAGATGAAGACCCGGGACCTGATTCTTGAGGAGATGTTAAAGTGCGGGTCATCCAACCGCACTCCACCTGCACTCTTGCCTAGACCCAGGAGATGGAATCACACCTGATTGATAAAGTGTGGGTCAAGTGCGGGTCATCAAACTGCACTCCACTCGCACTGTTACCCAGATCCGGAAGCAGAAAAGTGATAAAGTGCGGGTGAGTGCAGGTCCAGGAACTGCACTCCACCCGCACTACGCGCGCGCCAGTTTACATTTTTGAAGCTTAAGTGACCTATTTTTGTAACTAATATAAATAGAACAAGATGGGAACGTTTTGGAGAGCTTTTTACACTTAGAAATTAGACTTTTGTGAAACCTAGATCTAGGAATACTTGTCATCACCATTCATTTTTTCTACTCAACTTCAAGGAAGCTAGGAGATTGAAGGGATCTTCAAGGAAGGAGATGGGCTCCAAGGGTTATTTCTCATTCCTTTCTCTTGATTTCCTTGTTGTAACAAGTAGCTAAATCCCCTCTAAGGGGTTGATGGAGTAGTTTGTAGAATGTTGGGCTTTGTATATAAACTTTATTCTATAGTTATTCATGTCTATCTTTCATTGATCTATTTGGTTGTATTTATTGTTTTCATTGATTTGCTTGTCTTGGATACACCCTCTTAGCAAGTTCTCTTTGGATTATGTTTGCATAGATCGCTTGATATACACCATATTAGGTTGTTTATAGCTTTATAGAATGGATGGGATTCTTTGAATCCCGGCTCTTTAACCGCGATCTTAATCTAACATCGAACGGGTGTTCGGCACTATACACCCTAGGTCGACACTCGTGAGAGGATTGGAAGCCACCTCTATACACCCTAGGGTGGCTACGTTAGTAATCAATTGAGCCCTTGATAGATAGACGAGCTTCATTGCCAAGAATCTGAAACGAGCAACTAACACTATACACCCTAGGTTGGTTGTTCAGGACGGATTAATTGCTAGTGGGAGGTCAATACTATGCACCCTAGGTTGACCACTCACTAGGGATAAATAACCAACACTATACACCCTAGGTTGGTTACATTTGATTAGACGTGTTTATTTACGAGTTTATTGCATTTGCCCAATGTTCGCCTTACAAGTCCGTTAACCCCTTAGTGTCCATCATATAGATATCTTTCACCCCATTTACTTCATTTAGTTTACTTTGCTAGTTTAGTTTTGTTTGTTTGTTATTTCACACTTCACAATACCATCATTCATCTTTTCGTTTTACACATTAATATTGCTTGAGCATTAGCTAGTTATTGCTAATCCTGATCCTTGTGGACGACACCCCACTTACCGCCATACTTGTGCTTTCAAACCATTTAAGGCTTGGTGAGGTTTTTATAAATATTGTTTGACAAGTGGATTTTAAATATACACAAAACAGCTTTGTCAGGAATCCACTCCTTCTCGCGAGAAGTAGATATTAGTTCCCTTAAGGGTTGATTCGAGGATTGAACAATATGAGCACTCTCCTAATTCCGTAAGGAATGTAGGATTTATTGTTCATTAGAGAATCAATGGTACTTAATGGAAAGATATAATTAGAGGGGCATAACGGACATTATGACCCAGCTCTAATTATGAACTATTTGTGGAGGATCATATCATATGTAATAGTTATATCGACGGACACTGAATGTTATTAGTTTGTCTAAAAACATCTACAGTTGAGAGAGTACAACTTCGGGTTTTTAGTGGAATAACACCGAAGTTAATAATCATGAAATATTAATTAAATAGTTTAATTAATTATTTCTAAGGATTATTGAAGCTCAAAATACAGTGGGTCTATTGGGTCCCCTTACTAGCTCGATTGATTAAGGTAACAAGGGTCATAGTTAATTAATTGGATTGTCCAATTAATTGTGTTACGAAAGTTACATATGTTTATTCGGGAATTAATTGAATAATGAGATTATTTAATTAATGAATATCAATGATTATGTTAATTAAATAATTAGATTATTTAATTGTGTAATTAATCATTAGATGGAGGGTGTTGATTGACATTTAATTTTGAATGAAGATAAGATAATTTGATTATTTTATTTTCATTAAATTAAATATTTAAATTTAAATTTAAAAGAGTTTGAATTCAAAATCAAATCAAATAAATAAATTAATTAATATCTTTAAAGATATAGATATCTTAAAATGGTTTAATTGATTAGTTTATTATATATATATATATATATATATATATATATGTTGACGGTGATTTTTCGTAGTCAATCCATCAGCAGTTTATCTCAGTAACAACTTGTAATTATGAATGAAATAATAGGAATGAAAAGAGTTAATGACGGAAGACGTAAAATACGTGGTAAAACTCCGATGATCGGAGAAACATCCACGGGTTGTTGCCTTAGCAACGTAGTCAAATTCACTATGATTATTGCAAAAATACACACTCTGGTCTCTCGCTAACTCTCATGTACCCCTCTCTTTATGTTTTGCAGGGGTATTTATACATGATGATATTAGGGTTTGTAAGTTCTACTAGGGTTTGGTGTAGTAGGCCACAAGGTGCAGTTGGCCGTAGAGTCCTTTTAGGACTTGTTTTCCTATTTAATATTTGCCATGTGCTTTAATTCAATTAGATCCGAATCTAAGCAGGACTCTAATTTCCTTATGCGTGGAGAACTTGTCTATTTCCTTTTCGGACTCTAGGTAGCTGTACCGTAGCTACTTTAGAGTTGCCAGTCGTTGATTCTGCCTTTGTGCCTAAAAAGAGTATTTGTAATCTATCTTCTTCATTGGGTACCGAATATGCCTGAGTAGGATCACTCGGCTCTGATCGGGTTGTCTTAGTTGATGCCGAGTAAATCATCCTCTAGGTAGTTTTGTTCATTAAGTTGACTTCTTTTGACCCTTTTGCTTACATGGCTATGCTGACCTTCTCATTATGATGACGTGTCTTCTATGACGATTTTTACCTATAACAATACCCCCTTAAATATTTGAGCTGAATGGATCGGGTTGTCTTCTCGGTAAAAATATTTAACCTTCGCTTGATTCTTTACTTACGGTTTGTTCCTATTCGTCGTTTTCCTCATTAATGTGGCGTTCCATCATCCTCGTTTTATTTCGAACCATTAAATGACGTGTATTAATTGTGTCCGCACACATTCGATTCACCCTTTAATCAGAAATCTGCTGATAGTGACGTTTTGGCCTTCTGACGGCTCGAAGCCCTCTTTTGCTGCCACTTGTCTTTCTGCAGTTGGTCGTGCTAGATGGCATTTATGGGACAGGACATTTCTGCTTCTCTATGCATTGCCCATGTCACAATCCATGTCTTTCGATTTCCCGCTTCCCTGTTTATCCATTCTAGGGTTTCGAATTTTGAACCTGACACCTCGCCTATATATCTTCGTTTTTGGAGAGAGATTCCTTATTTTCAAAGAAGAGAAACTCTTCACTTTCTTATCCTCTCATTTCTTTCTTCTTCCTTGAGAACAACGATCTTTAACACAGATCTTTCTAGGGAACTCCGTTTTAACTCGACCTTTTGGTTCGCTTTATGTCTGGACGTTTCTTGGTCTTGTTTTGCCTGAAGGCTCAAGATTTTCAACCCCCAGACCCCTTGATTGAAGGCCTTTTATCTACGGTTCGTGTCTCCCATTCCAGCTGTCTGGTATCTCAAGGTTAGTTCTCATGGATTTTGAAGCTAGACATCGTCTTTTTACTATTGGAATGACCACTATTGAGCGAAATGATACTCTTACTGCTATGGTTGTTCACAGGTTGCTAGGAGATCCTTTGTTTGACCAACCTCCCTTTCTGAACGCCGACGTTTCAAGGCTCTTCCGCGAAGTTCATACTTCTGAAGTTCCTCTTGCTTCTGAAGTTCATCCGGTTTCTAATTCTTCAAGCCTTGAATCTTATCAACCTAAGGTTCAGTCTGATTCTTCTGTTTCTGTTTGTGGCAATACTCGGCCGTGGAAACGAATGGGAAAGTTACTGAGCAAGCGCAAGGTGTATAAGGATTCCCACTCTCGAGAGAGTTGTATTGGTCCTCATAAACTACTCGAGAGCGATGTGGAGGAAGAGCATAGGGCAGCCCGTATCGTTTTTTCTTCTGAGCGGGTATGTGCCTATGATATTGAGTCAAATGTGGTCGGACTCGAGGAAATCTATAAATATAAAAGTCGATTTGACTTGGACAAAGACCTCGTTACTTTGAGCCCTGCCGAAAGTCGTGCTGCATGGAACCCCCCGCCAGGCCAGTTTACGGGGCAATGCTCTCTTGCGGTGTAACTTTTCCGCTTCAAACCTTTATTGCTATGTTTCTGGCCAAAGTTAAGCTTGCCCCGGCTCAATTGACTCTGAATAGTTATAGGATTTTAATGTGCATGTGGCATAGGATGAAGCGGCCACCCCCGACCCCTCACGAGATTAGGCATTTCTACTCGTTGAGACAGTTAGGGAAGATTGGAATCAATTTTCTCCTCTCGACCCAGCCCGAGTATTGGATACCAAAGGACGTGGAAGTCCGTGGGCAGGTCGAGCTGAGTACTGATGAAAAGATGAAGGGGTTCGTCTGGGGCTTCCCTTCTTAGAACAAATTTTGGAAGAATAGCTGGTTTTTTATCGGCGGTCGTTGGGGTCAATCGATCTATTTTGATCTCGACGGTACTCGGGTGACGCGTAAGGTTCCCCGATATTTTTGTTCACCTGAGAGTAGGAATCAAATGACCCCCTTTTTTACTGATGGCGAGCTTGTAAACCTGGCTCGGGTGGCCGTACGACCCTTGGAGAAGAAAGGCAAGTCGTATCTCTTCAACGAGGACAAAATGATAAAATCTCGCCTCTTTCCTCATATCTCTTTTCGCCAACGATGCCATGAGTTTTCTCTTCCGTTTACTCACCTCTTTTTTTTTTTTTGGTCGGCTTACTGACATATGCAAGTTTTTCCTTAGTGTTCGATGTAGATATTCTATGTGACGTCCAGGCGCACCGGATGAAGTTCGTTGTTGAGGCGAGCTGAAAAGAGGTTTTGTGCCAAAATAAGGCCAGGATAGCTCCTCCACAAGGTGATTCTGATGAGAGCTCACCCGAAGGCCCTCTTGAGGAGGGAACCGATGAAGGCGTTCCCGAGTATGTGCCCCAGGAGACTCGGAGTCTTGATGAGGATCCTAACTTGGCAGAGGGTATACTTGATCTGGGTGATCCTGCTGCAGACGAGGTAGCTGCCCAGATGGGGGATCCTGCCAGTTCCTTGAAGGCTAAGGGCAAGGAAAAAATTGGCGAGCCTTTCGGGACACAGGTTTCAGCATCTCGTGGGATTTCTCTATCCCATGCTTCTGGCAATGCGGGTGAGGAGGAGAATGAGCAGAATGAAACAGGAGGTTCTGCTGCTGATGAAACAGTTGCCATGCCCCAGGGTGATGAAAGGGTTCGAGAGCCTTTTAATATAATGGCTTCTGAACTTTCGACCCCTGTTGAGCCAACTCATATTCCTTCTCCGGCTGTCAAGGATGATGCTGGAATGAGAGACCCTGACCCGAACATGGAAGATCCTACTGCCGATTTGGATACACGCGGGAGGCAACCTGGGAAGATGAAGGCTTCATTTTCACCCGGCTGTCCCGCCCCACCCCGAAAATTCCCCAGGTGGTTATGTATGTCGATTCATCCTCTAGTGATGAGACTGGTGCTGGGGTTGAAGAAGTAGTAATTCGAACTCCCTTGCGAGATCAAGTCGGGACTAATACTGGGGACTTCATTGGCTCTCCTCGGGCAACATCAACCACCAGATTGCCTGAAACTGGTGTTGATGGTCCGGGTTCGTCGGTCCAAGGCATGCCTACACCTCAGGCCATGTTGAAGGCTATGGCTTCGGGCCATGCTTATATAGGGGAGGATAGCTGGAGCTGCTTCAGGGCTGGCTTTTCGTCCGACCGTCTGCATAACTTCTTCAATAGCGCTTCCTATGTAAGTAATTCTTAATCAGTTTTCTTGTTATCTTTTTAATTCTTCGCCATTTCACTGTTTCTATGTTGAACTGGTTGCAGATGGTGGCTGAGATGTCGAAACCCATCAAGCTAGAAGCGCTCAGGCAGATAAGATAAGGCGCTTGGAAGCCCAGTTGAAGGAAAGCGAAGATCGCTGTGTTCGGATCGAGTCGGCTTGTCAGAGGAAGATTAGAGCTGTTAGGATTATGCTCAATAGCAAGAGTGTAATGTTGTAATTGACAATATTTTTCATATTAATAAAGTGATTTCTGGTTTAACAAATCTTATAGCATTTATAATTTAATATTATAATTGTCAAAGTAAATAATCATAAGGTCTAAAGACTATGAGAAAAGAAGAATTGTTCGTACATCTAGATATGTATGAGGTAGACACAATTCTTTAGTTAGTCTTGAATAATGTTCACAACTTAAGTTAAAGGTTGGGCACCTTTATCTTGTTAAAGTTGTAGAATTCTTTTGCTAGCATTTGAGTGGGATCAAATGAGATATGATGAGTCTAAAATCATCGGAGTGTCTTTGAGTAAAAGAATCTAGTGTACTGGGTGCGTTGAACTGGATCACAATGAAAAGCTTTATCTAGAACCGTCAATAGATAATAGTCTTTTCATTATCAGGACAATCGGAGAGTCTATCTTAATCCTGAGATAAATGATGGACTTATGGTTGCAAGTGACATCATTTGAGTTATCAATGAGTAAGATTATATAGCATAGTCTATCCTCGATAGTTTGGTGATATTCATTTGTTAATCGATAGAAGACTTCATTTATAGATATGGACATCGTGGCTCTATTTATTAAATGAGAGTATAATATCATCATATGGATGTTTTGAGGTAATTGGATATTAAATCTCAACGTTGAGTTTTCGATAGTGTCTATTGAAAACATGGCTTCTGGACAAGTCAAAATATCCAAGTTCAAAACGTGGTCATATGAGTAAATATAGTAACTTGGAGAGTTATAAGCGGTCTATGAACTCTTGGCGATTACTGATATTAATCACGAGGATACACTATCTCCAACATGATTGTCTAGGGTATGAATGAGGAACATCTTCTTATTCTATCTTTATTTAAGAGTTCAATTTTAGCTCTTTAGTGGAATGAGTTAAAATTAATGGATCGGACCTAAATGAATCATTTGTTGATTGTGATTGGGTTATGTCTATTGAAGCTTAAATTTAGATAGCCCGCCAAGATCCCCAATCCACACGGACTTGCATGGATCACTTGATATATTTTACCGGACCAATTTATGGGTCCATCTAGAATTGCATTTAATATATTAAAAATATAATTTGCACATTATTTATTTAATGGGCTACTCAATTATATTAATATATTAATGAAAGACATGTGGGCTTGTTTCTTTTAATAAGATTGGGTTTGGTTCACATGTGGGTTTTTTATTTAAAGTCCAATGGATTAAATGAAATAAGAAAATAATATATGGCCCATTTTATTCAAGTGGGGCGGCAAGGTTAAAATATTAGCCTAATATATTATTTTGTTTCATTGTTTGATTAAATGAGAATTAATTAATTAATTAATTAATTATTTAATTAAGAAACAAAATCTTTTTCTGATTATGAAATATGTTTCCTAGAGGTATACTATATGTATATTGAAAATAAAGACTTGTTTGGTAAGAAAATAAATAATTAAGTTTATTTACTTAATCAAATAAGAAGTCTTTCTATTTTAGTCAATAATAGAATAAAAATACTTATGAGTTGTATTAGGATGCAACACAAATCCTTTTTTGTAAAGGAATTGCGGCAACCCTAATTAGACCACATGAAGATTTCGGCCAACCCTAAAGGAAAAGGAGAAGAAATTTCGGCCACCCTATATAACACATGTTATAGAATTCGGCCACCCTACTTGTTCACTGAATCAATTTTTCTTCTTCTTCTCAACTCAAAGAAAGTGTTTTGATTATTCTACCAAGGCATAAAAGAGAGAAGAGATTATTCTTTTGATGGTACACTAATTGCTTGTTCATCAATAAGCTTGTGTGTACAACATCGAATTAGGTTCACGCAAGTCTCGATCATTAGATTGAGAACTCAAAAGTGACCGGAACAATCTTTGTATTCTTTTGATTATTTTGTGACTAACAAAAGAAAAAGAAAAGTTTGTTTGTCCATTCTCAGGTTTGCAATTCAAAGAAAAGGGAGACCACGCTCCTAGGTGATTCACGTTCGTGCAAGGATTGAAGATCTTGCTGATTACCATCGACGTAAGTCAATCGGATCACGCGACAAAAGGTATTCTACTTTTGTTACTTGATATGTATAGTTAATTAATTAAAGGGTTAAGGTTCATAAAAAGGAAAAATTTTAAAACATACTAAATCTAATTTTTAGTCTCGCTTCCGCTACGTGTACTACGGTATTTTTCCCTACAAGAGCAAATCAAGAGTTCATGGACCGGTGTTTAGCGAGTCAGATGGAAGCTGAGTAAAAGGCTTCCCTTGCTATTGATGAGGTCAAATACCTAAAGGACTTGCTATCTTCTACTCAGGAGTCGATGCTTCAAGTTGAGCAAAAAGCGGAGGAGGTTAAGTCATCCTATGAGCGCAAGATCAAGGATTTAGAGCACCAAGCTTTGACTGTCGAATCCTTATCAAAGGAGGCTAGGCTGGAGCTAGAGATACAGGGTGTGGATTGCTTTAAAAGGTCCCCGACCTATGATGCCTTGCTTCTCCGAGAATTTCAACGAGGGATGGTCTTGGCTGGAGAGTTCTTCAAGATGAAAAACATGGCAACTGATCGGGCTAGGGCCAATTGAAGCCTCTCAATTAAGAAGCATGTGGATACATCTCTGGAATCTCTTTGGATCCAAATGAAGGAGTGGCGCGCATACTGTCGGAGCAAGGGGAATGTGCCACATCCTATGCACCTAGAGGTCCCTACTACTAGTGCATTCTCTACTTTCCATGCCTGTCAGAAGACAGGGATTAATGGTGAGGTTCCTAACGTTGGGCCCGTGCCTGGAAAAGATTACAGCGCCTGTATGGATGACGAGGAGGATGAGATCATATGGCTCTTCGATGAGAGCCTCTTAAGTGAATATGTGATGGAGCCTAATCCGAGCGTCAGTGGAAGTTGTTTGCAACCCCCCAGCGCCATCTTCCTAACTTTTGATTTTGTACTATCTTTTGTAGTGAACTTTGTATACATGTTTTTTGTAATGAACTTTGTATATATGTGTATACATCCTTTGTCCCATGCTTGATATTTTATTCTACCACCTTCGCGGATTGACTTTTAAACCCTTTCCTGCATGATAATAAAAAACATAATGATAATTATCATAAGAGGGGTGAGCAGAACTTAACCTGTACTCGCAGTTCATTTAATTGACCGTCCGTATTCGGCCGGGTCTCTATTTTGTTTGGAGATATCTTTACTAGATATGTTTGAGTGGAGCATTCTTCATTTTCACCAGGTATCTTATGAACTGGCGATTTATTATTTTTGCTTGAGCTGAGTAACCTTTCTTAGCCGAGTATCTTATGAACTGGCGTTTAGGTCTATTATTTTCTCTTTACCCTGGTTTTACGTCGAGGCTCGCCACGACCATACACTCGGGTCCCTACACAAGTCACCTAGGATGTCTCCTGGTTTTGTCTGTGCAGGGGTTTGCCGAATCGTTGGGGTAGTTCATACTGGCCAACACAGCTGCGCATCTCACCAGCCTCTCTGGCGGCGCCCCGAGCAATTTTCCAGTTACCTGGTGCCTCGGGTTGGCCTTTTTGCTAGGTGGCGTGTTTACGCCATCCTAACTAGGCGGGCATGCTATTTTAGCTTTTCCACACCTTCAGGCACTATCCACCCGCTCTTTCGCGATTTCATGGTGCCCGAGTTTTTTAATGCTTGCGGATTCTTCTCGGCTGACCACCCTATTCTCGGGAAAGGTTTTTGCCAGGGAATCTTTGGTTTTGGCGTAACTGGATTGACCATGATTTTTAGCGAACAAACATTCATTTATTAGAAATTGAATATCCAAAAACTAAAATCTGGGACATAAATGTAAAACTGTAAAAAAAACTTGAAATATTTAAAGCATTTAATTTAAAGGGAGTCCTTGGGGAAATAGGGATAAAATATCTTCAGGTATTGTGCGTTGCATGGTCGAGGCACTAAGCCACCCCCTGGTCGAGTTATCCAGTATGCTCCATGTCCTACCACACCGTCGATGATGTAAATGTTGGGACCTCGGTTTACCAATCACGCAGCGAAAGGTTTTTAAAATTTATTTTATTTCATAAAGAAATAATGCGATTAGTAAACCCTAGGATCTATTTTTCTAAACAGTAAAAACAAGAAATCGAAATCGAAATATATATAAAAGAGAAGAAACAATTTTCTTCATACCTACGTAGGAGGCTCCTTCACTCTAATACGATCTGCTCCTGATTTGAACCACTTGATCTTCCTCGCTATCTCCCGGAACTGGTAACAGCGTGTGGGCGCGTCACGGTATTCAGGAACCTGTATGGAAGAAGAAGAAGAGAAGAACACAAAAACAACTCTTGTTGTTTGTATGTCTTAGGTTAGGCCACACAAAAAGAAAAGCTTTTAAAAAATATATTTTTTTCTCTTTTGATTCTTTGTTGGTCGCACCACTTTGTTTCTCTTTTAGTGTGTGTTAAGTTTTTTTTTTTTTTTTTTTTTTTTTTTTTTTTTTTTTTTTTTTCCAGGTATCTCTCATAACTAAAAATATATATCATATATATATTATTTAAAAAACCAATGATATCTTTTAATTTAAAAATAGATTCTTTATTTTATTTTATTAATAGATATCATCTAATTTGAATTTAAACTATTTAAATTCAAAATTGATATTTAATCAATTAAAAAAAAAAAAAAAGATAATCATATTATCCCATTTTTCAAATATAAATATCAACTAACACCCTCCATCAATAATTAATTACATAATTAAATAATCTTATTATTTAATTGTCATAATCATTAAAATCATTAATTAAATAATCTCATTATTCAATTAGTTCCCGAATAGATATGTATCACTTTCGTAACACAATTAATTGGACAATCCAATTAATTAACCGTGACCCTTGTTACCTAAATCGATCGGGCTAGTAAGGGGACCTAATGAACCCACAGTATTTTGAGCTCCGATAATCCTTAGAAATAATTAATTAAACTCTTTAATTAATATTTCATGATTATTAACTTCGGTGTTATTCCACTAAAAACCCGAAGCTGCACTCTCTCAACTGTAGACGTTTTTACACAAACCAATAACTTTCGGTGTCCATCGATATAGCTATTATATATGGTATAATCCTCCACAAGTAGTTCATAATTAGAGTTGGGTCATAATGTCCGTTATACCCCTCTAATTATATCTTTCCTTTAAGTACCATTGATTCTCTAATGAACAATAAATCCTACATTCCTTACGGAATTAGGAGAGCGCTTATATTGTTCAAGCCCCGAATCAACTCTTAAGGGAACTACCATCTACTTCTTGCAAGAAGGAGTGGATTCCACTATTGTGTACAAACCTTCCCAGCCACAAGCCAAACCGCGATCCCAACATACGGAGCAAATTGATCAGGAATGCAACTCCGACCTCACCCATGGTATATCAAAGACCACGATCTAACCTGAAGGAGTCTATAAGACACTCAGGATTAAGATCACCCACATATAGCCATCATTAGTTAATATATATGAATCTCATCGTTAAACGGATCTTAGTGAGAGATTCATATAGATCATGGCCCAGTCCTATATGATCACATCATACAAGGTGCCTCCATTCTCATATCTCCATATGGATGATCCAGGATAGGATCATCGTACATTACGAAATAGACTGCAGCTATAGATTAACCACAAATAAAGTACCCAGCTTTATTTGCTATCTACGGACTCTTTAGATTGCTCGTTTCAAACTGCATCTATCTGTATATGACATTCATATACTCAGTTCAAAATTACATATGGCAATCTTGGATGTTAAGTGAACATGTTATATATTTAAAGTATGACACAAAATGAATGAATATACTACTTCTTTTATTTATGTTCAAATAATATTTACAAATTACAAGCTTTAGGGCAAAAACCCCAACAGTAAGGTCTTTCCCATTTATCGGCTAGGGACCACGCTGCTTTATCTTTGGTGTTCGAGGACACCCTTCTTAACACTAGGTCACCAAGCTGAAATTTTCGCACTCGGACATGGGAGTTGTAATACCTCGCGGCTCTTTGCTGGTAGGTAGTGTTTCTTACTTGTGCACTGTCTCTGGCTTCTTCAAGTTCGTCCAGATTTTACATCAGCGCATTGATATTGTGTTCTGGGTTATATAACTGGACACTGGGAGAGGTAAAAGTTGTTTCTGCTGGGATGACGACTTCTGTTCCAAATGCTAATGAGAAAGGGGTCTCCCTTGTGGATGACCTTGCAGTTGTCCGGTATGCCCATAGAACCTTATGCAGTTTGTCTGCCCAGCTGCATTTCTTTGCCTCCAACTTTGCTTTCAGCGTTTGCTTGATCACCTTGTTTACTGCCTCAGTCTGGCCATTGGTTTGAGGATGGGCAGGCGAGGCATAATAGTTCGCGATTTTGTGCTCTTCACACATCTCTCTGAATTTGTTATTGTCAAATTGGGTTCCGTTATCTGTTATGATGGTACTTGGGATCCCAAACCTGTATAATATATTCTTTTTGACAAAATTGGTGGGGTTTGCCTTAGTAATGTGCACGAGTGCTTCCGCCTCTACCCACTTAGTTAAATAGTCAACTGCGACAATGGCATGCTTCGCTCCTCTTTTTGCTCCTGTAGGCATTGGTCCTAAAAGGTCGAGGCCCCATATAGCGAACAGCCAAGGCGATGTTAAGCTCTTGAGCAGCTCCGGCGGTTACCGAATATCATTGGCTATCCTTTGACATGTTTCACAACTTTCTGCGAACCTTTGTGCTTCGGCAAACAAGGTTGGCCAGTAGAACCCTTGCCTAAGTATTTTATGTGCTAGGCTCTTACCCCCAGTATGGTTTCCACACACCCCACTATGAACATCCTTTAGGATCTGGTTGACCTTATTACCAACGACACACCTTTGCAATGCTTTCGAAAATCCTCTCCTGTATAACTTGCCATTCAGAATTGTGTACCGGGTTGACCTGTATTTGATACACTTGGCTTCCACGATATCTTCTGGCAATATATTTTCTTCCAAGTATCTCCTGAGCTAAGTCGTCCAGTCATCCGCCCTGGTTGGATTTCTACTATCATGATTTCCCTAGGTTCTGTTGTACTTGGCTTGGTTAGGTGTGCCACCGGTATCGCTTTGGATCTGATACAAGTAATAGCTGATGCTAATTTGGATAAGGCATCTGCCTTTTCATTTTCTTCCCAAGGGATCTGAGATATTTTGTATTTTTTGAATCTTCTGAGCAATCTCTTTACAATGTTCAGATAAGTTAACATGTGCTCATCTCTCGCTTGGTATTCATCCAACACTTGGTTAACCACTACTTATGAATCGCTGAAAATTTCTAGCTCATCTGTCCCCAATGCTATGCACACCTTTAAGCCGGCCAACAGAGCTTCGTACTCGGCTTGGTTGTTAGTTGCCTTGAAATCAAATCTCATGGCACACTCCACCGCGTCCCCCTTTAGGATTGTTATGACTATTCCTGCCCCGCTGCCATGAGTGTTTGATGACCCATCAACATGTAACTTCCATTGAAAATTGTTTATCTGTTTCCCTTCCATCATTCTTCTTACCTTGACATTTGGCTCAGTGAATTCTGCTACGAAATCTCACACCGCCTACCCCTTTATTGCTGCCTTTGGGGTGTACTTGATGTCATACTCACTCAGTTCTACAGCCCATTTAGAAACTGTAGGTGGTCGATCGAATTGGTATGTCGAATGGGTCGGGCAGAATCAGGCCCAAAGCAACTAAGTTGGAAGTTGGATGAATGACGTTGGTTGTCGTCTGCGGATGGTCGTCTGGACTTAGCTGAACCTGCAAAAGAACTTAAAACAGTAATACGATATAGAGAAATGAGAAAGGTGGGGGCTTGATGATAGCCTTAGGTATGCTTGGGCTGAGCAAAGCAATCAGGTGACTGATGAGTGAGTTCTGATGACCGGAATGAAATTATAATCAGAATTTCAGTATAGCTTTAATCGGGGGAATTCAGAGAGCTTCTTTAGTGGAGGAACCTTCTCATTTATAGTAGTAGAAATAACTCCCACGTTTACTGATCATGCAGTGATCGTGGGCGAGATTTAGGGGGGATACTGGGAGAGATTCTCTCTTCCAGTTACCCACCAAAGCCAACGGAAGATTTGACTTAGTCATTCAGAGACCAAGTCATGCTACTGACATGCGTTGGATCGACCAACCCGACGGGCCTGGGTTGGGTCTTTTTGATATGAGGTCTGGGCTTTATCACATTGGGCCCGTGGACCATTTTTGGCTACCACAGTTTGTCCCCCACTCTCTAAAGAAAAAACCTGTTGATTTAGAGAGTGACTTGCGCTGGATGGATTATTTTATCGGTCGACTCCCTTCGCTGAGTCGAGTACATGTTCTTGGAACGCTATTTGATGCACCCGTGTGGGGATTAATGCCATGAAGAAAGGACTTGTCGTTCGACAATTATCAAGGATTTGTCGTTCGACTATCATCTCAAAGTACAGCAAATGGATCGTTCTGGTGGAAACGTTTAGGTTTCCCACGATGACGTCATATGCTTTTAAACCCATGTGCGGTTTTCGATAAAGGTTTTCAAATTTAAAACTGATAACTTCACCTGGGTTAACTGATAACTTCACCTTGGTTAAAAAACTGACGGGGAGTTGACACGTCGATTATGTTGGGTTAAATGGCAGTTGAAAAGGCACTGATGTCAACTAGGGTTAAAGGATGTTGGTTTATAAATAAACCTCTTCACTTAATAGACCCTATTTTGCATGATTCAGTTTCCTTGAACCTTCTTGACTTTTGCATTTGCTGAACTTTCTTCTGTGAAGTGCTGGTGTTCTACCTTCAGACAGCTTCTTCGTAATCTTCAAGGTTGGCATACGTTTGCTTATCTCTTTTTTTAAAAAATTTTATTTTTATTATTTTTATTTTTTTTATTTTTTTTATTTTTTTTTATGTTCCATTGACAATTCCCTATTAACAAATCGACCCCCAAGGAGCAATGATGACGACTTAGTGCAACTAAGTGCAAACCTGAGCTCTCACAAAAAATATATATACAATTTAGCTGTCGACATCGACGAGCAACCACTATTTTTATTCAGATACGACGCTTGCGACCTTCAACCAGGCGCCAAACTCTCAACAGTCGTTTACGACAAACACATGTTAAGAGTTGGGGGAATAGCACTGGGGACAGATGTCGACTACAAATGTGTAAATGTGTCACACATAAAAACAAAAAAACGCATGTACTCGATATTATTTGTAACAAGGTCTTGTCGACCAACAAAACGCATGTACGCGATACTATCTATAAAAGATCTCGTCGACCGTAAACACGTGAGACCAAATTTTGAATTACAGTCATCGATGAGATCATACTACAACTTTTTGACAAAATTACTATGTTGACCGACTTACGTATGGGCATAAGTTTACAGGCTTGTCTCATACATTTTTTTTATAACAAGTCGATTGACTCATTTATGGGATTAAGTTTACAGGCTTCTCATACATTTATTATACAAGTCGATCGACTCATTTTTGAGCGTAAGTTTACAGGCTTGGCTCATACATTTTTTATAACAAGTCGATCGACTCATTTATGGGATTAAGTTTACAGGCTTCTCATACATTTATTATACAAGTCGATCGACTCATTTATGAGCGTAAGTTTACAGGCTTCTCATTCATTTTTTATAACAAGTCGACCGACTCATTTATGGGATTAAGTTTACAGGCTTCTCATACATTTTTCACACAAGTCGATCGACTCATTCGTGGGCATGGGTATACAGGCTTATGTCTCATACAAATTCAAAACTATCACTGCATAAGAGAGTCGAATCAAAAAGTAACTTCATTTTATCAAAACAATAAACAAGGACAAGAAATCTTTAAATGATCGAAGTCGATCATAAGCATCCGTTACAATTCAAAATATAGGTCGAGGTTGACCGAATCATCAACAAATTACAAAAAAAAATTTTTGAAGCTTCAATCAATGGGTGGATCAGTAGCATCGTCGTTCACGCTGGTCGACTATTCAAGGGTCTTGTCAGCATTCTCCCCTGCATCCGCTTCTTCTTCAGGCGAAGACTCATCCAGCCTAAGCATCTCTTCGCAGGTGTCGATCACCTCTTGCATCTCTGCATGATTCCAATTGACATGCTGACCCAACAGATATTCTTTAAACAACTCTGCCCTGGCCTTGCATATCGCTATGGAGGCGATCGACGTGAGCTGATCCTCCAAACTAGCAACTTGGCCTTCCTTCTCAGCCACCATTGCCCTCGCACTCGTCGACTCTTCACGGTGACGATCTCTCTCTTCTTCCATGCTCTTCAAGTTATTCTCTAGAACAGAAACTTTCTGCTATAGATCATTCAGACGAGCATCAGCTTTGGCTTTTTCTGCTCTAAGAGCGTCGTTCACCTTTTTTAACTTTTGACACTTGTCGTTAGTCGACTTGTACCTGTCGCGTAGATACAACTGCGCCTGCAAAGCCTGCAAAAGCAAATATCGTTAAGTAAAAAAAAAAAGGGGGGGGGGGGGTACCAGTTGAAACGACATGTCAAAGTAAACTACCTGGAACGCTGAGATCCTCAGGCTTTTTCTTCTTCAAGATTTCCTCGTCAGTGTCAAGGAGGAATTCGCTCGACCTGGATAGAAATCCAGCAGGATCTCCGAACGATGAAATCCAGGAGGAAAGCAGCACCATCGACGAGTCGGGCTCGAAAGTTTCGATAACCTTCTTCTTTGAGCTGGGCCCAACCTTCTTTCTAGCATCGACTGTCGAGTCCTTCCTTTGCCTCTTCCGTCCTGCAGCACGCTCAGGGGAAGAAGTGTAAATGTGCACATGCTCAGCAGCATCACCCTCTTTTGATTTGTCGACCGACTGACTCTTCTTTGCCGCCCGCTTCCTAGACATTATCAGGCAGGCGCGTCTTCGCGTTCGACATCGAAGTTACTGCGAAACGACGTTCAGTGTCAGTAATAGGCGGCAAGAAAATCATTTTACATCCAAGTATTTCAAGACTCCTCCTAATCCAAACATAGGATACGAAATCCTTCACTAAAGGATACGGTCGACGCGTTCTATTTAAAGTCGACCACCGCCACAGACAGCTGGGCCTAAGCTTACCATCCACGAGCAGTACTTTACAACTACGTTGTTCAGGAGGGATGCTCAGTATTTTTTCAGTGATGTCTGGCGCACTCTCGCTCGTCACATCATTGTCGACGCGCTGGATTTCTGCAAAAAGTTTCATCAACTGTTATAAAATAACTAACATTAAAAAATATATATTCATAAAAGAAACGTCGTACGACACTAACCTTTCCGGTTCCAAATTCTCCTCAACACATCTCATGATTTTCCCCAAGGGCCATCAATTGGCGGGCCCTGCGAAGAAGTATGTGTCCTTCCAAACCCGGTCGTTCGTGGTCGTGTCAGTAATGAGCCTCTTGGCAAAGTTCCTGGGTGTCAGTATATAACGACCCTAGTCGCCTACGTGCTCATTCAGATAATAGTTATGCAGCACGCACCCCAGCCCGAATCTGATATTGTGCGTCTCTTGCAAAACCGTCAGACTCAGCAAAATTCTCCAACTATTTGGCATCAGTTGGCCAGGAGCAAGATCAAAATACTTCAGCAGTTAGCGCACCAATTCAGGGACCGGAAATCTAAAGCCTAGACGCAACGTGTATTCATAAAAACACGTCCACTCATGTATATCCCAATCTGCTCGTTCACAACCTAGAGGGGCACGCAGTTCGATCGACTTGGGAATACCATACATCGTCCGCAAGCCGTCCAGATTTTCCTGGGCAATTAGACTTGCTGGATTACCATCCAAAACTCCTGTCGGTCGACCAGAAGTCGACGCCTCTGCGTCATCCCTACACTGAGGAAATTCAACCGATGTTGCTATTGCACGAACACCACCCCTATCTAATATACCCGCGACATTTATATTGACGATTTCTGACGGATCGCGAACCGTGACTCGTCTATCGACACTCCTTGCTCCACTCTCAACTCCTTCATCAGACCCATTTCCCAAGTCACTATCAGACTCTAACTGAGACGAAATCAAAATTGGATCGTCGCCCGACATATCTCCAAAAAAACTGACATGCAAAAAAAGCGCAGGTCAGTCAAACCAAAACGCTACTATCACAACCTAAGATTTCTAGATCAAAAGAAAAAGAAAAAAAAAAAAGAAACTGGTAATCTACATTAAGAAGCCTTAGGTGAAAATCAACCTAGAACCTCAGAAAGGTAGTCTACCCGCAAAATGGTTGCTCTATCGAAACTAAACGACTGTCCTAATCACGACGACATGCACGCAAAACAGAAACAGCATACATGATCAAAATCAACATGGTAGCGAATCAAAAAAATATATCAAAAACTATCAAGAAGTATCGTCAACAAAGAAGAATGCACATTTCACAGATAAATATCGAAAACTTCTTACAGATTCAAAAAACAAATTCCGAGCAAAAAACTAAGACTCATGTACAGAAATAAACAAAAAAAAAAAAAAAAAAAAAAAGAGATAAGCAAACATATGCCAACCTTGAAGATTACGAAGAAGCTGTCTGAAGGTAGAACACCGGCACTTCACAGAAGAAAGTTCAGCAAATGCAAGAGTCAAGAAGGTTCAAGGAAACTGAATCGTGCAAAATAGGGTCTATTAAGTGAAGAGGTTTATTTATAAACCAGCATCCTTTAACCCTAGTTGACATCAGTGCCTTTTCAACTGCCATTTAACCCAACATAATCGACGTGTCAACTCCCCGTCAGTTTTTTAACCAAGGTGAAGTTATCAGTTAACCCAGGTGAAGTTATCAGTTTTAAATTTGAAAACTTTTATCGAAAACCGCGCATGGGTTTAAAAGCATATGACGTCATCGTGGGAAACCTAAACGTTTCCACCAGAACGATCCATTTGCTGTACTTTGAGATGATAGTCGAACGACAAATCCTTGATAATTGTCGAACGACAAGTCCTTTCTTCATGGCATTAATCCCCACACGGGTGCATCAAATAGCGTTCCAAGAACATGTACTCGACTCAGCGAAGGGAGTCGACCGATAAAATAATCCATCCAGCGCAAGTCACTATATAAATCAACAGGTTTTTTCTTTAGAGAGTGGGGGACAAACTGTGGTAGCCAAAAATGGTCCATGGGCCCAATGTGATAAAGCCCAGACCTCATATCAAAAAGACCCAACCCAGGCCCGTCGGGTTGGTCGATCCAACGCATGTCAATAGCATGACTTGGTCTCTGAATGACTAAGTCAAATCTTTCGTTGGCTTTGGTGGGTAACTGGAAGAGAGAATCTCTCCCAGTATCCCCCCTAAATCTCGCCCACGATCACTGCATGATCAGTAAACATGGGAGTTACTTCTACTACTATAAATGAGAAGGTTCCTCCACTAAAGAAGCTCTCTGAATTCCCCCGATTAAAGCTATACTGAAATTCTGATTATAATTTCATTCCGATCATCGAAACTCACTCATCAGTCACCTGATTGCTTTGCTCAGCCCAAGCATACCTAAGGCTATCATCAAGCCCCCACCTTTCTCATTTCTCTATATCGTATTACTGTTTTAAGTTCTTTTGCAGGTTCAGCTAAGTCCAGACGACCATCCGCAGACGACAACCAACATCATTCATCCAACTTCCAACTTAGTTGCTTTGGGCCTGATTCTACCCGACCCATTCGACATACCAATTCGATCGACCACCTACAGTTTTTAGCCTTCCTGACAATTCTGGCTTTTGTAAGATAAGTTTCAGCAGGCAGTCAATGTATACCTCTATCTTGTGTGCTTGAAAATAAGGCCTCAATTTTCTTGCTGCCGTGATTAGTGCGAGTGCCACCTTCTCGGCTGGTGAGTACCTGGTTTCGGCTGGTAACAATGTCTTGCTTGTGTAATACACTAACTTTTGTACTCCTTCCTCCAATCGAATCAGTACTGAACTCATCCCCACCTCCGCGATGGAGAGGTACAAGTACAAGGTTTCCCCGACTATCGACTTCGAGAGAATGGGTGCTCGTCCCAAATAGTCTTTCAATTTCTAGAAGGCTGTTTCACATTCTTCACTCCACTCGAGTCCTTTTCCCCTTTTTATTGCTCTAAAGAATGGGGCGCACTTATCTGTTGATTTTGTGATGAACAGATTAAGCGAGGCAAGACATCCTGTCAGTCTCTGCATATCCTTCAGTGTCTTTGGTGAGGCCATTTCTTCTAATTCCTTAATATTTTTGGGGTTTACCTCGATTCCTTTTTGATGGACCTGGAAACCTAAAAACTTTCCCGACGATACCCCGAATACACACTTACTCGGGTTAAGCTTCATTTTGTACTTCTTTAGGACATCAAAAGTTTCCTTCAAATCTTCTGAATGCTTTTCCGTTATGACACTCTTGGTCAACATGTCGTCTACATAGACTTCCATATTTCTCCCAATCTGCTGAGCAAATATTATGTTCACCAGCCTCTGATATGTCACCCCAGCTTTTTACAACCCAAACGGCATTACCTTGTAGCAATATAAACCCTGATTTGTGGTGAAAGCCGTTTTTTCTTCGTCCGCTTTGTTCGTCCGGATCTAATTGTATCCCGAGTAAGTGTCCATGAAGCTTAATAACGCTTGTCCTGCCGTTGCATCTACTAATTGGTCAATTCTTGGCAAGGGAAAACTGTCTTTTGGGCATGCTTTGTTTAGATCTGTGAAGTCAATGCACATTCTCCATTGATTGTTTTTCTTTTTGACCAACACTACATTGGCCACCCATTCCTAGTATTTGACTTCTCTTATCGATCCTACAAAGAGAAATTTTTCTACCTCCTTCTTGATAGATGTGCTTCTTTCTGGGTTGAACAATCACCTCTTTTGCACTACCGGTCGGAACTCTGGATTGACAGACAGGTAATGTTAAATCACTTTCGTGTCTATCCCGGGCATATCTTCATGACTCCATGCGAATACATCATTGTAATCTCTCAACAGTGCTGTCAGCTTGGCTTTTATGTGTTCGCTTAGGTTTGCCCCTATCTTGACTGTCCTACTTCGCTCCTCAGAATCTAACATCACCTCTTCCATTGGTTCATCTTTTTTGGCTTCGGGCTCTTCTCTGGGGTCAAGTTTGAATTCCTTAGGTGTTTCTGCTTGTTCCTCTGATCCTTTGGTGGCTTGCTCGACTAACACTGCGCACACTTGGTGTACCTCCTTATCTTTGTAGACCGATAAATTCGCCCTTCGTGCTATCTCTTGTGACCCTTTGACCACTCCTACTCCGCACTTCGTTGGGAATGGTCGGCCTAGTAAAGCATTATACGGCCAATTTTCTGTGTCCACGACTACAAAGTCGAGCAGCACCATCTTCTAGCAAGGGGCTTTCCCGACCTCAACTGGTAGTTTTACCGTACCAAGCGACCTTACTTCCACTCCACCAAATCCTCGGAGCGGGGTATGAAAGGGTTGCAAATCCTTTTTATCCAGTCTCAGCTAGTTATACACTTCTGCACTTAATATATCCGCCGAGCTTCCATTATCGATCAAGATCCGATGAACCTCCCTATGACCGATCTGAGTGCTAATGACCAGTGCGTCGTTTGGTCTTACATCTACTTCATGTGAGTCAGCCTCTGTCAATACAATTGGGTCCCAGCCTTCCTTGATCCTTTTTGGGTCGAGTTCAATGGAATTAACATCGAGGTCTCTTCGGGCTTCCACCGTTTCCTGGATTTCCCGTGTCCTCTCCCTATTGCTCTTTCCAGCTGCCGGTCCACCGAAGATGGTGTTGATTACTCCTTCATCTTCGATTTTCTTTGGACTTTGCTTCCTTCCTCGTCCTTCTTGCCAGTTGTCTTTTTGTCCATCTGCCTTGTCGGCTTTCTTTAAGACAATATCTTTCAAGTGTCCCTCTCTGATAAGGGTTTCGATGTGATCCCTGAGCTGGAAACACTTGGATGTCTCATGTCCATTTTCTTTATGGAATCTGCAATATTTTGTGGTGTCCCTTCGAGCATAAAACGACTACTTAGACGGTTCTTTGGACATGTTCTTCTCTTCCAGGATTGCTAGTACCTTTTCTTGATCTTTCTTCAACAGGGTGTAATTTGTGTATCTGCCTTGGAATTTCTGACGCGGCTGGTCTGTTTTTAGGTTATAAGCCCGACGGCCGTCCCGATCATCCCGTGTTTTGTTCTTTTGCTTGTCGCCTTTTGTATCTTGCGCCTTGGTTTGATCTTTTGCCTTTGATCCTTCTGGGTGCCCACCATGTACAAAATAACCTCCCGTTGCAATTTCTTCTTCCTCGGCTAGGGCGTAGCCCCCAGCCATGTCCATCCCAGCCATGTCTATCATATCCGTATAACTGGTCAAGCAAGCTTTCCTTAAATCGAACGACAGTTGGCCGTTTTGCAAGTTATTATTGAATGCTGCCACGATGGCTTCGTCGTTTGCACTCCCAATTTCTGATACCTCCTGACCAAATCTTCCCAAATATTTCTTAAGCAATTCATCTTTCCCTTGCTTGAGCTAGGACAAGTGAGCAACTGACTTCTTTCTGTGCACCTTTCTAAGGAACTGTCTCGAGTACGCCTTGCTCAATTCTCTAAAATTGCTTATGCTTACTACTGGTAATCTACCGAACCATCGAGAGCCTAAATTTCCAAGTGTTTACGGGAAGTTCAGGCATAGCAAGGCATTATTATTGATGTACTAGGCCATAGCGCTTCTATATCTTCTAACATGCTCCTTTGGATCAGTATCCTTTTTGAATTGCTCTACATGTGGCATCATGAACCTTTCTAGGAAGGGCATCTTTAGGATTCCGTTGGTGAAAGGACTTCCTGACTCGTCATCTGATAACTCGTTGCATCCGTAACGCCTGACTAAAGCATCCATCTGCCGTCGATTATTTTGAACCTCCCGGGTCAAACTTTGTATGAGTATATCCCTATCTTCTTCTGGTTCTCCCATTGAGTTAAATCCTTGACTGATGGTCAACTTCTACCTTCTTCCTTCAGGTTCCCTGGTTCAAACCGTGCAGTCGGATTGTGCCCCTTCGATTATGGCCATGGTTTTGGTCGCTTTCTCCTAAAGACGATGACCAGTCTCTCTTGCGTGTTCGTCTTCTTGGTCGGTTCAAATCTTCTGCCTGATCGGGGTTATACCTCCTGCTTGAGTAGTCTTCCCTTCAATGCTCCCTATTGTCCTGGGCTTATCTTTCTGACAATGTTTCGGGTCAGTCTGTTGGGTTTCGACCCATCTTTAAGGGTGCGTCTGGTGTTGGGGCGACTACTACAGAGCCCAACTTCCTTGGTTGCTGATCCGGGGTAAGCAAGTTATGTGGCGAGGTTAAACCTTCCGTGGTGGACAAGTTGATTCCTTGCTTGGCCGCATCGGATATGAGCTTGTAGGGAAAAATACGGTCAACGCAGCGGAAGCGAGACTAAAAAGAGGTTTAGTATAGTTTAAAATTTTTCCATAATTTGAACCTTAACCCTCTAATTAATTAACATATAATACTAAAGATATCATACTTTTGTCGCGTGATCCGATTGACATTACGTCGATGGTAATCCGCAAGATCTTCCAATCCAATCACGAACGTGAATCCCTTAGGAGCGTGGTCTCCCTTCTCTTTGAATTGTGTACCTGAGGATGGATTAATAAAACTTTTTCTTTTTCGTTAGTCACAACAAATTCCAAGAGGCTACAAAGAATGTTCCGGTCACTTTTGAATTCACAATCATTAGATCGAAACTCGCGTGAACCTTATTCGAAATTGTGCACAAAACCTTTTGATATAAAAGTTACTAGTGCACTATCGAAATAAGAACAAACTTTTCTCTCTTTTCCTCTTGGCCGAATTCTCACACTAGTCTAAGAGTTGGACTCTATTTTTCTCAAGCAAAAGAAAAAACTCTCAAGCCAAAGACCTAGGGTTCTTGAAAATATACAAAGAATATATATATATATATATATATCTTTAGTGGCCGCTCACTCTAATATATATTTTTTACCCGAATGCATCTATGCCCGAATATATATATGTATATATATATAGTTTCTTGCACAATATATTATATATCTCGTCCGCAGACTTTGCACCATATGTTATATATATATATATATATATATATATATATATATATATGTCTAGTGCGCAGACTTTGCATCATATATTATATATGTCTAGTGCACAATATCATATATATATCTAGCACAATATATTATACATATCTACTGCAATTACCGTGCACCATATATTATATATATCTATATATATTTATTGCGGCCTTGCTAAATGTATAATATATATCTAGTGCGAAATCTTTGCACAATATATTATATATTGTAGTTGAAATCCTTTACCATGTAGGATTTGTGTCTTTTGACTTAAATCCTAACCCTAGGTAGATTTCCTTAGAATTCCAAACCCTAATCCAACTTTTTAGTATTTTTGTGACTATATTAAAGACTTCCTAATTTGATTAGATAAATAAATCCCTTATTTATCTACTTACCAAATAAAGTCTTTTATATTTATTATACTACCACAATAGTATACTACTAAGAAACATATTTCCTAGTTGGAAAAAGATTTTGATATTTAATTAAATAATTAATTTTCATTTAATCAAATAATAAAATAAAACAATATAATATCATATATATATCTCGGCCATGTGCCATATATATTAATATATCTATATATTGTTTTTCTATTTTATTAAATCCATTGGACCTTAATAAAAGGTCCACATGTGAACTAGGCTCATTCTTACTAAAAGAAACAAGTCCACATGCCTTAATACAATTCTAGATGGATCCATAAATTAGTCCGGTAGAATATATCAAGTGATTCATGCAAGTCCGTGTGGATTGGGGATCTTAGCGGGCCTATCTAAATTTAAGCTCCAATAGACATAACCCAATCACAATCAACAAATGATTCACTTAGGTTCAATCTATTAATTTTAGTTCATTCCACTAAAGAACTAAAATTGCACTCTTAAATAAAGATGGAATAAGTAAATATTCTCATTCATACCCTAGACAATCTTATTGGAGATGGTGTATCCTCGTGAAGAATATCAGTAATCGCCAAGAGCTCATAGACCGCCTATAGCTCTCCAAGTTACCATATTTACTCATATGACCACATTTTGAACTTGGATATTTTGACTTGTCCAGAAGCCATGTTTCAATAGACTCTATCGAAAACTTAACGTTAAGATTCAATATCCAATACCTCAAAACATCCATATGATGATATTCTACTCTTATTTAATAAATGGAGCCACGATGTCCATATCTATAAATGAAGTCCTCTATCGATTAACAAATGAATACCACCAAACTATTGAGGATAGACTATGCTATATAATCATACTCATTGATAACTCAAATGATACCACTTGCAACCATAAGTCCATCATTTATCTCAGGATTAAGATAGACTCTCCGATTGTCCTGATAATGAAAATACTATTATCTATAGACGGTTCTAGATAAAGTATTTCATTGTGATCCAGTTCAATGCACCTAGTGCACTAGATTCTTTTACTCGAAGACCCTCCGATGATTTTAGACTCATCATAACACATTTGATCCCACTCAAATGCTAGTAAAAGAATTCTACAACTTTAACAAGATAAAGGTGCCCAACCTTTAACTTAAGTTGTGAGCATTATTCAAGACTAACTAAAGAATTGTGTCTACCACATACATATCCAGATGTACGAACAATTTTTCTTTTCTCATAGTCTTTTGACCTTATGATTATTTACTTTTGACAATTATAATATTCAAACTATAAATGCTATAAGATTTGTTAAATCAGAAATCACATTATTAATATGAATAAATTGTCAAAAACACTATTACACTCTTGCTATTGAGCATAATCCTAACAGAGCTATTGTAAAGATGCCCAGAACCATTGAGCGATCTCCTCGCTGGTTGGAGGGAAACGTTGGATGCCAACTATAGTAGTTGTTTGATCTGCGGTTGTTAGCGTGGCATCTATGGCATTAACAGTGGTATCCTCCTCCAACTCGTTATCTGGTGGTCCTTGGCTATACCTGGAATCACTACCATCTCCTTCGCTAGCCATTGTTTCACAAGGGTTCTCGAAGTACATTCAAAAAGGTACAAACTGTTGCGTAAACGTATGAGCCTCGCCCCCATCCTTCTAGTGCTAATTGTTGACGGTGATTTTTCGTAGTCAATCCGTCAGCAGTTTGTCTCAGTAACAACCTGTAATTATGAACGAAATAATAGGAATGAAAAGAGTTAATGACGAAAAATGTAAAATACGTGGTAAAACTCCAATGATCGGAGAAACATCCACGGGTTGTTGCCTTAGCAACGTAGTCAAATTCATTATGATTATTGCAAAAATACACACTCTGGTCTCTCGCTAACTCTCACGTACCCCTCTCTTTATGTTTTGCAGGGGTATTTATACATGATGATATTAGGGTTTGTAAGTTCTACTAGGGTTTGGTGTAGTAGGCCACAAGGTGCAGTTGGCCGTAGAGTCCTTTTAGGACTTGTTTTCCTATTTAATATTTGCCATGTGCTTTAATTCAATTAGATCTGAATCTAAGCAGGACTCTAATTTCCTTATGCGTAGAGAACTTGTCTGTTTCCTTTTCGGACTCTGGGTAGCTGTACCGTAGCTACTTTAGAGTTACCAATCGCTAATTCTGTTTTTGGGCCTAAAAATAGTATTTGTAATCTATCTTCTTCGTTGGGTACCGAATATGCCCGAGTAGGATCACTCGGCTCTGATCGGGTTGTCTTAGTTGATGCCGAGTAAATCATCCTCTAGGTAGTTTTGTTCCTTAAGTTGACTTCTTTTGACCCTTTTGCTTACGTGGCTATGCTGACTTTCTCATTATGATGACGTGTCTTCTATAACGATTTTTACCTATAACAATATATGTGATATATGTTTTTTAATCAACACTGATTCACACAAAAAAGTTAAAAGAAACACAATAGAGTGGTGCGGCCAACAAAAGAAGAAAGAAAAGAAAAACATTTTGTTTTGCTTATTATTTTAGTGTGGCCGAATTCTTCTAATACACAAAAGCAAGAGTTGTTTTGTGTTGTTTCTTCTACCTCCATAGCAGGGCCGGCCCATGGGGGCAGCAAACCCAGCATTTTGTTTGGGCCCCCAGCTAGCCCAATTTCATTCCTCTTCTTTGGGGCCTCAAAACCCAATTTATTTATGTTTAAACAAGCCCAATTCCAAACATTTTATTACTTTTATTTATATATTTTCCTTTTTGGCCCAATGAACTAATTCAATTAACCAAAAAAAACTTCAGGCCCAATAAACTTGTCAATAGCAAGTCCAATTACTTTAAATATATTATGCTTTTAGTATCGATCCCGTTTAAACATTTATTAGATACATCAACCAGTACAGTAGCAAGTCCAATTACTTTTTCTCTTACTATTGTTGCATGCATGCTTGTTATATTTATAGTCTTGTGAAGATAGTCAACCTTATAGTGGGCATTATTGGGTGGTATTGATTTGAGAAAGAGTTGTTCAAAATGTAATTTTCTTTCTAGCTTTTATTTTTCGAGAATCTAAATTCTTCTGTTTTTTCTTTTTCTTTTTCTTCTTGTTTGTATAGGAAAATAATAATAAAAGAAATAGTTTTCTCCAAACAAAGTCATTTATGAACTTCAATATGATAAATCTTTTTTGTTTTAATTTATGTGGATTACATTGTATTTGGTAAATGAAGAATTATTTATTTAAAAAAAAATATGTTAATAATAATAATTTTATATAGGGCCCCGATTTTTATTAATATCATAAAATCGCTCGGGCCTTAAAATGTCTGGAGACGGCCCTGCTCCATAGGACTATACAAGTTCCTGAGTACCGTGACGCACCCACACGTCGTTACCAATCCCGAGTCATAGCCAGGAATATCTTGTGGTTCAAATCAGGAAGCAGATCGAAAAGAAGAAGGAGCCTACAAACGTTGGTATGAATTAGTTTCATCTCCTTCTATTGCATTTGATTATTATTGTACAAATGGGTTAGTTTATGATTGCATTAAAAAAATTTAAAACCTTTCTGCTGCACGATCCGTAACCCTAGGTTCCTACAATTGGTATCAGAGCCATTTTTTGTACAGTATAATCGAATTCGATTGCTCCTAATTGCATGTATGAATGTGTAGGCACTTTCTAATAATTGTATGATGTTTATAATTTTTTTTTTTATAAATTTATTATAATCATGGTTGGTCGTTAATTGTATGGTACAATGGGTTTAGGGTTATTTTCAATGGTTGTAATTTCTACTGTAATATTAATCCCGAGTTGTATAATTTTTTTTTTTTATTTCGTTGTTTTGCCGCAGACCATGTTCAACAGATGTGCGCATGTGCGAAGCACTGTCTCTTTAATTGTGATGCGTGGTGAACTGATGCATATGTGCTAGGTGTCGCATGTTGAAGCATATGTGTGATGCACAATTGTTGTGCTAATTATGCGTTTATGCTTGTGTTGCAGATGTCATGCATGCAACATTTTAATTGTTATATGTATGCTTGCATGCGCAACACAGTGTAAGTTGTAGCATTATATGTCATGCAGACAACATGACATGCGCACAACACACATGAAATCAATGCCCAAGTGTTGCGCATATTGTTGTGTTCTTTGTGCAGCAGTCACACACTCCCTATTCACAAGCACTAGGGTTGCATGTACGCGAGCACGTTTGGGTTGATTTTGGGAAATCCCAGGCCTCCGAAAAATGTTAAAGTAACATTTGGGTTTTAAGGGATTTAATCCATGAGATGGATCCATTAAAATAAATCAAGTTGGACTTGATTTTTTAGGCCTGAAAGACGCAGAAGATATTACAGATGGACTTGAAGATTTTTGGAATTACAAGAAAACCAAGGAATGCCTTGGATATTTTTTGTAATTAATTTTTTTTAAGTTAGATAAACCTATTGTACTCAGTCAACTCATGTATGCTTTTATTATGAGATGATTAAAGCATTGCCATGCATATACATATCATTTAGATTGGGTGTGCCTACACATACACACACACACACACACACACATATATATATATATATATATATATATATATGTTGATATGTCATACATGCATTATAGCCATCTATATTATGTGTTTATTTTTTTTTTTTTAATTTGATTAAAATGGGTAATTCACATAATTGGCTATAAATTAATGGGATTAGTTTTTAGGAGTAAAAACTTGGTAATTCTCATTAATCACTAATCTTTTTATTAAAAAGTTTAATTACTTAGATTAGTAGGGTCCTTTATATATAGTAGGATTAATTCGATTAAGCCCCTAATAATAATTGGACCTAATAATGTGTTTAGTTTTATTAGTTAAAACTTGGTAAATACACTTTTAATAATTCTAGTCTTAGTAAATAGTTTACATAGATTAGAATTATCACTAATGAACTAGATTTTTAAGAGTTAAAAATCAAATTAGTTTATTAGTTATTGGAATAGGATTATAATAATTTGTGAGTAATGCACTTGACGCTTAGATTGAAATTAGCCGTTTAATCTAGTTTAATCTAGGTGCATTAATATTAATAGAAAACCCTTATTATATAATAGTGAGTGGGAGAGGGATATATGACATTATATCTCATGGTCTCCATCATTAGTTCAACACCGTAAGATTCAAGTGGGGCCTCGTGACGACTTTGCTTTCGTCCTCCCTAAGGAGGGTTTCCATAAGAATCAATACCAAGGTTGACTTCCTAACAGATAGGATTTATGAGGGGATTTTGGGATTGACCAACCCTAAGGCGGCAATTCTCGAGTTAAGCTCATGAGATCTGAAATAATGGGTTACGCTCACAAGGTTTTAATTAAATTGGTTAGTCAATCGTTAAAGTTAATAAATTGGCTTGATGACAAGGGGAGTTTGTGTTAATTTAGAATATCCTTTTGAAATTCCGCAAGATTCAATAAACTAAGGGTAAGTTAGTGCAATATATCCAAATAAAACATTGGCCCCTGCTAGCCTCTGCAGTGGTCCGCCCCTGATAGCAAGGAACATTTTTTGTCCCAATAAATCCCTCAAATAGTCTGTTTACATGCTTTTAAAATGGATATTTAGGTTTCCATTTTTGCAGAAACCAATCATCAAATTTACAAATCGCTCCAATAGATTACATCTAGTACGACTTTATTTATCCATATCATTTTCCATTTGAAAATAGTTATTTAATTACCATTTAAAATGTCATTTAATAACTTAACAAGAATACTTGTATCATCTTGGAGATGAATGAAATCTGTTAGCAAACCTCGTAAATGAAATAATATCATAGGACATATATAATCCTTGTAGCTAAAAACTTTAATCATTTATTTGTATTTATTTCATTATTTCAGCCATTCATACATTATGTCAACAAACTTTATTCATATATATATATATATATATCTCTTTAGGTTACAACTTTAGGTTGTAACAACTAGTTCTTCTTCTTACATTCTTCAACGCATGATCTCAGACGACATCCTTCTCTGCATTATCATTATATTTCATTGTCATTAGTAATTGAATATATATATATATAGAAATTTTCAAATCAATGTGCACATATATAATTTATATCAGTGCGTTGAATGTGGATCATTAGATTTACATGCTTTGACTCAAGTGTGTATGCACTTGTCAGTGTTTCTCTATAATCAGTGGTCCACATTTAATGCACTGATATATATGTGTGTGTGCATGGCCGAGGTACCTTACGGGCTCAAGCCCCTTGTGATTAGTGAGCCAAAAAAGAAAAAACACTTTTTATTTTATTTTATATTTTTTAGATCTGATTTTTTTAAAGGGTTTATAATTTAACCCCGATCTCCTAGTGTTTGAAATAAACCATGTGATAACTAATTTAATCTAAATTTATCTTTTATTAAAAAACAATTACAACTAAAACACAAAACCTATAACATTTTAATATAATAAGATTATTAACAGAATTCATCATAAATTATTTTTTTTCTACGTCTTTTATTTTCACTTTTACTATTATAAATAATAAATTGAGATGCCCCACTCCCTGACTATGTCGAGGGTTTTTTGTCACACAAAAAATGAGACAGAAAGACTTTGTGATTTGGATTTATTAATTTGTGAAATAAATGTCTCTACTTGTATATTCCATTTTATGTCATTTTAATTTTGTAGTTTTGCCTTTGATTTCATACATTCTATTTTATTTTTTAAGTAATTAGTGAATTATGATTGTTAATTACCATATATAATACTTGTGGTAAATTGTAATTAATAATTATTATTGTTTTAAGCTATCACCCTAATTTGAACTTAGTTATGTTTACTAGGCTTATATTGATTGTTCTGATTGTGTAATTGATATATATATATATTCGGGTAAAGTTTACATTTTGAGTTCAGAAGTTGTGATAATTACTAATTACTGTTATGTGATACTAATAGATAATAATTGAGTCCAAATTCAATTTCGTTTATTATTATTTATTACTTGTTATTGCTTTATTTAATATTATTTTAGCCTTTCTTAATTGAATTTCTACCACTGCTTTCCATAATAGTTGTGATAAGTAGAATACTTAAAGATGAACTAAATAATATTATATTCAAAAAGAAATAAAAATAAGAAACACAATATCAAAAAATAAATAAATAATAATAATAATAATATGAAAAACAACATAAATAATGAAAAATTAAAATATTTATTCGTGAAATAATAAATTACAATCTAGTTTTATAATAAAAAAAATTTGTTTTGTATTTATAATGAATTCACTTTAAATTTATACAACAATAATTTTTTTATTCTTCTACTTTTTGGTAAATTATTGATTTATTGATTCTGAATAAATTAAAACCATAAAATAATGAAAAATACTAATGATAAAATAAAATAAATCATAATAATAGATGGACTATTTTAGGGTTTATTAATTGGATGTTTTAGGTATGTCAAACTAAAACAATGTGAAATAATAATAGATAACTTAATATAAAATTTAATTTAATTATGTAACTCTAAATTGAGGGTAGTTAAGAAGTTGACAATGATGGAAAAGAGGAAGTAAATTATTTTATTTTAGAAGAAATGAAAATTTGAGAAAATAATTGGAAAAGATGGTAAAATAAAAATGACATAAATTTTTTATTAAAATTACAGGATAAAATTGAATTAAAAAAAAAAAAAGATATTTATTTTTCTCAAAAATTGCAAATAATGGGACTTAAACCCACCACTACTAATGTGGAAGAAAGGTACACAAGCAGCTATACTAAGAGATTGTATGAAGATGGGGCACATGCTCAACCTAGCCCTAAGGTGGGTTCGCCCTGGACACCATGTGTAATAAATAGAAGAAAGCTCAGAGTTTAAGATATGCTCATACCGGAGTCGAAATTGGCGCACTTGGCTTTTGCCCATCAAGGTCTGGTACTTCACAAGTTATTAGACAATTTGTATAACAGGGTGAACTAGGTAGTTGGCCAAAACAGGGTAGAATGCAGTCCCTGTAGCATATATCATCGAGACGAGCTGTTACGATTGTTGTTATAAACAATATCACCAAGGTTATTATCAGATTATTCTTCACCATTTTGGAGCTCTTTCTTTCTTTAATTTCCCTCTTGACTTTTTTTTTTTCTCTGTTGAAATATTTTAGTATGAGAGAGAGTTGGTTAAATAAGATTCCAACTCAGAAGAAAAAAAAAAAAAAAAAAAACTCTATTTAGAAAAGAGTAATGCTACTTTGCCCATATTTAATGTCCAAATCTGGAGACCAAATATTGACGTGGCAAAATTTTAATCCATTCATTTAAATTATATAAATTTAATATAATTTAAATTAACAAATTAGATTATTGCCACATCATTTGAGCATTAGATTTTTGCACCAAATTTGAGCAAAGTAGCACTACTCTTTAGGAAATTATATATCAAAAAATTAAATGCACCTATTTTATAGTCATAACTTACACAATATGACAACAATAATGCTACTTTGTCTAAATTTGGTGTCCAAAACCATTGCCCAAATATGGTGCATAAATCTGGTGCCTAAATTGTGTGCCCAAATGATGTGGCATCATATAATTCATTCATTTAAATTGTCAAAATCTAGTGCCCAAATATGGTGTCTAAATTTGGTGCCCAAATGATGTGGCAACATATAATTCATTCATTTAAATTGTATTAGGATCATATGATTTAAATGAATGGATTATAGTGATGCCACATCGGCAATTATTATTTTAATTTTGTTATCATTAATTAAAAATAGTGACGTTTCCCAATTAGATATGGATCAAATTTAAAATAATAATTTTTAATCAAATATTAATGATAAGACATTAAAAACATTAATTATTGCATTCAATTCAATTGATTCTTTTCCTAAATATATGAAATTCACTCATAATTTATTTTATAATTGGTAATAAATAATTTTTTTTGTACGATAAAAAAAAAAAAATAACTTCACTACTATTTACATCTCCATAATATGACACATGAAAAAAATATATATATAAGTGAGTTTATTAAAAATAAATAAAAATGGAACGTCTTTAGAAAATAAGTGGAAAAATACATTAATTTATCACTAGACTTGACAATAACCTCCATGGAGTTTAAAAAAGAAAAAAAAAAAATGAATACTTCTACAAGTATTTCTAGACTAAATAATTTTATAAAAAAATATATATTATTTTAAATTTTTGTTATATTATCATTAATTGTCAAATATTGATGTGGCAACACTTTAATCCATTCATTTAAATCATACAAATCTAATATAATTTTAATGAATGAATTAGAGTGTTGCCACATCATTTGGGCACTAGATTTTGACACCAAATTTGGGCAAAGTAGCACTACTCTTTAGGAAATTATATATCAAAAAATTAAATGCACCTATTTTATAGTCATAACTAATACAATATGATAACAATAATGCTACTTTATTCAAATTTGGTGGTCCAAATCTATTGCCCAAATATGGTGCATAAATCTGGCGCCTAAATTTTGTGCCCAAATGATGTGGCATCATATAATTCATTTATTTAAATTGTCTAAATCTAGTGCCCAAATATGGTGTCTAAATTTGGTGCCCAAATAATGTGGCAGCATATAATTCATTCATTTAAATTATAGTAGGATTATATGATTTAAATGAATGGATTATAGTGATGTCACATTATTTGGACACTAGATTTGGACATCAAATTTAGGTAAATTAGCATTACTCGTATGATAATAATGAATATAATTTACAACATAAATTGACCATAAATTCTTTGAGTGTTACAAGAGAAATGAGAATGATGATAAGTTTGATTTTGTTAACGTGGACATCTACACACATTGAAACATTGAATAATGTTTTCATAATAGGTATGCTATTATTACTATATTTATTAGTGTGTAACCTATGTGATGCACGGGTTTTATTGCAAAATATATATATTTAAAATGTCATGTAATTAAACAACCCTCCAATTCTATATCAATATAATGGATCAAGATCCTCTCCTTGTCTTGTTTTTCATTGACTTTTCATAATCTAATGACACCTAAGCAAAATAAAAAATACATGGTTGAGATTTGATTACTTTTTCTCTCTCATGTAACTTGATGTTTTAATTACACTTGAAAAAAGCCAAGGAAAAACAAGGACCAAGGAGAGGATCCTGATCCCAATATAATATACAAATAAAAAGACAATCAAGAGTCTTAAAAAAAATCAAGAGGCAATCAGTTAATCACAAAATCAATAGGTAATTAAGAGAAAATCTCGTAATAATGCATAAATTTTGTTAACCAATTCTATAGTTGATTTTTAAACAATTAATATTCATAATTGCAATCAAAGTGTCAATTCACTTGCTTTGTCGATATATATAGAAATAAATACATTTAGATTATTCTATATATATATATATATATATATATATATATATATATTAATTTGTTTTGAAAAAGATTTAGTTATTACCATTTATATAAAAAAAAAAAAAGGTATTTTCGAGTAAAGTGGGGGTGTATTTAGAGGTTTTATAATAATTATTTTTTTATATAAAAATATTTATTCTACAAATACTTGTAGAAGTATTCAATTTTTTTTATTTTTTTATTTTTTAATTCCATGGAGGTTATTGTCAAGCCTAGTGATAAATTAATTTATTTTTCCACTTATTTTCTAAGGACATTCCATTTTTTGTACTTAAGAAAATAATTAATTTAAAAAATATACAAATGTAGTGTTTTTGCCTTAAAGAATTGCAATAAATTTTAATAATATATTTTTTTTTTACTAAAGAGATAGAGAGCAGTCAAATTTCAATTAATGCAAAAAATAATTTTCAATTCAGTTATATAATAAATTAAACAACCCTTCAATTTTATATCAATATAATATATAAATAAAAAGGCAATCAAGAGTCTTAAAAAAAAAAAATCAAGAGGCAACCAGTTAATCACAAAATCAATAGGTAATTAAGAGAAAATCTCGTAATTAATATAATAATGCACAAATTTTATTAACCAATTCCATAATTGATTTTTAAACAATTAATATTCATAATTGCAATCAAAGTGTCAATTCACATGCTTTTTTGATATATATAGAAATAAATATGTTTATATTATTCTATATATATATATATATATATATATATATAATTTGTTTTGAAAAATATTTAGTTATTACCATGTATATAAAAAGGTATTTTCGAGTAAATTGGAGGTGTATTTAGAGGTTTTATAATTATTATTTTTTTTTATAAAAATATTTAGTCTAGAAATACTTGTAGAAGTATTCAATTTTTTTTTTTTTTTTTTTTTAAACTCCATGAAGGTTATTGTCAAGCCTAGTGATAAATTAATGTATTTTTCCACTTATTTTCTAAGGACGTTCCATTTTTTTTTTTTAATAAACTCACTTATATATATATATATATATATTCACGTGTCCTATTATGGAGATGTAAATAGTAGTGAAGTTATTTTTTTTTAATTATCGTACAAAAAAAATTATTTATTACCATTTATAAAATAAATTATGAGTGAATTTCAAATATTTTGGAAAAGAATCAATTGAATTGAATGCAATAATTAATTTTTGTAATATCTTATCATTAATATTTGATTAAAAATTATTATTTAAAATTTTTTTTATATTTTCATTAATATATAACTATTGATATTTTTTAAAAATTTACCACTAATTCCATATAAAATGGATTACTTTCTTATATTTAGGAAAAGAATCAATTGAATTGAATGCAATATTTAATGTTTTTAATATCTTATCATTAATATTTGATTAAAAATTATTATTTTAAATTTTTGTTATATTGTCATTAATTGGGTAATCGGTTTTATATGGAATTAGTGGTAAATTTTTTAAATATTATATTTTAAAAATTTACCACTAATTCCATATAAAACCGATTACCTTGAATTTGGTATTTACAATTAATATTTTAATTTGTTTTGGAAAATATGTATTGATTATCATTTAATTTATAAGAATAAATAAAATTAAAAAACTTTTATTTTTGGAAATAATCATAATGTATTTAATGCATTTAATGCAAATTTAATACATTCAAAAAAACCAAAAAGAAAACAAAACAAAAAGGTTAAAAATAGAAAGGATTTTTTTTTTTTGAAAGAGGCAATACATTGTTAGACTTAGAACCAAAGATTAGTTAATTGTTTGACAAAAACAATAAAACAATAAAACTCCTTAATTTATGGCTACTTTCCAATTTCACCTTATAATTTATAACAGCACATAATTTACTTCATCTTTCCATCAGTCATTTTTCAATTATTTTCTAAGAACTAGTAACGTTGACTTATTTTCTGAGCATTCGACAGTTTTCATATTCATTTCCTGCAAACTATTCCATTCCCGCTGCTGGCACTACCGGTACAATCTAAGGATCCATAATCCACCAGCAATGAATTCTCTTGGTCGAGGACTCCGGCTGGAGAGAAGATACAAGAAGTACAATCTGCTGAGAGAAGTGATAATGTTCTGTACTTGTCTTCACCGCCTACTACCGGCATTGCCACTCCTGGCTTAGCAGGATTCTGGAAATCTGGCTGGTAAGTCCTCCCAAGCACTCCTTCAACTTTTGAGGATAGGCCATAGAACCTGAATTGTACTTCCAAGTGAGCAAAACAGTCATTAGAAGGTATCTGATAGTTATGAATTCTATCATCTTCCTTGGTTACAGGCACTACATTGACTGATATTTCTGCGACTTCTGGGAGACTGACCAAGACGCTGTTCTTGCTCGAAGTTCTCTCAACTCTGAGGCTGCTTTCCGGAGATTTCCAAGAAGAGAGATGGCCTTCAGGTACGACAAGTTCCTTCCCGTTGTAAGTGAATTTCAGATGGTCAATTTTATCATCCCATGTTGCTGCTCGGGTAGCTTCAAGGGAGAAGGTTTGAGAGTCGAAGAGGAAACCAAGTGCTTGAATCCAAGTGTAGTCCCTGGTTCTGCCTGCTGGCCTGAGGCCGATGAAGCGAGAATTGATTTGAAGGTTGAGGTCAGATACTAAGCTGTAGTGCTCATTGCTCTTTCCATGGAAGTAAAATACAATGCCATCTCCACCGATGAATCGAGGGTCCAAGCATGCTGCTCCAGGGCTGTTGCAGTTTGGTTTACGATCTGCAATTACAAAACCATATTGTTTTTAGTTAAACCAAAAATATTGGTACAGATTTAAAAGCAAAACAACACAAATTTTAGTCTAGTGGAAGGATCTGAATCCAGGATATCCTTAATAAAACTTATAGATAAGAGCCTAAACAGTAGTGTTAAGCTTCTATATTTATATATCGTAAAAATGTAGTGTTTGAAGAGACGATCTTACGTTTGCATACAGCTTGACATAAGGGAGAATTACAATCAACGTAGCAAACTTTAGCTGTCGGATCTTTTGGCGATTTTGATGGGCATTGAGCTGGGCAAGTTATTACCTTGCTAAAGCACCGGCTTCTAGAGTTGGTGCAGAGTAAAGATGCTCCATGGATTCGAACCACAACTGAAACAAAGACTAACAAAATGATCAACCCAATGTTTCTGCTTGAGAACCTCATTATACCAAAACAGGCTAGAAGCTTAGCTAGAAAACCAAACTTCACAAAAGTACTTGTCTATCTCTTTTCTGCTCCCTTTAAAGAACTCAACAAGTGGGATTTTCTTAGAATTCTTTTTTCAAGTACAAGTAATCTATCCTACATTGATCTAAGATTCTTATTTTATTTTTTTTAGCTCATTCTTCTGCTGGGAAAATGGGCTTTGTTGGATTCTTAATTACTTTAATTTGCTGGATTGTTAATCTTGGTCAAAGCATTGGAGCGTGGAATTTTGATTTAAAAGTTGGCAAGTTGACATTCTGCCTTTTAGGCTTTAATAAAGGCTTTAAAGTGTTGTTAGGGGTGGTAGCAAAGAACTGTGTCAGGTAATTCTTTGATTCTGTAAAAAATAAAATAAAAATTTTTTCCACTTTAAAGAATAGAAGGTTGGGAATCAAACTTTTCGGGTCAGAGGTCTGCTAGGACTTGGCGATGTCAATTACTATAAGTACTGTTTGAAATACAACTATCACTATAGGTTAGGGTTCTCCTCACACTTTGAGAATCGAATCCCTATTGTAGAAGTGAAGGGGAAGTGCCAAACCAGGTCGGGAATCAAACTTAACGATGAATAAGAATAAAGAAATTTCATCCTTCGGATATATCTAAAGACCAACTTGTTAGATATATTAATAATCTTGATATATGATTGATTTCTTGAGATGGTTAAAGCCAATAATATATATGTAAAGGCACATGCAAAGCAGGGCACTCACATGTCAGTGGCTGGCAAAATGGCACAGAACATGGTCTGTCCATGTGATGAAAACACGGTTTCCATAACCGGTAGACCTGTCATGGATGGCTGTAAAATGTTAGCTTCATGTTCCTAGTTACGATTCCTGCATTCTTCAGTTTCAACATCACTTTATTAATATTGTAACAATAACATCCTGCAACTTGATTGCCATTTGTACCAAAAAAAATTCAACTATGAATCTTTTGTTTGTCAATGTACTAAGGCACAGTTTCACTATTGGCCGGACAAAGCTGTTGAGTTTGTTAATACCTATTATTTTTTGAACTAATGCAATATTTCAGAATTGGGGGAGGGGCATGACTCGAACCCCCAACTTCATGTATGTAGATGTAAGGGGTTTACCACTAAGCCAACCTTAGCTTCTCACTGCTAATACTGATTAGATTTCAATATAGAGTGCCGATATTGACACTTATAAAGATGATTTATACACCCATTTTATAAATACACCCATGTCTAATATTTAACAATTAAACCATAATGCCAATAGTACCCTTATATATATATATATATATTGAAATAGGAGACATCCTTCAGTGGGGAGTCTTGCGTTTTGGTTGGTCTGTCCAGACTGTATTGTTGCTTTTGTTCCTGGGGGTTGGCCTCTGTTTTGCCCGTTGTGTTTTCTGTCTCAGGCTTTGCTCTGTTTTTTCATTTTTGCCTTGGGTCTGAGGTTGGGCGTCTCTGCTTTCTTGTTGTGGGCTCTTTCTCTGTTGTTTGTCTTTGTGCTTAATAAATCGTGCCTTTTTCAAATATATATATATATATATATATATATATTGAAATGAATATATTATGTTAATACATTTTATTTGTAAACCCTCTCAAATTATTAAGGCTAATTGGTATAGATGTCCTTTGAACTCTTTAAAAATTTGCACATTGCCCTCTGAACTTTTTTTTTTTTCAGCAGTAAACCCCCTAAACTAACGGAAATTTGTGGTGAATAAGAAGAAGATGGTGATTGGGTGGTGGTGATTGGAGATGAGATTTAGGTGATAAGGTTTTTTAAGATATAAGATTTTTTTATTATTCAATATTCTTTTTTATTTTTTATTATTTTAGTTTTGTAAAATGTTTTTTTATATTTTATTAATTATTTTAAAATTTAATTATTATTTAATTTTTTGATAATAATAATTAATATTTAATTTAATAACATTTAATTTTATTTTAATGTATTTTATTAATTTCTTTTTGTTTATATAATAGTTTTTAGGATAATTGGCGGACCTAACACGGTTCCGGTTCTGCGGTTAGGTGGAACCAGAATCGGAACCGGCCTTAGGAGGTTCAGGTTCCGGTTCCGGTTCCGGTTCCGACGGAACCGATGGTTCTAAACCTTTTTTTTTTTACCCTAAATCAGATCATATTTCAGTCATTGATCCAAATCCAATCACTGATCAGTCAAACCAAACCCAACCCACTACCCCAAAATTCTTAATCCCTAATCTGAAAACTCACTAACCCACCCAAATCACCATATCTTCATCTGATTTCTTTCCAGATCCAGACTCTCCCTCTCTCATCCAAACCCAGATCCCAGTCACGCTCTTCATCACTTCATCTTCATCCAACCCCACCCAATCAAAAGCACCCAAATCAAAAAACTCACTAACTCATCCCATCCCACCCCACCCACGACGGCACGACCACGACTCCACGAGGCCACGATCTTGTTGGCGGTGAACACCACCCGTGAGGCCGAGACCGTGAAGGCGTGAATCGGCCACCATCATTCACATCACCAACACCCAAATCCCAAATCTTCTCCTCAACCAGATTCAAATCAGAAAAAAAAAAAAAAAACAAAAAAAAAAACAAAAAAAGAGATCGGCGAACGGGAATAGATTGGCGACGAGATGAAGAAGAAAGAGATCAGAGGGAGTCACCGTCTCATCGAGACACCGAGTTAGGGAACTTGATTTAAGAAGAACTAATGAGAGAAATAAAGAGAGAGAGAGAGAGAGAGAGAGAGAGACGAGAGATTCTGAAATTTGAAGAAGTGAACTGAAGAAAGAAAGAGAGAGAAATAGGCTTTTAAAAAAAAAAGTTGGAACCGCCAGTTTGAACTGGAACTGGAACCGTCGGTTCCATTCCAGTTCGAATCGAACGGTTCTTCAAAATATAGAACCAGAACCAGAACCAGAACCGGAACCGGAATCAGAACCGGAACCGAAACCGAAACCGAAACCGAAACCGGAACTGGAACCAGAACCAGAACCAGAACTGAAACCAACCTCCCCTGATTCCAGTTTTAGTTTTGGTTCCGGTTCCGGTTTCATGGTTCGAACCGAAACCTTGTCAGGTCTAATAATTGGCACTGATGCCCCCTAAACTGTTCAAAATTTTATACTGTGGGACGCACGTGAGGCGCACGTGACTTGAAAATAAACAGAATGTGGCTTCCGTTACCATTCCGTCAACTTTTGTAAATTTCTGTTAGTTTAGGGGGTTTACTGCAAAGTTCAGGGGGCAATGTGCAAATTTTTGAAGAGTTCAAAGGGCATCTGTGCCAATTAGCCAATTATTAATACACACAATTAAAAAAAAAAAAAAAAAGGTTCAAAAATTTAATAGCATTCTTTAAAGAGTGAGATTTAAGACTATTATCAACTTAATAACTTAGTAGCACCTAAAATATGGATTTGACAAAAATACTGTTAAAATACACTCGCAAATATAAGTCTTGTGCTTTTTTGTGTTTCCGAGACTTATTTTGTGTTTCTGAGACTTATTTTCTAATTTTTAAAACTTTTTAGGTAATTTCCAAGACTTTTCAGGTCGTTTTCAAGACTATTTAGGCAGTTTGAAACTTATTAGGTATATTTTTAATTTTGTGACTTATTGGGCAAAAAAAAAAATTTCCATTTTTTTTTTTTCATCTTCTTTATGGAGACCTTCATTGTAGGTCGAAATCTCAAATGGAGGCCGATTTCGACCTCTAATGGAGGTCGAACTAACCTCCCATGTGTTCTTTCATCTCCATTGATGGAGGATTGGTCCTCCATCAATAGAGGTTTCTTAAAAAAAATAAAATAAAAATAAAAATAAAAATAAAAATAAAAAACCTAAAAATGGTATAAATGTAATAAAAGAAGGAGATGGGGATATTTTAGTCCATTGATGTCATTTAAACTTAACTTATTAAAGTAGTGATACTTCCAAAATTCAACATAAAATTAGTCGGAGTGAACTCCATCCCCCTAAGTGCTTTCTGTTTTTTGTTTTTTTAAGACTAAGTGCTTAACTTTTGCTTCATCATCTATGGCATTGTTGGTTGGCTTGACTCAAACGTATCCTCTAAACCCTCCCAGCATACATTTTGATATTTGAAATAGAATTAGGTTTTTTTTTTATATTTTTTTTTAAAGGAAATTAGGGTTTAATTAGAGTTCATATATTTTTTTTAATAAAGAGATAGAGTTGAAGGTATGATGAGTGTAATCCATCAATTAAAATAATGGGTGTACATATCATTTGGTTTATTTTTAATTAAAGTAACTAGTACTTATTGGTAAATTTGTATTGGAATATATGTGTATTAAAATTTTTAATAAAATATGGTTGGACAAATCATTTTTGTGGTTGGCAATACCGGTACCCTTCAATATAATAGTTTAAAGAAACAATAGATTTAAAATAAGAGTGGTGCTATTGGCACACCCCCTACTGATCTATTTATACCCCTTTTTTTAATTATTTAGTTTTTTTATTTTTCCTTTATCAAAATTACTAAAAGAGACATACAATTTAAGAAAAAATATATTTTATAAAGTAAATCTAATAAAACCTCACATTCCTTTTCAAAAGAAAAAACCCAACGTTCTTTTAATCAGTTTCTTGAAAAAAAAAAATCTTAACTCTTAAACCCTAAAATTTGCATCTTACATACATACAAAATATTATGGAAGAGTCTGAAAACGGTATCAAGCATATGGAAGAATTTTCGGAGAATGATATCAAACACCTGAAAGAATTGTCTGAGAATAATATGAATCATACGAAGCATCTACAAGAATTGTCTGACAATGATAACAAGTATCTGCAAGAATTGTCGGAGAATGGTATCAAACATGTGGAAGCAATTCCTTCTCTAGAAGTAAGTTTGAAGTTTACTTTTTATACTGTTAATTTTTTTTTTTTTTTTTGATTATATTATACTGTTAAAAATTATATATATATATATATATATATATATATATATGTGTGTGATTTTTTTTTCGATTTCATTATTGTTAACTAAAACAATATGTTCTGGTTGTCATTGTGGGATTGTGGGGTGCTCATTTTGTTTGGTGGGCAGCCTTTTCTTTTGGGCTCTGTTTTGCCCTGTTTCTTCTTTGTTTTGTTGCCTGTTGTATCAGGTTTGATTAATACAATTTGTTGATTCCTCTGCTGTTCTCTGGTCTGTTGTTTGGCTGATGTAAGGTTGCTTGGGTGTGGGCTCTTTGCTCTGTTTCTGCTGTCTGTTTTCTTTCTTCTGTTTGGGGTAGCCTGCCGCTTGGTCTTGGCTTGGTTGTTGTTCTTGTGCTGTTTGCTGTATCAATATATTGCCTTTCAAAACAAAAAAAAAAAAACAAAAAACAAATTGCTTCAGCTGTTAAAAAAACTAAAACTAAAAAATATGTTTACTTATATTTTATTTTTTTCTATTATGTTTAGTTTCACAAAGGAGAGAAAATTGCTATCCCTTTTTATTGCTCTGATTTTCGGCCTCACTGCAATTTACACACCCAAATTCCATTTAATTGTTTCACACATATGTACTTAATATTCAAACAACCACAAACCCATCATGATTGCTTTAAAAAAAAATTAATCTTCTATATTGAACAAAATAAAATATTAAAATCTGATAGTACTAAAGTTTGTATCATTCATTGACTTATTTTTCATGTGGTGACTTTTTAAGGATGAAAGTTTCGGTCATAATAACTTTGAGGAGAATCAACTATTCTTTGTGGACAACACTGATGCATTTACAACTAATATGGTATATTATTTATAAGTTTTTACTTGTTAAGTATTGTTTTTAAAGCTTACTCTTTTTTTTTTTAACACTTATTTTTTTTTTAATTGTAAAATATATAGGTGTTTAATAGTAGAGCAGAATTAATTGAATGGACACGTGCTACTGGAAAGAGTTTTGGATTTGTCATTGTTATATGAAAATCAGAAGTAAATGTTAGTAGAAGGAAACCAAGAATACGTTTTGCATGTGAAAGGAGTGGTACCTATAAGCATAAAATTAGTGAATGTCAGGGAAAAAAGAGGTCAAGAGCAACTGGAAAAAAGAAGTGCAACTGTCCTTTTTTGTTGAAAGTGAAAAAGTTAGCAAGTGATGATAATTGGGCATTAAAAGTGATTAATAGGCTACATAATCATCTAGCTGCACAACATCTTGAAGGCCACTCATTTGCTAGGAGACTCACCAAAGAAGAGGTCAATATGTTGATTGATATGTCAAAAAGTGAGGTGAAACCGAAAAATATTTTGTATACATTACAGAATAGAGATATTCATAATGTCAGCACAATGAAAACGATATACATCGCACGCTATAAATATAAAGTTGTGGAGAAAGCCGGTAGATCACAAATGCAACAACTTATGAGTAAATTAAATGAGCATAACTACATTGAGTGGCATCGAAGTCATGAAGATACATATTGCATTATAGACTTATTTTGGGTACATCGTTCTACTATTGAATTGTTGCAGGCTTTTCCACGTGTTCTAATTATGGACTACACTTACAAAACAAATAAGTATCGTTACCCATTATTAGAGATAGTTGGTGTAACATCGACTAATTTGACATTTTATGTTGGTTTTGCATTATTTCAGTTTGAGCGTGAGGATAATTATGTTTGGGCATTGGAGAGATTGAAGACAATTATGGAAGACAAAATGTTGCCGAGCGTAATAGTGACAAATCGAGAGTTAGCTTTGATGAATGCTATTAGAAAAATATTCCCAACAACAATCAATCTTCTTTGCAAATGGCATATCTCGAAGAATATCTTAGCTAATGGTAGGAAGCTATTTAAGACTACAAAAGATTGGGAAGACTTCATTTGTAGTTGGAATGCATTAGTGTCATCTCGCACAAAATAACAGTATATGCAATACTTAAGTGCTCTAGAGAGTGATTTTTCTAGATATCAACGAGCACTTGATTACGTGAAGCATACATGGCTAGATAAGTATAAGGAAAATTTTGTTGCAGCTTGGACAAATTTGGTTATGCATTTTGGAAATGTAACATCAAATAGGTAAATTTACATTATTAATTTTTTTTCATTTTTTTTTCATTTTTTTTTTCATTTATATACAAATTAATATTATGAAATTTAATTTGTAATAGGGCTGAAACTACACATGCAAAATTGAAGAGGTAATTAGGTTCATCATAGGGAACATTTGTAACATTGTGGAATAAAATTCATGTTTTGCTAGAATTGCAACACACGGAGATTAAGGCTTCGTTTGAGAAAAGCAAGACCACTGTTCAACATAAATTTACTCATTTTCTCTTTAAAGAGTTAAGGGGTTTCATTTCAAGACATGCGCTGGATATTATACTTGAGGAGTCTGACCGAGTTGACACTGTTGGCCTAGATCCCTCTGCTTGTGAATGTATAGTTCAACACACGTACGGGTGCCCATGTGCTTATGAAATTGCATAATATAAGCGTGAAAGTCGGCCAATTCCTTTATTCTGTGTAAATTCTCATTGGAAGAAGTTAGACTTAGTGCCTAGCATCGGTGATGGATCAACGAAGTTAAGTTGCACAAATGAGATAGAGATGATTATGAAGTGTTTTAAGCATATGGATGATTCTGGTAAACTGCAATTAAAAAAGAAATTAATGGAGTTAGCAAATCCAGAATCAACTCATTTGGTGGAGCCAATTGTTAAGGCTAAGGCGCGAGGTCGACCTTCTCGGAAATTGGATACATCTACTCGTCGGGATCCATCTCAATTTGAGTACGTATTAGCTACACTTGATAATCATTCACAAAGCATTACATCTTCACATCAACCAAATCCACCACGGAAAAGAAAGATATTTCAAAAACAATTACTTAATTCTACTACTTACATTGACTCATTTCCAATTAAAATGAGGCCATATATATAAAAAGTTAAGGATGTTGCGATTGATGGTAATTATGGTTTTCGAGCTGTGGCCCATCTGATGGATATGGATGAGGAAAATTGGGTCAATGTAAAAAGGGATTTGGTTATCGAGTTACAAGATTATTCTGATCATTGTGCTAAAGTGTTTGGCTATGCTAATAGGGTGCATGAGATCTTACATTCACTATCTTATTTTGAAAGTAATCTAAGACAAGATCATTGGATGACCATGTCTGAGACCAGTCATATCATTGCCTCGAAATACAATGTTGTGCTAGTACTCCTATCAAAACAATTGTGTCTTACATTTCTCCCCTTAAGATATGTTCCATTGCCGCAATCTTTGCACAAAATTATAATGATTGGATTCGTTAATGGATGTCGTTTCATAGAGGTATATACAAATATTTCATAAGTACATTTAGTATTTTTTTTTTCTTTTGTACAAGTATTTCATAAGTATATTTAGTTTTTTTTTTTTTTTTTTTCAAAGTCCAATATTGGTTTATACATTATTTAGGTGTTCATGGTACCAGGTTCGCCAATGCCTCCTATAGTAGCTAATTGGTTAGAATATCACCATCCATTTGCAAGAGGATGGGAAACTCCATATACAAATAATATAGATGCTTTCAAAGATTTGATGTTTGATGTTATGACCAAGGAAACAATAGATATGAATGGTTGAGTTTTTGTATGGCACCAATGTTGTAATTTTAACCTTTTGATTATAACTTCAATCAAACTAAACAACTGCTTTTATGTTGTTTAATTTTCTTTATCTTTTGTTTTTCTTATAGAAAGAAGACAATTCTTGTTTCAATAATAATAATAAAAAAAAAGTATTTTTCATCTATATTCACATGGCAGATATAAGTATCCTGTGTTCATAATCAAACATCACTGCACGTATAACCACTTAAAATCTAACGAATTTATTTTTTGAGTAGCAATTTAGATAACTATACTTGTACATAAACATAAACAGAATACAGAATATACATAACCCAAATAACCACAACCACACACAGCAGAAAACACACCTACCAAGCTTAACACTACACAACTGAGCACAAGCAGAAACTAAGCTCACAAGTGTCACACAGTCAGGATTAACATTCTCCAACATCACCATTTGATGAAAAAATGCCACTTCTTCTTCAGGAAGCCCATTTTGCTCATACCTAACCATTGAAGTCCATAGGAACACGTCCAGTCGAGAAAAACCCTCAAAAACCTTCAAAAGTACAACCCATTTTCCCGCATTTAGAATAGAATTGGACCAATGCACTACCCACGAACACGTCAGATGCAATATTTCCATTCTTGATCACAAACTCATGTACCAATTTCCCATGTTTAAGCGCATGTAAACCTGCTCACGCCTTCAAAACAATAGGCACGGTGTTCGGTTTCTCCTGAGCAATAAAACCATAAGAAACCATGTTATTGAAGAGAAACAGAGTATCCAGCCATCGCTTCTCTTTGCAATAGCTCCTAAGAATGGCATTATAGACATAAACGGTTTTGTGAGGCGTTTCGTCGAACAGTTTGCGTGCGTATTCGATTGAGGCGTGTTTAGCATAGAGAGTGTTGAGTTTGGTGGCAAAGAAGCTGTCATGGACAAGGCCATTTTTTAGGATTAGAGTATGTAATTGTACCAAGGATTTGATACAGTCGCATGATTCAAACAACCTACCAATCAACTCCCTCTTTTTCATATATTAATTCAACACTCAAAATCAGGAGGAAGAACCACGTGCCTGTACAAAAATGAAGCACCAGCTTTGTGTTTTTTGCTAGCTTGTTTTTGTCAGGTGCTAGGCGGTTTGCTCTGTTTTGTCGTTTTTTTTTTTTTTTTTTTAAATTACAAACATTCAGTGCGTTAAGATTAATAAGAATTGCTGTCACACCTAAGAACTGTGGAAAAGTCGAGTTGTCTAACAAACTTGATATCCTAAATGATAGTCAGCTTACCTTAGGAAACGATCCCCAAAATATAAAATTCCTCCATAGTAGAGGGATGTCCATAAATTAAAACTCTGTACTTAAATAATTGCCCTATACCTAAAGAAGCTCAGCTTGCTTTGTTGGGCTTGGCTTTATGTCTTCTACTATGCCTTTCCCATTCATAACATCAAAGAAGAAGAAATTCTTGAGAGGATCCCCTTTGCCTGATATTGCTTTGATAACCTCTTGCCCAAGAAACTCTGTTTTGTTGTTTTTTCATTCTGGTCTTGCGATTGTTTGCTTATTGCTTCCTTGTTGCTGGAAGTTGGTGCATCTGCTGTAGCTTGTTTCTCTCTGTCCTTTAGTAGCTTTTCTAATATATTGTGCCGGTTAAAATATATATATATATATATATATATATGAAGAAACTAAGTTTGGAAAAGAGGACTGAGATAGATAGAGATAACTGGGGTTTATTAAGTTTGAGAAATAAATAAAAATGGTAGTTTTGGAAATAAATAAAAAAAATTGATAAAATTATTTAACTTTATTTAATTAAATCAAAATTTAAAAAAGAGGGTATAAATAGATTAGTAGGAGTGTGCCAATAGCACCACTCTTAAAATATATACATATATTTTTTAATAACTATTTCTTCTATATGTGAAGCTTAAGTATGATTAAAGGGAATTGATGAGAATTAAAGTTCATTTAAAGATGAGCTCAACAACAAAGATCTAACCGTATCTCATTTCCTTCATTTTTACTACTAGAGCTAATTGTTGAAATGATTCTTAAAAAGAAAAAAAAAACACATTAAGGTTTTGTAAACATACAAATTATCCAAATCAAAGTTCCCTTTGAAATTATGCAGGTTTACATCATGCCTCATGGTTATGTAGTCTGCACAGTATTTCTAGTTTAACTAACCAGATGCTTGAAACAGATATCTACCTCCAGAATGTCTCAAAACCAAAGCCTTCTAGCTAGGAAGCTACGTACTACATCAAAAATATGATAAGACAACATCATGTCAACAACTTTCAAAAAATGCATGTTGTGAAATACATGTATTACAAAAATTCATATCAATTGCAAAATTATACTCTAAGACAACATGCTTTTGCTTGCTGTTATTTGTGCTTGCTTTGTGAAAAAAAAATATATATATATATATATATATATGATTAAATTCTGAGTATTTTATTTAACATGAGTTTAATAAAGGTTTGTAGCATTTAATTTTATTCAAATTTTGATTTAATATATATATATATATAATCTCTTTTTACTCTTATTTATTAAATAAAAAAACAAAACAAAACTGTAGCAAAATTCTTAAAATCTTTTTTATTTTTTTATTTTTTAAATCCTTAAAATCTTAAATGTTTATCCATTTGCCTCATTTTAACCCCTTTTAGCAAAATTCTCAACAACCGCTTTTTTCTAGCCAACTCCACGAAATCCTTAGGAGTGCTTGCGACAATGACGGCGACAACAACGACGGAACGGAGAGAAATGCCGGGAGGCGACACCATAAATGCCACAACGCCGCGTAACTGGCAGCCAACGGTTTCACGAAGACAGAAAGGCTATACTTGAGGCCAAGATTTCGATTGGTTTGTAATGAAAGGGAGGTTGCTGTGGAGGACACTACGTTGCTTACAGAGCTGCTCAGGTACACTTTCAAATGAAATCAACTTGAGATAACTTGAGAGATCTATGTTTTTGCATTTTGCTTTGTTGTTTTGTGAATTTTAAGGTTTTAAGTGATTGAGATTTACTCACAGTTTGCTGATGAGTGAAAAAATCTAAACATTTTTGTTTATATACTCTTAGTTTTCCTTTTACCGATGCAGTAAATTCCATTCAATTTAAAATGAAAGTTCATTCGCTGGGATCGGTGATTCTATCGGTCTAATACTAACAAGTCTAGGGAAATCTACTTTAAGTGCAAAAAGTTAAATTGTATAATGCTTGGTTTTGGAAAACAATTGGATTCTTTGAAAATGATTTAACTGCAAACTTGTAAATAAAAATTAGACTAAGCACAACACACACAAGGAATGAAATGTATGGGAGAAGGCACTAGGAAATCGATGCAACCGTTCTTAGACCACTCAACACTCTCAATTAGTCTCATTAAGCACTTTAATCCAATTTTAGGGCTTGTTTTAAGATAAATCCATTAAGTTTTAGGTCTTTCCCATTACTCACACAAGGTCATGTAACAAGTAATGGTCAATACTCAATACCCCTATTTAACATAAAAACTCTAAGGTAAGTTAATATAGCAAGGTCATGTATACATTAACTTTCCCATTTACTAAGCTTGTGGTTGAGATTCAAATGGAAACATCATCCACATCTAAACCCCAACCTCCTATGTAAACTAATCCACAAACCCACATCAATTGTGGTTACAACACAACATGAGTAAAGAGATTAGAACAATTAATTCAATAAATGAGACTAAAATTGAATTGAATTAAGAAAAGTAGACTAATTAATTACATAGAGTAGTCTGATACGGTTACATCAATCCCCTAGCTAAAGGTTTTTACACATCAATGGAAAAAGAGGAGAAGATAAAGGAGTAGAGAAAACCCAAATATGCCATATGAGCTTCCTTGTCTTGAGATTCTTCTTCTTCTTGCTTCCAAATCTTCTAAGGATGGATGGATATGAATGTGTTAAAAGGAATATGTGAAAAGGGATGATGAAAAAGTATGAAAGGCTGCTGGGTGTGGAATCCTCGTGTGACTGATGATTTCATCTGAAAAATTAAAGAGAGGTATTTATATGTGTAAGGATTATCATTCATTGATTGGCTTATTTCATGGACAAACCACATGTTGGGGTTTGAATTGTAAGGGTAGTTTAGGTGATTGAGGATCAAGCTCAAAGGCCCTGTTCAAGACCTCAAGGTGACAAGCACTCCAAAGGTATATCTCTAGTGCTTAGTTTTTCTTTGAAGAGATTTAGTTGCACACACACACTTATCATATTTGCATATGTGTGCATTCTTTTCACATGTCACATTTCACACTTGCACTTTGTTGCTTGTATATTATTATGTGTTTATGTGTTGTATAATTCGTTTCCCGAAGATTTTTCAGAAACATCCGTGCGTGCACATTGGTGTTCTTATCTTGCGCGAAGATCTCCTTCGGAGAATGCCCTTGACTTCTCCTTTGGATTCACCACTTTGCACACTTGCACATTGTGCACAAAGTGGAAATAGGGCATTGTCACCCTTTGTTGGTGTCGCCATGGCGACAGAAAGTTTCATTCCTGAAATTCAATCAGGTATGATGTCGCCATTTGATGTTGCCATTTGACAAATGGCGACAATGAAGATTTTCTTTGTTGCGTCAGGCGTCGCCATTTGCATCGCCATGATGTTGCCATTTGACAAATGGCGACAAAGAAGAAAAATCTGATGTCGCCATTTGACAAATGGCGACAACTGATTTTGTCCAAAACGACATATCTTCAATTTGACCTCCTATAACTATGCCTCTTTATTCTTAGGTTAATCTAATGACTCAAAAATCATATTTTTAATTGAGAGCATTTTCAAAGAGAGTTTTTTACTCAAGAATTCATCTTTGATCACCCAAATCATTTTCCATATGCATAAATCATCATTTAAGCATCATCCATGATATCTAAGATGTGCTAGTGCATAGGTCTTCATCAACACACATGCTATGGTAAGTTGAACACTAATTTCATTTAATCTTAGTGTTTTTACATATCTATTTATCTCATTGATTACTTGTATGTGCTTAAATTAATTTCTTATTGCAAGATTGAGATTATGTGTTGTATGTTTGGGTGTTGTGTTTTGATAGCTTCATAGGATTGCCTAATCCATGTTTAGCTAAGCTTTATGACATGTCATTTAGCTCTTGATATCTAGGATTGTATTAATTGTCATTTTATCATCCTAGATAAGCATATAAGGTTCCCTAGCTTTATTTGCTCTTTAAATATCATCATATATACACATAGGCTAATTTATCTCTTCATTGAGAAGTAAGACTTGTGTGGCTTCCGGAATTAGGTTGCTTTTTGACACAAGCAATTGTAAGTCTTGTGTGATGTTCGGGATTAGGTCGTACACTGGGATTAGGTGTTCACATAAATAATTGGACTAGGTTCACTCATACCGGGAGTAGGTAGTGGTAGTGAGTTACATACCGGGATTAGGTTGTAAGCTTCATTATCATTAGTAGATTCGAGGTTCGAGTGTAGCGCACTTACCAGCCCGTGGTTTTTCCCATGAGGGTTTCCACGTAAAAATCAAGCATCATTTAATTTCCGCACTTATATGCTTGATTTGTTAATTTGACTAGTTTGGGGTATTTTTGTAAAAATTGGGTAATAATTAGATAAAATCTATTCACCCCACCCCTCCTCTAGACTTATATTGTACACACCTATAATTTGTTTCAATTGGTATCAGAGCGGGTTCCTAAATATACTTATGTGATCCTTGCTCATTATTGGTGTGTTTTGCATCTTGTGTGATTTTTTGATTTATTCATACATTGTTGCATTCATCTCATTTGCATTCATCTAAACACTATGAGTGATTTTGGGATGAGCAAAGAGGGAGCGTTGGGCGTGAGGCCACCGTTGCTCACCGACGATAATTACTCCTCATGGAAGAGGAAGATGGAAGCATACTTGTGCCAAATCCATGATAGGGCGTGGATGGCGGTTGAAGACAGATATGCTCCATCTATGATGACTCCTACGAGAGGAGGAGAGGAAGTGCTCAAGCCTAAGGCTCAGTGGATTGCTCAAGACTTTGAGGCTTCCAAATGGAACCACAAGGCGATGCACGCTCTCATATGTGCCGTCGACGAGAATCAACGCAAATTGATTCAAATTACTAAGATCGCCAAAGAGGCATGGGACATCCTAGAGACAGCACATGAAGGAACCGAGGTGGTCAAGGACTCCAAGCTCCAAGTCCTCTAAACTCGGTTTGAGACCATTAGGATGGAAGAGCACGAACACTTCAATGACTTTCAAGTGAGACTAATGGACATTGTGAACCAAAGTCACCAACTCAGTGATCCTTACTTGGATAGAAGAATAAAGCAAAAGATCATGCGATCACTTCCAGAGAGGTTCGAACCCAAAGTGACGGCTTTAGAAGAAAATGACATATACAAGGATATGAAACCGAGTGAAGTCATTGGAAGACTTCTAGCTATGAATCAAGAAAGGCTACCACCTCACCTCCTAAAAAGAAAAAGAATCTAGCCTTGAAAACTTCCAAGGTGGAAGAGGAGGAGGATAACTCAAATGAAGACATGGTACTCATTGCCAAGGGATTCAAAAAGTTCTTGAATCTACAAAAGAGTGGTTATGGCTCAAATGGGGATGACTTCAAGAAGAAGAAGACCACAATCAAGAATGTCAAGTCAAACCATGAGATGTCTTCAAGAGAGAAGATTCAATGCTACGAATGTGGAGGATTCGGGCATATCTCTCTTGAGTGTGCTAACTTGAAGGTTGGAAGAGAAGGAAAGGAAATGGGCGCCACTTCAAATGACTCTTCAAGTGATGAAGAGGTTGAGGCCAAATTTTTGGCCCTTACTAGTTCTCACAAGCGGGACAACAAAGTGAAAGTAGTTGAAGAAAGTCCCATGAGCTTGAATGATTGTGAGAATAATTATTTTGCCTTTCCGGTCTCCTACAATGAAGAAGAGAATGAGAGTCAATAAGAAATTGACTCTAGTGAAGATGACTCTTTATCTAACTCCACACATGGATTATATGGAGAAAAAGGTTCTAGATGAATACCTCGCTGAGTTTAAAAACTTAGCAATGAAGACCAAGGAAAAGATTCAAAGATTAAGAGAAGAGAATCTAGAGCTTTCAGCTCATATTGACCACTTAAATGAACAAGTGGAAAGATCCAAGAAGATTGAAGGCAAGCTAAGAGATGAGCTATCTTTGTTTAAGAGGAATGAAGAGGGTTTGAAGAGGGAGCTTGATAAAGCTAAAGAGTCATTTACTATGATGGCTTCAAGCACCAAGAAGCTTAACCACATGCTTAGTGTTGGAAAGAGTCCTTGTGACAAGAGAGGTTTGGATTTGAAGATATTAAGGAAACCTCCACTCCTAACAAAACCGTGTTTGTCAAGAGCTTGAGCAACAAAGAAGTTTCACCGGTGCAAACTACTAGGAAGAAGATTGATCTAGGACAATGCTCTTATAGTGCATAAGTGAAGATGATACCAAGAAGGCAACCTCAAGCTCAACCTACAAGAGTTCCTCATGCTAACTTCCCTCAACTCCATTAAGGGAAGAGACCAATCATGCAAACTCAACCGAGGAAGCAACTAAGTCTTGGTCAACAACAAAGAAAGAGAGATCCTATCCAACTACTAAGACAAACACAAAGACATGAGAAGGCTCTTATGCATGCACAAGGACATGGTATGATTCCTAACTTTATCCCTACATCATTTTTTGTGGTATTGGTGTTCATATTAGACCAAAGTGTTTTCAATATATTAAAATGTGTAGAGTTAAAAGCATGATTGAGAAGAAGAAGGCTATAGCTAGAATGTATGTTCATATGAAGGATGAGATCCATTTATATAATCCTATGACATCTAGAACTCTTGATCCATTGACCACTAGGATGTTCACTGGTTGTGGGATGTTGTATCCTCTACGTTTGGTCATAAGCTTAAGTTGGATGGTACTTGTTTGGACCTTTGGCAGGAGGCGATAAGGGTTGTTTTTAGCACTTAGTTGAAAGCTCTATGGCAGGCTTCTATCATCATGGTTTTCTGGGTGGTGTGGTTTCTTCAAAATCAAGCTACCTTTGAGGGTGGCAGGCCTGTTTTTGTCGATGCTCTTTCCTTGATTTGGCGCTCTGTTCGTGAGGCAGACTCCCTTCAATCTTGCACTGTGAAAAATTCAGTGGTTGAACTTCAGACTCTTCAGCGGCTTCAAGTCTCTGGTCGTCCTTCCAAGGCTCCTCGTATTTTTAGAGGTTAATTGGCGCCTCCCCTGTCAGGTTGTCTTAAGATTAACATGGACGAGACTGATTTTAGTAGTCCTGGTCTTGCTGGTTATACAGGGGTTTTTCGTACATGCAAGGGTTTTTCGTACATGCAAGGGTTTCGTTAAAGGTTGCTTTGCTATTCATCTTGGTGTCCACTTTGCTTTTGAGGTTGAATTGGCCGTTGCTGTCCACGCTATGGATTATGCTTAGACTTTTGGCTGGCGTCGGTTATGGTTGGATAACAATTCGACTTTCGTAGTGGTTATCCTTTGTTCTAGGTCTCGTAAGGTTCCTTGACGTTGGATCCTCGCTTGGGATAAGTGTTTGAGCTTACTCTCTCCAATGGACTTTGCAATCTCTCATATTTATCAGGAAAGTAACCAAGTTGTAGATAGTTTAGTATCCAGGAGCGCCAGTATTGTATCTCCTACAGACCTTCTTTTAGTTTCTGTTAATTTGTTTTTCTTCTTCTGTTTTCTTTTCTCTTTTGTTCTCTTTCTTTATCTTTAATAATATGTTGGGATGGGGTTGATTCCAATCCCCAACAACCTTACCAAAAAAATAAAAAAAAATGTGAAACGTCAAACTTTTACTTATTATTTGATCTTTCAATAAACCGGTCCATATATAATTAAAAATAACTCATTTCAATCCTAATGTTAGTCAAACTAACAGTTAACTATCACAAAATCAGGTAAATGTCTTTTTTTTTTATAACCCCAAATAAATGATGGACGAGTGGAAAGATGAATTTTCCCTCTAATTAAATAGTTTTTTTTTTTTCCATAATTGATAAAAAAAAATTAAAATTTTTGATAAATAGATTGATGGATATCTACTAAAAAAAAAAAAAAAAAAAAAAAAAAAAAAAAAAAAAAAAAACATAATTTTAAAAAAAAAAGAAAAAAATAGATAGATGGATCTCCACCTTCCATCTCAGAGATGGACAGTGGAGATCGAATAAAATAAAAAAAAATAAAAAACTTAAAACAGATTTTAAAAAATGAAATAAAAATCAATATATATATATTGAAACAAGATGGATATTCTTCTAAAGTCTAAGGTAAAAATAGACGTAATGGATTTTCTACTTTCTAAATGTTAGTTTTGACAACATTTGACTGATTTTAAGATTAAAATGAGCTATTTTTAATTATTTAGAGATAAGTTTGATTAAAAATCAAATATCAAGTAAAATATTGACGTTTTCCAATTATATAGGGACTAAATTGTACCCATTTATTCATTGAAGATCAGTATATAATTAAACAATCTTTAAATAAATAAATAAATAAACAATTTTTAATGATGAAACCCTTTTAGAATATATGAAATACTCAAATAAATTTATCAGTCTCATAACAGATAATCTAAATCAGGTTAAATGTGAATCGAAATATCGAATTTTAAAATTTTACTAAAAATCATCTTCTTAACTTGTGGTCAATAATGGATAGTTGAGGTCTGAAGTTTAAATCAATCTTCCCAAGGAAAAAAAAAAAAATCATCTTAAATTTATCGAAAATCTCTCTTAATAATTGCCAGTAGTAAACTTATAATGATTAATTTTGTTTAATAAGAGAAAATATTGAGTAAGTATATCATGTAAAGTTGGTCCATAAATACTACTCTATCAATAGCAAAAACCGTTGGTCATGGTCATAGCCTTGTGGTAGAGGTGTAAATCGAACCGGATAATCTGAATCAAAAATTTGGACAAAAAAAGGTCCAAATCCATAGCATTTCGAATCCGATTTCGGATATGAATTAGAAAAATACCATTTAGATTCGAATAATTAGAATCCGAGGATTTTCCAAATTCTAATCCGATCCAATCTAAATCCGAATTCAATCCAGTCTAATTTCAGATCAATCCGAATCTGAATCCAAATATATCTGGTCAAATCCAAAGTTTCAAAACATTTTTAAAAATATATATATATATATAATTTATTTATTTTTTTGGAAAAAAAAAAAATGAATACCTTTGAGTCTTTGACAGCAACAATATTGGACACTGATAGACTGATACACATAATTGTCAGTTGAATCAATTAGTGTGCATGTAGAGTATTGGACACATATATAGTATATACTATACACACGATTGTTAGCTGAATTAATTTTTGAGTAATGATACTCCACCCAAAAATCCAACCCAAATTCCAATCCAAAAGTGAGATGGCATCATCACACACAACATGGGCCCACGTCATTATTTACAAGATTTTGTGTGGTGATGCCATACGGTATTTGGGTTAGAATTTGGGTTGGTTTTTTGGGTGGAGTAGAATTATTGTTAATTTTTCAGTAATACTACTTTGTTTAAATTTGATGTCTAAATCTGGTATCCAAATGATATGGCATCAATATATAATCCATTCATTTAAATTGTATTAGATTTTTATGAATGAATTAGAGTAATGCCACATCATTTGGGCACTAGATTTGAATACCAAATTTAGGCAAAGTAGCATTACTCATAATTTTTATTTGACACCTATAAACACAATTGTAAGTTGAATTAATTTTTTTTTAACACTATACATACAATCATCAGTTGAATTAATTTTTTTTTTTTTAAATGATTGTTTTGTTTTAATTTTGTTATTGACACTGATACACACAAATTAATATATATATATATATATATATATATAATTTTTCTGTTGTCAATTCATCCTAATATGATATAAAATATATTTGGACGAAGAAGGTAAACCATTAGATTTACATACTTTGACTTAAAGTGTATGTATTTATCAATGTTTCTCCATAATCTGTGGTTCACATTCAATGTCCTGATATATTTTATATTATGATGAATTGACGGTAGAAATAATATATATATATATATATATATAATATATATATATAGTAACCCCTCTCTCTCTCTCTCTCTCTCTCTGTCAATTGAATTAATTTTTTTTTGACACTGATACACACGAATTATATATATATTTGTGCATACACATTACACACTGATACATACTTTGTGCAGTGTGTATGCATGCAGTGTACATAGCAGTTGTTGGACACTGACACAGCATTTTGAGTTGAATTAATTTTTATTTATTTAAATTCGGATTATCAAAATCTTCATAACAGAATCCGAAAATTCCAATCCGATCCAAATGAAATCCAAAGATTTATCCGAAAGAGTAAAGACTGAACCAATCCAAAATGTCTATAACTGAATCCAAAAAAATCCAAATAAGATTAAGTATGAATTATCCGAACAGAAAACCTTTTTTTTTTTTTGGTGGGGGCTTAATAGGTCTGAATCCAATCCGAAATTTTTCGAGCAATAATTAATAAATTTGGATTCAAAGATCCGAATCCGATCCGATTGACACATTCGCCTTGTGGTAACCGGTAACCACGTCTCCCATCAAAGTTATGGTTTTAAGTAAATAAAAATTGCAAAAACCATGAGATTATATGGTAGTTTAACCAACTTTTCTCTATATCAATATTTTATTTTATTTTATTTTATTTTTTTATTTATTTTTTTTTTTTGTAACACCGATACACACGAATCAATATATAAGCACTTTTACAGTGTGTGTGCATGCATTGTACATGGCAGTGTTGGACACTGACACAGCATCATGGTGAGTTGAATTGTTATTATTTTTTTTTAGAATTTGAATACCATACATTTTCATGATGTTAATGAGTAGCTCTTAAATATGTGATAGTGCTTTACCTGTGGATGTACTACAAATTATATAATACACTAATCCATATCTCTAATCTTTTATGCTTCATATATTGATATACTAATGCTATATGAATTTATTTATTTTTAATAATATCTATTAATTCGAGACCAGGTATATTTTTGAAAGGTTTTATCATTAGTAGGATTCAAACCATTGACCTATGAATTATTTGCATATGCCCTAAACTTGTCCATCTATGAGCTACGCACTTGTTGGCGCTATATGAGTTTATTTGATTAATAATTGAGTTCAAGTTTTGACTTTTAATATGATTAATTAAACCGATTAGATTTACTTATCCTAAATTCCTAACTCATGTTTTATATAATTTTTTAAATAAACAAATAAACAAATTTAAAGTAAGAGCGTTGCACACAATTTTTTCTCCGCAACTACCAAACCATCGGCCAACTCACTAGTTTCAGCTTTTAAAAATGGTCGTACATGGTTTAGATTCTCACAATTTTTCCTGTACACAAAAACACACCAAAACAGAATTCAATTCTGAAAATTCCCTTCACTTCACTCACCTGCCTCCTCTGACTTTCTTTCTCCCGATTAATCTTAAAGATATACACAAAATCCACAGAAACCCATTTGCAGTTGTTGAGAGAGACAATGGAGGAGCTTGTAGATTTTGGTTTTGTAGAGAGAGAAGAGCTTATGGTTTCACCGAGTGGCGATGGAGAACCCACCCTCAGATCAGCCAAATTTCTCCAACCAACCGTCAATTCCACTGACGGGTCTGTGTTTGAGATTCCGATCCACTGTATATCCTCTGTTCCGGCTACTTTCGAGCCCAAAAACTGGGCTTTAGAGGTCAAATACAATGGTTGGAGATACCCACAAAAGGAGTGGAGAACATGGGTTGAGAAGATGTGTTCTTTGCATGAATCAACCTGGAAAAAATCCGGTATTCGTGAAGCTATTTGGAGTTCTACTTACAAAATCCAAATAAACAATGATTTAGTTCTGGGTCTAGCTGAGAAATGGTGTCCTGACACCAAAAGCTTCATTTTTCCTTGGGGTGAAGCTACTATTACGCTCGAAGATTTGTTGATTTCAGGCTACTCTGTGTTGGGGTCTCCGTTTTTCACGGGTCTCGAAACAGAAGAGTTGAAGGAGATTGAAGTGAAATTGAACCAAGCAAGGAAAGAACTCAATAGAAGTTCATCAAAGAAACCAGACCATGGTGCGTGGTTGAAGAAATTCATGGGAAGTCATAGTGACATCGAACATGAAGCATTTCTTGCCTTGTGGTTGTCAAGGTTTGTTCTTCCAGGCTCCTCTTCTGTAATTGTCCAAGCTGTTTTTCCAATTGCAATACATTTGTCTAGAGGGACTAGAATTGCACTTGCACCAACAATTCTAGCTAGCATTTATAGAGATTTGGGTTTGTTGAAAGAAAGAATTGTTGCTTTAGCAGAATTAGAAAACAGTGGGGATAAATATCAAGTCTTAGAGATTCCTATATGTTCACCATTTCAATTAGTCCAAATTTGGGCTTGGGAGAGGTTTAAAGAGTTTAGGCCGAAAACTAACTTGATCAAAATTGGTGAACCAAGATGTGCTCAATGGCACAAACAAATGACTGGGGTTGGGAATGTGAGGACAATATTAGACTCTGCCGGAGTGAGTTTTGATTGGCGCCCGTATGCAAAGCATTTGAATAATTGGAATTTGCCTGAGTTTTATGCAGAAAAAGAAATGTCTGTATCGGTTGATGCTGATCTGCCTGAAGAGTTTTTATCATTTGCTTTTTGCTTGAGGACCTCTGAGCTAGTTGGTCTTGATTGTGTGGAGAACTATTTTCCACATCGAGTAGCAATGCAATTTGGAATAGATCAAGACCTTCCTGGTTGTGTTGCTCGAGCTAATGACACTCATGTTGCATGGAATTGTTACTCTAAGCCAATTACTTGTCAAACATTGTATATTCCACCACGACTTTATGAGGCTGGTGTGACAACACGATACTCGGAGTGGTGGAAGCAGTCAAAGTTGAGTTTGAAATTTGAAAGTGAGGCTCCTCTGCCAAAAAAAAAGGCTCTCCCAATTGTTTTATCGACACCAAGGAGATCAAAAGCAGCAAAGGTCAGTAGTTTAGTTGGTTCTAAAAAGAGACTTAAAAGAACAACGGAAAGCAGCTGTACTACGAGCACTGAGGTATCAGTTAAGAGACTTGATGGAGTGAATGAAGGGGATGGTACCCCTTTTTGTTCTAGTTCTTCTCTGAAGAGTTCGGAAAAGTCATCGAAGACATTAATACAGAAAAAGAAAGACATCTATGTCGCTGTCACTCTTGGTAAGCCAGTGGAGACCTCAAAAGAAAAGGAGAAAGTTTGTGACGTGTCTGCATCTTCTGTATTATCTTCAGAAAAGCTTCCACCGAGTCTATTAGCGAAGGAGCTTAACGATTCCCCTGTCCCTCCTGGTTTTGCCCCCAAATTCAATTTAGTGGAAACAAGGGATTCGGTTGATAAAGATGATCCGACTATCGCAGAATATTGAGATCTGCTAAGGTGCAGTTTATTTGAGTTCTCTCCTCCCAGTATATAGCATCACTGCTCAAAATTGTCAATAGAAATGTTGGTCTCTTTAGATAAACTAACTGTAGGTTGTATATTTATGTGCTTATCATTTGATTGTAATTGCATCTTGAGAAACCAAATTAGGAAGACTACTCTGGCTTGGCGTTTGATATCTTGAATCCTTATATGCATCATAGTATTATTTTATATCAGCATCAATGATGGATAAAATTTGCTACAATTTGTTAACTTGTGCAGTAACCAATAGACTTAAAAGCTCAAACGATTCATATAAAAATGAATTCCATATATGATGAATCATTAAAATACAAATAAAAGCTCAAACGACCTCTTGCTGCTGTTGGGATGTGAAGTGATGTAAAAGAAGAAACTTTCAGTATTTGATGTTATTGTGATTGACGAAGCAGCTCAGATGGTACTCTTTCCCATTTATTGTTCATTCTATCATCAATGTTTTATTTTTAATCATATGAGCTCTGTGTTAATGTCGCTATAGGCTTTAGAACCTGCTACTTTGGTTCCTCTTCAGCTTTTAAAGTCAAATGGGACACGATGTATTATGGTAAGAATTATTTACTTAATCCAGCAAATCTGATATAGACATGAGAAGTAAAACTGAAGTTTGAATTTTCTTTAGGTTGGTGATCCAAAGCAGCGTCCTGCTACTGTTCGCTCCAATACTGCAAGCAAATTTCTTTATGAATGCAGCATGTTTGAGCGTTTCCAAAGGGCCGGACATCCAGTTATGCTTACCAAACAGGTAAAAGAAAATTGAAATCATTTGTTTTAGTTTTTCAAATGTTATGCACTTTTCGTGCTGGTGTTTTACTTGATATCATGGAAAGCCAATACAATTTTTCTCAAAATAGCCCATCACTGAACCTCAAAACAGAGTATTTTGCAGTAATGGAAGCTATCATTGATGTAGAGTGTTATGACGCTTGTTGGTTTTAGGATTTAGTGTTGGTGTAAAGTTGATAGATTTTCTCAGAATTATGAATTTCCAAAGATGAGCACATACTGAGATTTGATCTACCTTTTGCTTTATTTTAATGCTTCTGGATGTGGTTGATAAATAGGTTTCCCAAACATGAAGTGGACTGTGATTTTGGATTTTGGTTTTCCCTAATCTGAGGTTGCATATTGAGGTCACCGACTCTTCTTTAGTTGGTAATAACAGGCTTTAATTTCAATGACTAAACCTGCTTAGAGGGTTGCTATATCTATGGATTATGATTTAAAGGATTGAAGAGATAGCCTTCAAGGAGAAAAAGGTGTGCAATTATAGTTGTAAGCTTTTTTTAAATTCATGTCAAAAATTATACATTTTGCCAATTCAGGAAAAGAAATTTCAGTATATTTGAAGGTTTTAATTCGAACCAATTGAGTGGCAAGATTTATGTGATTTTCGGATTGAGTACAACCCCATATTGTTAGTACGACAATTGGGTAATGTAATTCACAATCGTTTTTCATATTGCCTTGCCTATTGCTGCTAGCTACCTGAGATTAGGCTAGGATACCGATTCTCGAGGAAGAAACTTTCAATCAACCCAATTGCAGGTAAGCCCCCTCGAGTAATTTTCCATAATTATTTGAATTTAATAGATATCTGTTGTTGGAAGGCGAATTGGGTTTTCTTCAAGGATTTTCTCGTTGAGAAGAAATGGAACCAGTGGTTGATTTTGGATCGATTGTCACGTTCATTTAAACACATGCTTATCATACTCTGAACATTTGAGAGTTACTTTTATCATTTTAGGTTGCATAGATATTGCCATTATAGAGATTATAATCTTTGTTATAGATTCCCTAAGACATTATGCTCTTATCCCAAATATCGCCTGTATCCGAAATTTATATATGTATTTGATTCCCGGATTGAATTGTGTGTGTGTGTAATGTTGTTGCCAGGAAACTATAAAACTATGATTGGAGCATGGCATCAACATAATACTTGGTTCATAAATGATGTCAATAATCCCATACTTCAATTTGATTAGAATTGTATTCAATGTGTTAATTAACTATTTTTTGCTCTGTTTTTAGTGCGGCCAAGGATATATTGTAATAAAAGGGAATTTTAATGCGGACTCAAATTCTCTACTGATTTGACCTCTTGCCGAACTTTCAAGGATCTACTAGAGTGCTTAAAGCAAATCTAGAAAAGCTGATAAGGGCTTTGGTAGAGATTTGAAACATCTCATAAATCTATAATCCGTTTGCCAATCACCAATCGTCGGAGCGGTCAGGTAAATACAAAATACGATAATTAATTTGCAGAGCATTGCATCAACATAATACTTGATTCATAAATGATGCTAACTATTGCATACTTCAATTTGATTATCGTAATTATATTCAATATGTGTGGTAAGGTATATACAAAATACGAAATTCATAATTATGGACCGCACGATATTTATGAACTTATAATATTGATTAGGGGTAAATGCACTGACCTACTCCAAAGTTTGGTATAAATGTAGCTAGAGAATAAATATATATTTATCGATCCAAACCTTTAATACTCTTAAAATTGAACTAATAAAAAGGTTAAATTACCATTATTTATTAAAATTAAAAAATGAAGATAATCTTTTTATAAAAAAATAATTAAAATAAAATAATTGAATATAATCCTTTCAATGGAATATAAATTAAAAAATAATTTTATAATAGAAAAATAGAATTTATTTTTTTAATTGTAATTTATCTTCATTTTTAAATTAAATTTTTAATATTTTAAAGTAAATAAAAAATGTACTTAATTAATTTTCTTAATTTTTTTATGTTTAAATTTTTAATAATTTTTTTTCTAAATTTTAAATTATTTGCACTAGCTTTTATTGATTTTTAATAAAACATTATCTTCATTTTTAAATTTTAATAACTAAGGACAATTTAGTCTTTTTATTAGTTAAATTTTAAGAGCATGGGAGGTCTAAGTAGATAAATACATATTTGCTCTCTAGTTGTATTTACGTCAAACTTCAGAGAGGTCTGTGTATTTACCCTTATCAATTATCATTTTCAAATCAATCATAAATATTAAAACAATAAATATATTTCTTTTATTGGATTCAATCTACAAAATGTAAAATTATACAAAACCAATTATCTCAACCCAAAAAAAATAAAAAAAATAAAATATGTGTACTACATTAAAATAAATTTAGGAAAACTTAAAAACAAGGAAGCATGGACATGCCTAGGAGGGGGTGGATGTGCGTGTCGGACACGCGTCCGACACGGCAGGATATGTGTTCGACACTCATTTTGATGTGTCAATTGACTTTTTTGAAAGTCAACGGTGGGATATAGGGAGGGGATACGGTTGGTTACAAACACACGTATCGAATCCAACCTAAAATCAAAACCAAAGCAAATCAAACTCAAAACCAACCCAAATCAAACCTAAATCACACGCAAATCAAACAAAATCAAAGCCAAAACCTTTACCGTGAACCACTAGAAAACCGAAGACCAGAAAGGAGAGAGAGAGAGAGAGAGAGGGCGTGCGAGTGGTAGAGGGATTGAGAGCTTTTTGAGAGGGACCGGAAAGAGAAAGAGGGAGATGAGGAGGCAAAAGAGATTGAGGTTTAGAGAGAGAGGACCGTGAGAGATGGAAGATTTCAATTTTCATATAAGTGTTGGCTGTTGCACAGGATATGAGGAAGAGAGAAAGTGAGATATTTTAATTTATAATATTTTTTTCTTAATAATTTAATAGTGAGTGCTGTTGTATTTATTGAATTATCTTTATTTATTTATATATTAAATATAAATTTATATTATTTTTATTGACGTATTCTACCATATTTGTATCCTAGTTTTTGAAAATTTTCGTATCTCTGTATCGTACCGTGTCGTATCCCTGTATCTATGCTACCTTGCTTAAAAACTTCAACTTTTATTTCTTCAAAATATTAATCATGCACACACATTTTCAAATGTAGATCAAAATTTAGAGAATCCATTTGATTCACAAGCCATGCAAAAACCATCAATTATCATGTGACTTCATAAACCTATCATCTTTTTACCATGTCATTCACTACATCGCTAAGTGCTAGTTGAGCTGTGGTCGTTGCACCTAGGCTGTTGAGGTGGCGCTTAGGCAATTCATTGGCGGATGTTGGAGGCATGGATTGTGCAGGCTAGAGGCGAGAGAAAAGAGAAGAAGAAGGAGAAATTTTAGGGTTATTTTAACGAACTCCAAAACGATGTCGTTATAGGTTTTTTTTTTTTTTTTAATAAAAACAAAAATGAATCTCAAAAAGACATTGTTTTCCAAAACAATGTCATTTTTCATATATAAAAAATAAAAACCCTAAGTGTTAATTGCTAATCGCCACAAAGGTTGTATCATCTCTACATGGCCCTGATTATGCGCTTGGCTGCTTAGGCTAGCTGATTAGACCATATTTAGGAGTGACCAAAGGCCACCTAGCGTGTATTTTTGAACACTACCAGACACCAAAATTTTCAACTTTTCTTGGGATGAAGCTGAAAATATATACGGTGTGTATAATACAACCTAGAGGGGGGGAAGAGGTGAAAAGGGGGTGAATGAGTTGTTAATCGATTTTTACCTATTTTTCAATTTTTCAATATTAGCAATAAAACCCAATTCAAACATACAACAAAAAATCAAGTAAAGTGTGGAAATATAAAGAACACTTGATTTTTACGTAGAAACCCTCCAACTGGGAAAAACCATGGGACTAGCTACGCTAGCCACTTGAGCCACAGAAATCCACAATATGAAAAGAATGTTACACTCTCAAGTGATAAACGGACTCTCACTCTCTATAACCTTAGGATATGGACACTACCACTTACCACTATTGGTTTAATCTTAGTGATATCCCCCGATCCATTACTCTTAGCGTAAGCATCTCCTAATCTACCCGCAGACCTTTTATAGCGGTACTTGGCAATACTTGACAACCAACCCTTTGGTTGCAATACTTCACTTGCTTGTGCAACTTCACCTAGAAGCCATAAGACTTTGACTCATTGAAGAGAATTAAAAGTCTAAGTGAATATGACAATGATGCACAAATGCAATGATTGTTAGACTAAACACTAATGCTTAATTAGATGTTAAGATAGAAATCTAACAATCTAATTATCAAACAAGCCTACATGCACATACATGAGGTCTCAATTAGTTGTAGAAAGATTCTAGCAACTTAATTGTCAAATAAACATACATGGACATTCAAGAGAGCTTGACTATATAAATAAATATGAATCTATTAACCTAATCATCAAACAATCTCATAAGAACAATCAAGGCTTAGCTATTTGGGTAAAACAACAGTTGTGGTCAAAATCGGGCCTCAAGCCAGATAAATGAGCCCACTATCGAAGAGTTTAAATATTTCAAAGAATCCATCAAAAGTAGCCCCAAAGGCCCAAACATTAGCTCACAAGCCATCAGACAAAGTCAAAACACATGTCAAATCAAGTCATAAATCAAACAATCATGATAGGACGTTATGCACATCCGAAATGTTTGAATTTATTGCCAGGTTCAAACGAACCAAAACGGGCAAATAAGATCTCCTTGATCCACGCTCACTTAAAGGATCGAGATGTTGAGGACCCCTGGTCTCCACTATAAATAAGAGGCTTTTTCTTAGAGAGAGGGGTCCAGATTTTCCACTTAATGTGAAAGCTCTTAAACTCTCTCAAACCCTCTCCGCTTAATTCTACTTTCATAGCATTTATTGCGGTGGTCCACGTATAACATTAATTGCTGTCCCATTGTCCTATCGATTGGATACTATCACACTCGAAAAAAGTCTAATCCAATCCTCAATCGACCCAAGTCGAACCAGGGAGCCAATCGAGGCATTCGAGCTATCAAATTGCTCAATTATCAACATCAACCAAACCCCTAATCGACCAATTGCTCGATTCGACAATATTGAACAAATAAGGTTTGCTATATTTTTCCATATACGTTTTTATATCGAACAAATACTGACTTGAGCGTCGAAAAGTCCCCTAAAGGGAACACCCCCTCATGTGGTTCATCGTCGTTCTATTTTCTTTATTGTTTTACAGGTTGTTAGTGCTCATCTCGACAATCAAAATTAATTGTAGATCCGATCGACTACAGTTTAGCGCCCACTGTAGAGCCCTGGCAATTCTCCTAATCTAGTACTTTCCCTCAATCCAAATCGTAAACAATGATTGAATCCAGAGATTTCGAGGCACGATTCAACATCTTTGCGACCCAAAATGGCAGAAAGTGCAACCTGTTTGCAGAACCTTGAGAAAGAAAATGCATAAGTTCGAGCCAAGAACCTGGAGCTACAAGAAAAGCTTGATTTACTATCCAACAATGCCCAGTCGACGTTGGAATAAGTCCCGATCGACAATCGATCACAAGAACTAAATGGCAATCCAGAACAAAGTGCGAGGTGGCAGGAAAATCAAACCATGAGGCTGCAACTGGATCCGCAACTCGTCGATCTCAACGAGCTAATATTGGCAACGGATATGAATGCCATTCCAGCTAATCTGTCAACCCCGTTTGGGACACAGAGGGACTCGAACCAGTAAAACACCACGAACTTCAAAACGGTAAGAGCGAACCACCTCTTCTTTTGACCCTGAAGTTGTTCGCAAGTTCATGGAAATGGAAGCAATGATCTAGAGGATTCCAAAAGTACCCGCTCCTATCAAGCAGAGTGCCGAGAACAGCTTCGCCGACTCTCCATTCGTGAATGAGATTGCGCTCATGGAGATGCCAGAGAAGTTCAGTTTTCCAAACATGAAACAGTACGATGTACTATGATCCGGACGACCATATCGCGCAATACAACCATGTCATAAACCTCAATAATTTTTATTTGTATTTGTATTGGATTTATTTATATTTATATTGCATAATATAAATCATGGATTTTTTTTATTTTTTTTTAATATGTAATTTTTAGTCAAATACGGTGGAAACGGAGAAATGAGGGAAATGGGGGGAAACAGAGAAATGGGGAAAAACGGGACGAGAGAAAACGGGGAACAGGGGATGAAGATGGGGATACCTCCCCCTAAACTCCCGAGTTGTCAAATAGATCTAATTCGGATAATCAGAATCCGATTTTTTTGGATTTTCGGATTTAGTATGAAACAATTTGAATCGACTTTTTTACTTTTAAAAAAAAAAAAAAAAAAAAAAAAAAAAAAATTTGCATTCCAATTCAAAATTTGGACCAGATTGGATTTGGATTTTTCGGTTATGGACATTGGATTGGTTTCGGATTCCATTTGGCTCGGATTTTGGATTTAAAAAAAATATATTCAACTGTTTTTCTAAATTAAGAAAAAATATATTAAAAAAATTAATTCAACTAATCGAATACTACAATGTGCAGTGTGCACACACTGCACAAAGTATTTCCTTTTTATTTTAAGAAAAAATAATTAATTCAATCGATGCAATACTGCAATGTGCAGTGTGAATACATGCATTCAGAGTGTTGGACAAAGTAGTCATTTTATTTAAAATAAAAATAAATAAATATGTACATATTTTTAAATGTTTTGAAACAAGTGGTGGTAAAACGGGCTGACACAACACGGCCTGGCTCAGCATGGGGCATGCCAAGCTGTGCCAAAAAGGCACGGACCTTTAACGTGTCGTGCCAAGGCCCGGGCTTGTTAAGGGTATGGGGCACGGCCTGGCCCGCCGGCACAACCCCAATGTGCCATGCCGGCCGTTGGGCCTTGACGTGCCGGCCTATTTTTTTTTTTTTCTATTTTATTTAATTTTTTATGTTAAAATTTTGTTTATTATTTTAACTTACGTATTTTAAGTTGAAAAATTATTTATTATTTTAACCAAAAATTTATTTATTAGGTTAACTTGTGTATTTTAAGTTTAAAATTTATTTATTAGGTTAACTTGTACAGATTCAAAGCAAAGCATGTGGGTGTCTTGGACAAATTTCTAAACAAACTGTAGTTGAGTGTAGATATAGCAAACTTTAGGGTATTTATGAAAATAACCCTAAAAAAACTATAGTTTTAGTCTTGTTGGAGCTGTTTTAATATAGATTCAAAAGAAAGTACCATCTTTTCATTCACATTTTCTTGGTTTTGCTGAGATCTCCCTCCCACACATAGTTCTCTAATGATTTTGATATATATGTTGGACAGATCATAGGGGATTCCATTGCATTTGCATTGGGTTTGGCAACTACACTTGCGCTCCTAGGCATATATATATGTTGACGTTTTGTACATCTCCCATCTTTATCATTTTTATGAGTTCCAAGTTTTTTCCTTCTTTCCTGTTAATAAGAAAAAAGAGTAAGCAATCTTTTCACGTCAGCGCGCGGGTTTAGGAAACAAGATTAAATAGGGATTCCAATCTGTAAAAGATACAGTAATGGTTTTTGAATATATAAATCAAGTTTAAGAATTTGTCTGATTTTTTTAGTATGATATAATTTTCTCTCTCTGTCTCTGTCTCTCTCTGTCAATCGACTAATTCTGTGAGCAATATTGCCGGTAATTGAATTGCAACTCCCTTCCTTTTTTGACAGCTTTGATCCCCGTGCTGCCGCTGCTAACTTCCCATCAAGTAATTAGCCTATCATTCTGTTCTAATTAATTATCAAGAAATTGTAATCTAGATGCCAAGTTCTATTATATCTCTGACAATTTCCAGTTTTAAATATCTGACATCTTAGGAGTGCAAACATATTTAGCTGGGCTTACATTTGCATTAGCTGCGTCACCTTGCAGTACGCCAGTGCTGGCCACTCTGCTGGGATATGTTGCAACATCCAAGGTAACTTTTATATGCTTTAAGTTCTCAAAACACTTTCGAGTTTCTGTAAGAGTGCAGAATTCTCTTGTTTATTAAGGCTAAATTAATAACTAGAGACTCCTATGACAGGATCCAGTGATAGATGGCAGCTTACTTTTGACTTACCACAGGTCCACAGCTGGTTATGTTGCTCCTTTACTTCTTGCTGCTTTCTTTGCCGGAGCATTGCAGGTACATGGTGTTTACATGGACTGCTTTGTTCTATTCCTGTTGAAATTGGGTAGCAAATGCTGCTCTCATTTCTGACTTTGAAATTGAACCTTTTTGCACCAAAAAGTTTTCAGTTTTTCAAGTGAAAATTAACACATTCCCCTGTATTTATCTTCTTTGGGTAAATTTTGACTTAAGAAATGTATATTTTGCAAAGCCTGCTTTCCTTCTGCAAATTCTCTTCATGGATCAATCCGATGAGGTACTAATTTATTTTCACTATTACCACGGCCAACAACGTCCTCTGCAGCATCTATTGCCCAATTGACATCTGCCAGTCATATGACCTCATTCGCCTCGCTCCTAGCTTTCTCGTTCATTTCTAATACATGCTTATACTTTGATTGTTCTTGCAGTGGTGCACTTCTGTTGGGAGGCGGTTTGTACACATTCTTGGATAGGCTTTTCCCAGCCACGATGGTAATGTAGTGATAACAATTCGAATCAGTCTGTTAAATATATATAGTAGTAGTTGTACTCATTCCAATTCTTCGTTATCCGATCTTACAGTAATATTTGAATATTCGGTTATATAGTGTCTGAATAAACATGAACTCGGTTGAGGATAGATTTTCATGTTTTCGGCCATTCATCAAGATATATCTCTCTCTTGTGTATTCATCAACTATCAGCCATTGGATTCACATACTTTAGCTTAGTTAAAGTCTTGTTAAACTTAATTAATAAATGACTCACACCTTATGACCGAATTTATAAACTTTTAAGATTATAACGAAACTTATTAGTCATTAAATAAGTCTAAGAAGACTTTGACTAAACTAAAGTATGTGAATATAAAGGTTAATAGTTGTGGAACTGATATAAATAAAATCAGTTCATCCCCAAGAGAGAAAAACACTATATATATAGAGTCTTTCTATTATCAGTTCGAACTGACAAAAGTTATATCAGTTCCTTGTATGTGGGCTACTGGATTTAAATACTTTGACTGACAAGTGTATACAGCCAAGTCAAAGTATTTAAATCCAGTGGCCCACATGCAAGGAACTGATATAACTTTTGTCAGTTCGAACTGATAATAGAATTTCTGTATATATATATATATATATATATATCTTTGGCCATTATTTCTTTTTTTATTTTCAAGTTTGTTAACTTTCTCTGCTCACCACCTTCTTTTGTCCTAGGTTTACAAAGAAGTAAATATCGATTTTGACCGAAATATTTCCAATATCTTTCATATTTTGGGTGATTTCTAAAATATTCTTGAATAACCCTAATTTTGTAGGATACCAAATGATATGTATCGGTGAATGAGAAACATAATTTAGAGGAAGAAGAAATTATAGAGAGATTAATTGGTGTAAAATTCCATATCATTTCATTCCACATACTTTTGACTATTTATAAGCCTTACATTGCTAATGAACTATAGACCCAATGCATGAAAATCGGAAAATGCTGAATGATAGAACAGAAAATAACTACACTAATTAAAGGCAGTTGACTTGGTCTTCTCTCATAACCTCTCACCCGATAACATGGCCTGCTTGCATAGCTTGGACATGAATGCACATATCAGATTCTTATTTAACCAACTCTCACATACTAAAACATTTCAACAAAGAAAAAAAAAAAAAAATCGGAGAGAGATCGATCAAAGAAAGAAAGAGCTCCAAAATGGTGAAGAATATTCTGATAACAACCTTGGTGCTATTCATGATAATAGCAGTTGTAACAGCTAAACAAGAATATGAAAAATGCTACCCAGATTGCGTTAGAGGCTGCATGGTCGGATTCCAATCAGTTATTTTGAACCCTATGCCATATTGTTATAAATGGTGTCAAAAGCGGTGCACTCGTTGATGCTCTACTAATTATATATTTTAAAACTTTGTTCATTAATTTATATATATATATATATACCAGTCTTTCTATTGTCAGTTCGTCCTAACAATAAATATATCAGGACGAAGAATATGGACCATAGATTATAGAGAAGTTTTGACAAGTGTATACACTTTGAATCAAAGTATGTAAATCTAGTGATCTACGTTCTTCGTCCTAATATATTTATTGTCAAGACGAACTGATAATAGAAAATCAATATATATATATATATATATATATATATACAGTCTTGTTCACATCAGTGCGCACTGATGTAACTACATCAGTATCAATGCATGTGGACCACTGATTATGGAGAAGCTTTGACAAGTTCATACACTTTGAGTCAAAGTATGTAAATTTAATGATCAACATCCAACGCACTGACTTGAATATTTTTGTATATATATATAAGGCGGTTTTCTAGTAAGAACGTCCTGAAATTATAAGTTAAGGACGTCTAACAACAGCTACACATTTATATCGGGTGTGGGTATTTGTTAATGTGGGGCTATGAGCCCACTATGAATGTATGGTTATGGTTAAACGTCATGAAATTATAAAATCATGACGATCCTAATTAGAGAAGTATTATATATATAAATATTTATATATTTATATACTCAGTTACTAATGATGATAAATACAATGATAATGCAGAGGACGTCGACAAATTAACAAGCTCTCTGAGCTCATGCAGTGAGGAATTTAAGAAGAATAAGAAGTAGTTGCAACTTGCAACTCAATTAGTGTTTTTTTGTTTTTTGTTTTTTGTTTTTTATATTACAATAATTCAAGGATTTTTTTTTTTTTTTTGCCGGGGGGGGGGGGGGGGGGGGGGGGGGGGGGAATGCTCGAACCCACAACCTGATGATGTAGATGTGAGAGGTATATCATCAGGTCAACCTCATCTTGTCACCCATTTAGTGTTTAATAACATGTGTATATATATGAAAAGCTAAATAATGAAATAAATACAAATCAATTATTAAAGTTTTTAGCTACATGAATTATATCTCTTATTATATTATTTCATTAATTGATGAGGCTTTGCTCCTTAAAACAGATTTCATTCTCCAAGATGATATAACTATATAACTATATAAGTATTCTTGCTTGTACGTCAAGTTATTTAATGATATGTTATATGATAATTAAAATAACTATTATCAATCGGAAAATGATATGGATTAAAAAAAAGTTATTTACCTAGCTATCGGCAGAGGTAAAGCAAGTTCTTTAAAATAAAATGGGACTACTTATCGGAGTGATTTGTAAATTTGACTATTGGTTCCCGGAATAATGCAAACCTAAATATCCATTTTAAAAGCATGTAAATGCAGGGGCGGACCCATCTTAAAGTCTATTATTATGATTCATTTTATTTTATCTTTAGTATTTTTCTTTATTTATTTTTTTTTTGGTGGTAAACAGTCAAATACTCATATTATTCAAAATGAAATACTTTTTTTTTTAATTTTATTTTAAAGTTGAATTTCCATTAATTAAAATAAATTGTACACATATATTAATTTTTTTTGACAAAAATTGTACACACCGTTGAAAATTAACAAAATTTTTAAAACAACTCTAATTTAAAATTGAAAATCAGTATACAAAATTTTTTAAAAAGTATAAAATTGTATCGGTCGAAGAGAAAAGGTTGATTTTAAATAAGAATGTATTACCGTGACGTTCTCATCTCATTAATTAAAATTTTTAAATCATAAGATGATACCTAACTAATAGAAGTTCCAATTCTTATATGGGTTTTGTATACTTGTTAACATTTTTAGTTTAGAAAGCTATGGAAGAAGTTTATCATCATTTAACATATAATTAATATTAAATAATAATTTATTTTTTCAATAAATAAATAAATAACAGAGTTTTAATAAGTTTAACAAAGTCTTAAAAAATTAAATATCTTAACAAGTTTAAAATATTATTATTTTTTATTTCGAAATTCTGGTTAGCCCAGCACACCTCGATTTTGCCATTGTCTCTCGCTCAACACCGTTAGATAGTGTGCACCCCATCTATGTTCGTAGTGAGATTAGAGATGGCATTTTTCCTTGAATCCCTAAATCTCCACATCTCCATCCCCCATTTGGAGAAAGAAATCATCCCAAATGGGGAAATGGGGAAGGGGGGATGGGGGAGGTCCCCATCCCCCATTTTCTCCATTTTCCCGCTTTTCTAATTTAAACTCTAACTATAAATTATACTTTATTAACTTCACATTCAAATTAGTATTATGAACTTATGAATTATGATTAGTTTTTATTTGAATTTGTAATTAATTTTATTTATATTTGTATTATAAATCATGGATTTTTTTTTTTTTATATGTAATTTTTAGTCAAATATGGTCAAACGGTGAAACGGAGAAAACGAGAGAAATAGGGAAAAACCAAAAAATAAAAAATAAAAAAAAAAAACCAGAGAAAACATGGAAAACAGGGACTAGGGATGGGGATGGATATACCTCCCCAAAAACTCCAGTCCCCATCCCCATTTTCCCCAAATGGGGAAATGAGGATGAGGATGGGGATGGGGATAGGAGGGACCTATATTCATTCTCATTTCCCCAATGTACATCCCTAAGTGAGATAGAGTTGTCAAACAAATATGATTCGGATAATTTGAATCCAAAATCTACCTCCCCCAAAACTCCAGTCCCCATCCCCATTTTCCCCAAATGGGGAAATGAGGATGGGTATGGGGATAAGGATGGGAGGGACCTATATTCATTCTCATTTCCCCAATACACATCCCTAAGTGAGATAGAGTTGTCAAACAGATATGATTCGGATAATTTGAATCCAAAATTTTCAGATTTTTGGATTCCGTATGAAAAATTTCAGACCGACTTTTAAAAAAAAAAATTGCATTCCAATTTGAAATTTGGACCGGATCGGATTTAGATTTTTCGGTGGTTTCAGTTCGGTCTGGTTTCGAATAAAATCTTCGAATTTCATTTGGCTCAGATTTTTGGACTTTTCTAATTCGAGTTGGATTTAAAAATATATATATTCAACTGAAATTAATTCAGCTGATCCAATACTGAACATTGCAGTGTGCATACATGCACACTACACAAAGTATTCAACTTTTAAAAAAAAAAAATTAATTCAATTGTTGCAATACTGCAATGTGCAGTGTGAATACATGCATTCAGCACAAAGTATTCATCTCTTTTTAAAAAAAAATAATAAAATATGTATATATTTTTAAATGTTTTGAAACTTTGGATTGGACTGAATTCTGATTCATTATTGGACAAGATTCAGACCGATTTCGGATTTGGAAAAGTCTTCCGAATCTGAACCTGAATTGTATTTTTCTCATTCCATATCCAAAAATCGGATACGAATAGCTACAAATTTATACTTTTTGGTCCAAAATTTCGGATTAGATTTAGATCGGATCCGGATCATCCGATCCAATTTACACCTCAAAGTGGGAGTTCATCTCACCGTAGGCATTTATTAGTATGTTCGACCGCACAATTTTATTCACTATTTTATCAGTAATTCTCTTTTTCTAAAATAAAAATTAAAAAAAATAAAAATAAAATAAAATAAAATAAAAAAAGCCCATAGACAGCCCACAACAATTAAAAAGCCCAACAACAGTGATATTGACCCGAAACAATTCGTTAAAATCTTGCAAAAAAAAATATCTGAGAGCGGAAAGCAAATCATAAACACAACCGTTAACATTTTCTGGTGTACCTCTCACTCTCTCTCTCTGTCTCTGGCGCAATTGGTTGGTGTAAGAAAAAGAAAAGGTAAGAGAAAATGGATTTGTTTGCTTTAAAGTTATTAATTGGTCGAGTTTCTCTCTTTAATGGTTTTGTTTGAAAATGTTACAGATGAGTTTGGTCATAAACAGCTCCTCCAGTAGTTACAGCACTCAATTTTCAAAAACATTAAGCTACTACTGTAACTACAAGCATCATCAAAGCAGCAGTCATGGTGGGTTGCAATCTGTTTTTTTTTTTTTTCCCCATTTAAATTTATTAATATGCTTCATGGGTTCTTCTTGATTTCTCTATGTGTATTTGTTAAGTGATTTAATTTCTGCAAATTTGGAGTATAAATAGGCAAACGTATGGCACCCATTGTTAACATGCAAAAGAGCCACTCAAGGGATGAAAAAGGCAGCAACTTTCCAATCAAGACATTTGTTAGTACTCTCACAGGTATTTGTTTTTGTTCATTTGGTAGATATTAAGCCATTGTTTTTTTTTTTCACAGGTATTTTTTCCAATTAAGACATTGCTACTAATAGTTATTTACAATCCTCTCTGTCTTGTGTTTTTATGTCTCAAACTTGGGGGTTGGTTTAGTTAGTTATTGAATGAATATGTTTTATATATGGGAAACAGACTAAATAGCTATTTTCTAGAAAAGTCTGGTGATTTTGCTTCATTTGTATGCAACTGATTTTTTTTTTTTTTTTTTTTTTAAAGATTGTGGACTGCTCTTGTTCTAACTATGTGTACATGACTACTTTGAAAGGTTTGCAAAGCTTGTGATGGAGTATAAATGCATTTTATCTTGTTTTTTTTTTTTTTGTTTATGAACTTATAATTTTTGGGCAATGTTTCAAAAACTCTAATTTTGGAAACACATGGATAGAAAAAATGTAAATTATCTTGGTCATGTTTGATCTGTTGGTTTAGATGTTAATATTTGTGTAACTAGTTTTTATTTTTCCTTTCACTCTTCAACTTCTAGTTTCTTGATATTTGGTTGTGAATGTGATTATTTGGTGTACATTTTGGTAACTATGAACACTTTCTTTTTTCTTTTTCTTTTCCTTTCTATTTGTTATGATTTTCAGTGGCAAATTTGGCTGCAATTGACAGTGCAAAGGCATTAACTATGAAGAATGTCTTGGTGAGAGTTCTTTGTGTTTTATTTTGCATGTTGTCTAGTTATTCCCTTTAGAATATGTGCCTTGTTGCTTCATTCCTGATTTATTATGCACTGCTAGTATAATTTATCTTGTTACCAGATAATAATTTGACAAATTTCATTTCTTCCATTTTATCGTGCCGTCATCTCATTCAATCTTTTTAAATGGATTAGCTTATAAGAAGACACACACACACACACATTCACACACATTCATTATTCATCTCAAGGATTTTTAACTTAAGGCTAGAAACTTACAAACACGTACACTTAACATTTATCGATTGGTTGAAAATTATAAGAAATTTGACTTTAAGAGAGTGAAAGATGAGTTAAAGGACATCCTGATGCATCTTTTTAGCTACCACAGTTTTCCATGGGAGTAAATTTATATATGATTCCTTTACGGTTTGATTCCTTCAGTAAAACCACTCAATGCATCTTTTATAACTTGTTAAACCTATGCTTTGTAATGTATATTTGGCTCATAGTGGGCTAAGATTGATTACAAATGCTTGTTGTTGGAACGTCCTATTTCCGTTGAGGTTACCTGTCTTTATGTGCTTCCTATTTGAGAGCTTGTTACTCCAGAAATATAAATGTTTAGTTTTTTAGTTTTTATGCTGTTTATTTTTCTTCATAGCAGTTTTACATGGATTGAGTTTCTCTTAATCTATCTTTTAGGTTCTTGTTTTGAAATGTTAGATTTGGGTATCCTAGTAAACTGTGTGTTACTTTTAGAATTTTGTTTTTCATTTTTACTTTTTCTTGTATATAACCTCAGGAACTAGAATTATTTTCCTTCGAGTCAGGAAGAAGCTGCTTCTGTTTATACCATAGCTGATGGAAGTCTTGGCGATTTATTTGGCGGCTTCCTGTATTCATCTGGACAACAGGCTAATGAAGCTGTTCAGGACCAATTATCAGCTCTCAGTTTCACTAGGTTTGTTTCTGTATTTTGTCCATCAAGTGCATTGGTATTTTTAGAAATTTATGGCGTATTTTGTGTGCTGTGTGGCTCACTCCTTATTTCTCTAACAGTTTGGCAGTTATTTTTGGGGCTGGGCTTGTGACTAGCCTTTCTCCATGTACACTAAGTGTTTTACCACTTACCCTTGGTTATATCGGTAAGAATTTACGGACAAAAAATATTGCAGAAAAGTTTTTTCATCACAAGTAATGTGCTTTAACTGTTTGCAACTTCTGTCTTGTTTTTGTGCTGATTTGCGGACTGGCTGGAATCATCCAGGTGCATATGGGTCTGGGAAAAGCAGAGGACAGGTTGTGACTTGCTTATTTAGTCCTTTATACCTTTGCTACTTTTGAATGCTCATGTATAATAGGATCTCTGGATCCTTGCAAAATCCTTTATTTTTTTTGTATTTCTAATTTGATAGGAAACTCAAATATACTGAAGCCTTTATTGACTTTGGAATTAGTTAATTCTGAAGTGTTGAATCTTTTTCAACATAGAGATTAGAGAGGAAATAATAACAGCAAACTTATTCAGTAGAAAGATGTTATATGATGGAGTGTATACCACCTAAATGCCAAATTCAAAGGTTGTGGTTGAATTGTCCGGGGCTATGATACTTTTTTGTTTTGTTTTCTAAATTTCTGATGAAAGAACAAATTATTCTAGTTAGAGCTGTTTTAAGTATAGATTCAAAGCAAAGCATGTGGGTGTCTTGGACAAATTTCTAAACAAACTGTAGTTGAGTGTAGATATAGCAAACTTTAGGGTGTTAATGAAAATAACCCTAAAAAAACTATAGTTTAGTCTTGTTGGAGCTGTTTTAATATAGATTCAAAACAAAGTACCTCTATCTTTTCATTCACATTTTCTTAGTTTTGCTGAGATCTCCCTCCCACACAGTTCTCAAATGATTTTGATATATATGTTGGCCAGATCATAGGGGATTCCGTTGCATTTGCATTGGGTTTGGCAACTACACTTGCGCTCCTAGGCATAGGAGCCTCCTTTGCAGGGAAGGCATATGGACAAATAGGAATGGGATTACCTTTGGCAGCTTCTGGTTTGGCTGTTGTGATGGGCCTGAATCTCCTTGAGGTATTGAACTAACTGTTTCATTAGTTGTTAAACTCCTCGTCTTAGGGGCTTTTAAGTTTTATCTTCATATCATTTATATCAATCACATAAATTGTATTCTTTCATGAAGGAAACTTATCATTTTATTTCAACATTTTCTTTGTACACTAATAAGATTATGATCATTTGTGAGGGAATTTTTATATTCATTATATTTTTGATGTAAATGAATTTCCTACAAAGGAATATATCAGTAGTGTGGGCCCTGCTAAAACCAATGAAATTTGATCTAGATGGTATTTGTTTTGCAATATACTACAAAATATACCATTTGTTCTTAGCCGTTTAAGTTCTGAGATTGAGATTCAGCTTCATAGATTACATAAGTTCTTGAATTATCAAAGTTTTTGGACATGCTGGGATTTGACTTTAATTAGGAAGGGATTATTTTACTCGGTAAGATTATAATTGGTTTTAAATAGTCTTAGAAGTCTCGTATCTTATAAAGCATTTTTCTCTTCTTGGCGAATGGAACACTTGGTCACTTGTTCAACTGCCTAATAACGAAAATGATTGTTTTGACATGCATGGCCGGAGATATCTTATGTTGTGTGTTTAATGGAACTAAGTAAGTACCTTATGTAAAGATGACAGGTGAGATTAAACCATAAAAAGGAATCTCAAGTAGATAAAGACCTTCCATACCTGCCACGTCCTTATTTCCATCCAATGGCGGAAACAGCCATGGCTTGGGTGGGTTGTAGCCTAACCAATAATTTTTAAGAAAATTAAAATAAAACTATTCAAATTTTCCACTTTTAATATTGTTAATTATTATTAGTTAATACATTAATGCTCCAAAGCTTCTTCCATTATTCAATTAACTTTCTAAACCAAAAATGTTAACAAGTAAATGAGACTCATGTAAGAAATTAAAACGAGACAGTACCTAATTTTTAATTTTTAACTGTCAATTTTGGATTTTAAAGTAAATAGTTGAATTGAACTTGTTTTGAAAGATTTTATATTAATTTGTCAATTTCAACTATGTGTATACTGTATATTTTATTTTAATTAATGAAAATTCTCTCATACCATCAAAATTCACCATTAAAATAAAAATTAATATTTAATCTTGAATAGTATGTTGGTTTACCAATAAAAAATAAAAAAAATCTTGACAGTCTACCCTGAAAAAAGTTTCTGGTTCTGCCCTGTTTCCATCTGAATTTGGAAGGACAGAAGGTCAAGTGAGTAGATAATATGTAGATGATCTAGCTGCCATTCTCATCCAAAATTCGATTGAATTTATAAGAAGCCTAGCTATGAATGCTTACTATTGATATGAAGGCCGTAGCCCATTTTAAATATGAACTTGAGCTTTTCTTTGACTCAAAGGATTACTCTTGGATTACAAAATATTATTAAGAAGCTTCCCATATGTTTTCTTGGCTTTAGGCAACTAGGACTGTTGAGACCATTATTGTCTTTATAATTTTGCTTCTAAGTGTGCTTTTACTTACCTTTTTAATCCTGTTGAGTGTTGACATTTTGTTTCACAGCAATGTACATCTCCCATCTTTATCTTTTATGAGTTCAAGTTTCTCTTTCTTTCCTGTTAATAAGAAAAAAAACGTAAGCAATCCTTTTCAAGTCAGCAGGTTTAGAAAATAAGATTTTTAGGGATTCCAATCTGTAAAAGATACAGTAAAGGTTTTTGAATATATAAATCAAGTTTAACAATTTGTCTGATTTTGCTAGTATGATATAATTCTCTCTCTCTCTCTCTCTCTCTCTCTCTCTCTCTCTCTCTCTCTCAAGTTTCTCTTTCTTTCCTGTTAATAAGAAAAAAGCGTAAGCAATCTTTTCAAGTCAGCAGGTTTAGAAAATAAGATATAAAGGAATTCCAATCCGTAAAAGATACAGTAATGGTTTTTGAATATATAAATCAAGTTTAAGAATTTGTCTGATTTTGCTAGTATGATATAATTCTCTCTCTCTCTCTATTCATCGACTAATATTGTGAGCAATATTGCAGGTAATTGAATTGCAACTCCCTTCCTTTTTTGACAGCTTTGATCCCCGTGCTGCTGCTGCTAACTTCCCATCAAGTAATTGATTCTGTTCTAATTATCAAGAAATTGTAAGTTAGATGCCAAGTTCTATTATATCTCTAACCATTTTCAATTTAAAATGTCTGACATATAGGTGTGCAAGCATATTTAGCTGGGCTTACATTTGCATTAGCTGCGTCACCTTGCAGTACGCCAGTGCTGGCCACTCTGCTGGGATATGTTGCTACATCCAAGGTACTTTTATATGCTTTAAGTTCTCAAACATTTTCGAGTTTCTGTAAGAGTGGAGAATTCTCTTGTTTATTATGGCTAAATTAATAACTAGAGACTCCTATGACAGGATCCAGTGATAGGTGGCAGCTTACTTTTGACTTACACAACTGGTTATGTGGCTCCTTTACTTCTTGCTGCTTCTTTTGCCGGAGCATTACAGGTACATGGTGTTTACATGGACTGCTTTGTTCTATTCCTGTTGGAATTGGGTAGCAAATGCTGCTCTCAATTCTGACTTTGAAATTGAACCCTTTTGCCCCATAAAAATTTTAGTTGTTCAAGTGAAAATTAACACATTCCCCTATATTCATCTTCTTTGGGTAAATTTTGACTTATGACATGTAAATTTGCAGAGCCTGCTTTCCTTCCGCAAGTTCTCTTCATGGATCAATCCGATGAGGTACTCTTGATAATTTTCTTTTCACTATTACCACGGCCAACAACATCCTCCTCAGCATCTATTGATATTTGCATGGCCATCACGAGACTAAACAATTAACATCTGCCTGTCATATGACCTCATTCACCTCGTTCTTAGATTTCTCGTTCATTTCTAATACATGCTTATACTTTGATTGTTCCTGCAGTGGTGCACTTCTGTTGGGAGGCGGTTTGTACACATTCTTGGATAGGCTTTTCCCAGCCACGACGATGGTAATGTAGAGAAAACATTGCGTATTAGTAAGGTACTGTACAGACAAAAAAGAAAAAGTTGTCTTCTGGATGTCATTTGATATCTCAGTTACCGTAACATACTCTTTGCAATGCTTCATTAGGCATGATATGCCCTACTGTATATAGACATATATATACATGCAATCTTACAGTAATATTTGAATATTGGGTTACAGTGTGCGAATAAACATGAACTCGGTTGAGGATTTTCATGTTTTCGGTTATCATATATATATATATATATATATATATATATATATATGTCAGGGCCAGCCCATGGGCCCAGCAAACCCAGCCATTTGCTGGGGCCCCCGATTGGCCCAATCAACTTCTTCATATTTTGTAAAATTTGGGGCCTCCACATCCAATCTATTTGGGGCCTCATGACCCATTCTATTTAAGTATAAATAGGCACAATCTCAAACATTTATTTTATTCTTCACATCTTGCCCAACAAGTCAATTTAGCAGATTATATCAGATTTGTTGCTATTACTTGCTAACCTTTACTTATTGCCGTTGTTGACTTGTTGCTTCGTTGAATCTGTCATCTGTGCTTGTAATTTGTAAAGCATTCTCTACTTCGCTGAATCCTTTCTTGGCTTCTTCTTCAAACACTTAATCGCCGCCCTCTGCCCCTCTGTCTCCGACACTTCGTCTTCGATTTGCTTCACAAGTTTCATTTTTTTTTTACTAGTTTGGATGAGAATGATAATGCACATATATTGATGATTTGAATGATAATATAGAAGATTTAAATGACAACGTAGATGACTTGAACAATAATTTTTTTTTGTTTTAATTTATGTGGATTACATTGTATTTGGTAAATGAAAAATTATTTATTTAATTTGTTTATGTTAATGATAATAATTTTATATAGGTCTCCGATTTTTGTTAATATCATAAAATCGCTATGACCCTCAAATATCTGGAGACGGCCCTGATATATATATATATACAGTTTTCTATTGTCAGTTCATCCTGATATAAAATATATCAAGACAAAGAATATGAACCATTAGATTTACATACTTTGACTCAAAGTGTATGCACTTATCAAAATTTCTCCATAATCAATGGTCCACATTCTTCGTCCTGATATAAAAAGTCCTAATATAAAATATATAAGGACGAACCGACAATAGAAAGACTATATATATATATATATATAAGACCGCCCTGAGGGTGGGCTTAAGAGGCAACCGCCTAGGGCCCCTGTTTTCAAAGGGCCCCCAAATTTCATTCACCGTGTATTTCTATTTGGAGGCTGAGTATAGGTTTTTTTTTTTTTTTAAAAAAAAAAAAAAAAAAAAACAGCTCAATCAGTAGTATATTATGTTGTAGATAATTCAATGAGTCCAAATATTTGTTTTAAAATAAGCCCAACAATACTAACAAAAAAATGGCCCACAGTTTCTCTAATGCCTGTTGACCCATTCATTTACTTTTTCTCCACAAGCCCAATTCAGTTCTCTAATGCCCATTGCCCACATACCCTTTTTCTAGTTACAGGGTTTCAATTCATCAATCATATATTCATATATTCATCTTTGTTGTTTAATTCTTTTTTCTCCACCAAACGTAGCTACCGTATCTCTCTCTCTCTCTCTCTCTCTCTCTCTCTCTCTCTAAAGTCTCAATCCCATATCCTCTCTCTCTCTAAAGTCTCAATCCCATATCCTCATCCATTCAAGTATCTCTCTAAAGTTTCTCTATGTTTTTATTTATTTTTTGTTATTTTTTTACAAATTGTAATTTTTCTTACAAATTATTATTGACTTACAAACCGATAAAATCCACACCAGATAGTGAATAATCTATTGGTCTCTTGCCTATTAATTTACTTATTTATGCTTTAAATTGAAACGATTATTTGATTTTAAATAATCCTAATTATAATTTATGAATCCAAGAGTTTGCATGCGGTTTGTGGGACTGGTTTGATTGGTTTTTTTTTTTTTAATTAAGTTTGAATTTTATGTTTTAAAAAGCTCAACTTGAACTTGTTCTTCAATAATGTGGGTCAGTTTGTTAGTTTTGTGGTTGGATATGTAGTTCTTCACAGTTTTATAATTTATAAAAAAAAAAAAAAAAAACTATGAAAACAAATAAGGGGCTCCTATTTTGGATTTTCACCTCGGCCCTCACAAAAGTCAAGACTGACCCTATATATATATATATATATATATATCCTTGGATATAAAATCTTTTTGATTTTCAAGTTTTGTAACTTTCTCTACCAACCGCCTTATGTTGTCATAAATATCGATATTTGACTGAAATTTCCCATGATATATTTCATATTATTTCCCAGTTTTTTAAAGGATATTATCCTGAGATGTAACCTATATTTATTTTGGGAAAGAGAAAAGTTTGCGATACAGTGATGTAATGTAAACTGGAGATCCTTAGTGTTGACAGCCCAAATTTGGCATTGTTTCCATTAATTGACATGGAGAATGAAGTTGAAGAGATAAGATCACTGGAATAGGCAGTGACATCACTTGAATATCGTGTTTGTATATAATACTGACAAGCAGTTGAAGACATACAAAAGGGCAGCCAGCAGCCTTGTATACGTATTTTTGGAAAATCATCAATCAATGATAGTGATAAATAGTACACTTTCATTGTACGGATCGTTGTAGGAAGTCCAAATGAAGTTGAAACCTTTTTCCATTCTTTTTTTAATTTTTTTTTAATTTTTTAATGAAATGAAATCAAAAGCTTTGAATAATTGAATGTCCTACTTAAAATATATAAAAGAAGATTCTAAGACCATGTTTGATAATACACCGCACTAGACTGGATTAGATTGTATAAGATTGGATTATACTGGATTGAATTAGATTATATATGATTGGATTATACTGGATTGAATTGTATTGTATTTAGTACTATCCTATATTTGGTGTTGCAATACACAACACGGGATTAGATTGTACTATATTATTTCAACATTTAATGAGTCTTTTAAAATATCATTATTATCCATATGAAATTAAGTTAAAAATCATTTATATATCTCATTTTATCATAAAATTAAATAATCTCTTTAAATATTGATTTGATTTCTAAAATTTCTTAAAAATATTTTTATTGTTCTTATGAAATATTTTTCTAATTTAAATATTTTACTTAAATATTGATTTAATATACATATATATATATATATATATATATATATAATTAATGAAAAAAATAAAGTATGATTATAAAATCATATCTATTTTATTCATTATAATTAATCTCAGCACTTTTGTAATAAAATAACAAAACATATGTACACACTGCTCTTAAGTTATACAGAAGTTTTAAAAGTCACAACTAGTTATTTATTTAGCACATCTAATCGTGATTATAATAAAAGTTACAATAATACCAAACTAACCCTAAATAATATGAAATAGTATAACGTGTACCGGATAAAGTCTACCCACCAAATTAAGTTTGGATATTTTTATCAAACACCGGATGCTACTAAATTAGTACTGTCCAACTCATTAATTATATCCAGTACGGCGTACTAAACAAACCCTAAGAGTTATTGAATACTACCTAGTTCAACTTATAAAACTTTAGTGAATGTACGAATGATCAACACTTAAGTGATTTTTTTTTTTTTAAATGAAAAAATCAATAATAACGTATATTCGTCCAATATAATCTTAAAATATATACAAAAAAATATGCACGCATGTCAAAATTTTATTCAACGAATGTACTTATCATTACCGCAACACTTGAGTGATTTGGGTCACGTAGGATTGAAGATATCTGTCACTACCGCAACACTTGAGTGATTTGGGTCATAATTGTTACATCTCCACCGACTCCACGCGAGACGTATATATTATATTGGTTGCAACTTGCAAGTCGCATCTTAATTTATACTAGGTTGGACCCATTTTAATCTAGAATCAAGTACTATAACAAAAGTTTCTAGAAATTCTAAATGAGTAATGCTAGAAGACCCAAAAAACTAACCTAAATTTTGAATCCAAATCTATGTGGCAACATCACATACAACATGGGTCCACGTCACTCTTTCCAAAGATCCTATGTGATGTTGCCATATAGGTTTGGATTCAAAATTTGGGTTAGTTTTTTAAATCATCTAGCATTACTCACTCCAAATATGTATTACAAAAGATTCTATAAATTCCACCACCTGGACCTCGTTAAGAATTCTCTACTTCTCTTTGATCCTCATCTTAGACATATAGTCCACTACTAAGAGCATCTCCAATGGTAATGTGCCTTGCATTTAAAAAAAATTGTGATATGTCAACATTACAAGCCAGTTGCTTCATATATGGCATGTAACTAAACTTGATAGACATCCAAATAAAAAAGTGGTCTTCAATGATTCACTTGTAACATATATGTTTTTAATGACATGCCAATTTATTATTGGTCTCCTTAAATATACTTTAAAATTGTTGAACAAAATAAGGTAAAAGACAAGAGTGGTTATTGACTGGGCCAACAAGACGGCCGTCCAACAAACCGTTTGAAATCAAAGAGTCATATTGATAGCCTCTAAAAAAAAAAGTTTCCACCTTATTTTGAAGTTGTACTAGAGATGTTGCATTGGAGATGGATTTTTTAACAAAATGGATGTTCATCCTACGTGGCAACTAATTTTTTCATAACCCACATTAGCATTGGAGATGCTCTAATCAAACCTCTCTATCTAACCGTAAAATACGTGACATTTAGTCCTACAATATCTCACATACGGCCTAATTCAGCCTTTCAATTTCCGTACTACATTATTTTGAAAATGTGAAATTTCAGACCTACGTATATTCGTCCAATAAAATCTTGATGTATATACAAAAAAAATGCACACATGTCAAAATTTTATTCGACGAATGTACATATCATAATCTCTAATTAACCACGAGTACTAATCATCTCATTATACTGATCCAGCGACCTCTGTCTCTGCAGCCTCATTTCTTCATTGAACTTGTTTATAAACGCCTCCACTCGCCGATTCAAATCGTCCTGACTCAACGACGGTTCCTTCTTCAGTTTCCCAACGGACGGTTCCCTCCTCAGCCTCCCCGGGTTATCGTCGCCGCCTTCTTCGGTGGTCGTGAGGTCGTGGAAGGTATCGGATTTCTTCATTTTGGGTGCAGGAGGAGGAGTGTTCTGACGCACGTGAGTGTCCCACGTGTCGGACTTCTTCAGATGCCTGTTTAACGGCATTGCACGGCCCTCCGTTATCGTCTTCCACGTGCTCTCCAGCGTGTCGCTTCGCTTCGACTTTGATACTTTTAATGCCTTCCCACCTGAATTTATTTTTCAAATTAATGCAATTCTCAAATTGTTTTCATTGCTTTTCCAAGCAAAATGTGACTTAAAAATTTTAAAAAAATTTGAAGAATAAATGAATATTTTAAACTCCAAAATATCTAATAATGGTAGTATAGAGTATAGACTAGTACGCAAGCCAAGTATAGATTTTCATCTGGTGAATATCTGATTCCTTTAATTATTATTATATTTTTAAAAATTAAAAAATAAAAATAACTGATTGGTTCATCCTACCAAATCAGTATAATTTTACTACCAAAACATTTAAAAAATAAAATTTAAAAAAATATGTAAAAAGAAAAAGAAAAAGAAAAAAGAAGAAGAATCGGGTACCTTCAGTACTTGCTTTTACAGCTTTTTTCTGACCAAATCTTGCCGAAGCAGGCGGTTTCTCTCTCAATTTGCCTTTCTCTTTTTCAAATAAACTCTCCAGAAACTCCATAGAATCACTCCTCTGCGGCAGCGGCAGCGGTGCCTGCACCACATCAACCTCGCCATTGAATTCCACCGCTGTCTCACTATCACCGACATTCTTCTTCTCATTCTCCTGTTCACTCAAATCTCTAACATAATCCTCATACACAGCATCATATCCTCCGGTCCGCACATCACCGGACAGCAGAACTTTCTCCGGAGCCAAATCTCTCACATCATCATCGTACACAACACTACGATCGTATCCGCTCCGTACATCACCGGACATCACAACTTTCTCAGGAGCCAAATCTCTAATCATCACATCATCGTACACAACACTACGATCGTATCCGCTCCGCACATCACCGGACATCACAACTTTCTCAGGAGCCAAATCTCTCATCATCACATCATCGTACGCAACACTACTACGATCGTATCCGGTCCTTACATCACCGGACAACACGACTTTATCAGGAGCCGCCGCCGCCGCCGCCTCCTGTTGCTGGAGTTTTGCAGAGGCGACAATTGAGATGATGATAAAGTTAATGACAAGGTAGAGATACGGCGGTTTCAACCACTGTGAAACAACGTTCCAGAAAACGGGAACATCGGAGGCCACGAACTCCGATATCAACGGAAAGGAGAATTTCAAAAGCATAACAGTCGACAACACGCATGTTGATACGAGTCCAACTTTTAAAGAGAACGTTAGATTTCCAGAACTGGAAAAGATTGACATCTTTTGACAGCTTTTTTTTTTTTTTTCTTTTTTTCTTTTTTTCTTTTTTTAAGCTATGTTTTGAGAGCTCTGTAGAGAGAAAATGAGAGTGATATTAGTGAAGGAGAGGATGTATATATATATATATATATATACAGTAATAGAGGAGTGGGGGTGGTTGAGTGATGTGGGCCGTTGGATTAAGAGTGGTGGGGTTGTTGACTTGTTGGAACTTGGAAGATGTTTCTTGATGGGATCGGCAGGTGACACGTGGCGTATTGGGTGATTTTGCTTAATTCCAATTCTATATTAACCGCTGCCGCTTGAGTTTCGTGTTCTTTGTTATTGGGATAAGAACGTAGAAATTTATTTTGTAGTAAATAAATACAGTATTATTATTATTATTATTATTTTTTAAGTCTTACCAAACTATTTTTTGGACATGGGAATAACTCGAACCGGTAATATCAAAGTGTCAGTATGAGAGGTTTTATCACTGGACCAATCTCATATTGTCAATAAATACAGTATTACTAATATATGATGATAAAAGAAATTAAAAAAAAAAAATTGCAAATATGAATTGTTAAATTATAACATTTTTTAAAGAAAAATTCTGATATATTTTGAGTATGATTTAGCATTGAAGGACGTCCGTTCATTTGGTGTTTACATTTCATAATAAGTTGTGAGCACGTACATTTCTGTGGTGGTGGATTCGATGTTTATTGTCGGAATTTGTAAAAAAAAAAAAAGAAACATAAAATATATATATTTTTTTATTTTATAATTTTAATTTAATTAATTTCAAGAGGATGATATGTGGATAAACATTAAATTTTATACTTATATTTTGATTGATAGAAAGACATGCAATATGATCATTAGTAAAATCTTTGATGATTTAAGTAGTTTACCTAAAAATTGTTGATATACTAGCCGAGAGACTTACTTCCTATATATAATAAAAACATATTTGATGGACAATAATTCAAAATTTGATTTCTAATACTTCTATTTAAAATACATATATTTTTAATGACGTGTCAATCAAAAAAATAGATATACAACAGCCGTCTGAAAGTAGATGGTTCTATTGATAATGTTGATATATTTTTTAAATCAGTATAATGTTGAATATACACAACTACATTGAAGATATATTTTTTAATAGGCCGTCTATTTATCATATATGTCGACATTTTTTTTTCACAAACAACTCTTACAGAAGAGATGCTCTTCGGCCGTGTACGTAATAATAATTCATTTTCAAAGGTCGGAACTTAACCTTGACTATTTCGGTTTGGAATTCGAATTTCTGATATGATTATGGAGTGGAATTTCTGAAAAAGAAATGGAATACGTAGGTTAAAGAGTCTTTGTTAGGGATGGTGTTGCCGTGTTGCCAATCTGATATGAGGAGGCCCTAAAAAGATAGCTACCACTACCAGACTACCTTATTTTTTTATTTTTTATTTTTCAAAAATATGAAATTAGCAATAACAATGCAAAAAGAACACCATCAAGACCATCCTGATCACAACATAATTCATAACCACTAAAATTAAAAGTAGATAAGATACCAAACAAGAAGTAAATTCCATGCACCTTCTCGATCTGTTCAACAACAAAAATGATTGAAATTGACCCTTCAACTTCCCTCATTTTCATGGCATCTTCTCATAATGAGACCCAAATTCCCTTTCATGTTCAACCAACATATATATAGCTAGGGATTGGTTAGAGTAATAATCTGTTTACAATAATATCATTTCCAATATCTAATTTTATATTATATATAGAGAATATAAACCTCTTTTATTTGGTACTTCATTTTATTCTTTAAAAAATAAAAATAAAAACAAGATCGTGATAATATATAAATATATATACATTCAATCATTAATCAATAACTTATTGTACTTAGCGGTACTCAGATGCATTGCATGAGAAGTGATCATTAGAGAACACAAAAATAAATACGAAAAACTTTACAACATTACAAAATCAAATTCCACACAAAAAAATAGGTGTGAAACCTTGCAACAAATCTAGATATATTACGTTAATTGAGTTACAAAACTTACAATACGACCGTAAGAATAACCATTTACCATTAAACCACACTGATTTATAATAATAATTTAACGTCAATTTATAAATATAAATAATATATGTTAGCAATCATAGCATCTAAATTAGCGATCATTAATTCTATATAGTTTGATAATATGAGGTTAGTCCAGTGATATACTGCCGCACATTTACTCTACTCTCAAATTTAGTGTAATATTTCAAAATTAAAATCTATATAGTTTGACACAAATTTGGATGCCAACTGTACCATGTTGATACTAACAAAAAGGCTGTTTTGTCTTTCCCAAAGCTCTAATTAATCATTTTATTTATTTAATCACAACAATCAAAAAATGTGCCATGTTCCCACTTCCACTCCAAGTCTCTAGATGCTTCAAGACATTAATTAATTAATTAATTACAGTTTTCTTAATTAATATGAGGGAATATATATATATAGGTTAAACTTAATCAAAATAATATTGCATATTCCACCACAGTAATCTACCTAGAGAATCTGAACATAAACAATGTATAAGACTAACTAATCATGTTCTAATCAAAATTTTAATCGAAAGTCCAAATGGGTGTTGCCAGAATATTACTATTTAATTAATTGACTGTTGTATTTGATCATCAGGATCCTAAATCACCGGCCGGAGGTGGTGGGTGTTTCGGGTTTCGCACGTGCGAAACACCACTGTGGTTGCAGCCCCAAGCCGACCACACTTGAATCATGTTACAAAGACAAAATATATGTGGCCATTAAAATAGTGAAAAATAATATTGTCAGGTTTTTTCAATACAAAAACAAAATATTTACCTTAAATTCTGTTCGCATTGGACGACGATTATTATTTATAATTATTAAGTTTCAAGACATAACATGCGACACCGTCACATATTGTAGTTTGGTAGCGATAGATGTTCATTCACTCTAATAATATTTTAGGTTAATAATATTTTAGGTTAAAGTTACAGACATCGTAAATGATATATATATATATATATATATATATATATATATATATAAAATATAAAGGTACTATAATTTATAAGAAATGTTGACCATAATGTTACTATATTAGAAATATATTAGGTATGATTCATGCGAAATATTAGTTTATTGCATTGCATCTCATAATTAGTTTTGTACAAAACTGTCTTCTAGATGCATTGAGTAGGATCCCACACAAAAAAAAAACATGCATGATATAATACCTGAAACAGTGGTAAAACCAAGTTGAGGCATAGAGAGGCCATGGCCTCCGGGTCCGATTTATTTTTCAAAAAATATAGTTGAATATAGTTAACATTTAGGGAGAATAGGGGTAATTAACATCAAATGGGAATGGAGGTCAATGAAGAAAAAGATTAAAAAATATAAAAATATATAAAAATTTGGCCTAGAAATAAGTATCGGGTATGGTACTCGAGTCTATTGCCAAAGGAAATAAGTCTCGAGTAAAGCACCCGAGACTTAATTATTTCTAGGCCGATTTTTTTTTTTTTTTAGAAAGGACAGAAAATAGAATAACACTAAAGATGAGGGCATTTTTGTTATTTGATGTCATTTAAATTCAGATTATTAAGTTGGTGTTTGTTGCAAAAGTAGGAGAGTAAGAGTAAAGTGTGCTAGAAAATTGTTGAGCCCTAACATTTACCCCTAATTTTTTTGTTATACATTTTTTTTTTTCCTTATAAAAAAACTCATGTCCCCCAAATTTAACCAAGCTTTTTTTTTTTTTTTTTTCCTTTTTCTTCTTCTTCGACAGTATCTATCTATCCACGACCAAGTATTTTTTTGAAGCTTTTAATTGGCATTAGTAGGATTCGAACTTGAGAGTCATTTGTCCAAATCTCAAACTCGTCTATCTACCAGCTGAGCTACACCCCTAGGGCAACTAAACTTGCTTTGCCTCTACTTGAAACCTCATATAGTATATATACATTGTTTGTGAAAATAACGTTTATTCAAGGGTGGCCCTATACTCAAAATTATTTCTTTCTACACCCATTTACTCCCGGCACTACTTAGAAATTTAAAAATCCATCTTTATTGCTCTATTAAATTTCCCACCCCAGGCCCCACCCCCATATATTTTTAATTAAATTGTCATGATCATCATCTTTTTCCTCTCCACTTCCACTCATGTAAAATCCTTTTGTGTTTTTCATTGGCAATATCATTTACAGATAATATTTGTTAGTAAATAAGAATATTATCCTTAATTTGGTTAAGTCAAAGTAAAAATAATTTGCCAACCAAATATATCTTCATCTGAGTTATATATATATATATATATACTGTCATGATCTTATTGTTCCTAAATCTGCCAACCAAAGAAAATGAAGGTGCATAAGCCGCAATTTAAATCAAACTTGTCAGTTTTCACAGTCCATAACTTGGAAAAAACTGGCAAGAAAACCCCAGACGACATTGAATTTGTTTGGTCACTCATCTATAAACATATATTGGTATATAATTTTGTAGCAGAAAAATCAGACAATGTTATTTCGTATACGCAAATCGCAATACAAAAAATGTTTGTTTATTTTCTATTTCTATTTCTATTTCTATGGTCAATTATGGTTTCACTCTAGCTCTATAGTCAAGCTTGAAAATGTGAAGGTGACAGATTGCATTATATTATATATATATATATACGTCAAATTGTGATGATTACAACATCACGATCAAACGGTTGAAATTTGATCTAAAATCTGGCTTTATAGGCCAATGAAAGTGATCAACAACTGGGCGCTGGACAAAATTAAACAGTCAGGAGTGGGAAGATTGTGACCATATCTTTTGTGTTTTTGTTGTGCAAATCACCGAAAGAGAAGACACTTTTGGAGAGATATATGAGCCTCATAAAGTGGTTGAACACTTCCCTTTCACCTGTCTAGTAGAGTAGTAGAGGTTCGAGTTCTATTTTTACAAAGCTGTACTTATCGAACACTCGAACACTCACCCTGACCTGATCAAATAGTGTTAAATTAAAAAAAAAAAAATGATCATTATTATGATTTTGATTAGATTTAAAAATGTAGACATCCAACTCTACCTACATAGACTCCAAAGTCCAAACTTTACACATACAACTAGAAAAAAACATTTGAAAACCTAAAAATATGAAATATGATTGGACTATAAAGCTAATGATTGGAGACTTTTGTCATCATATAATCATATACACATAGTTACAAATTTAACATTTAATATTATGAAGAAGAAAAAAAAAATGTTTAGAATATGTGAAGTTATTGTGGCATGCATATTTGTTCATGACCGTCCATTGCTCATCCTGATCACCTAACCCTCCCTCAATCAAATCATTCAATAATTCCTAGCTATAAAACCCTATTATATGTCGGCATTTTCCAACAACGTGAAAATCACGTGCTTCATAGGGAAGACGTGGCAGCTTTTGAGACTATAGAGTGGGGTGATAACATTATGATCTACGGACTTAAAGTTGGTTAAGTAGAACCAATTCAACGAATAGGATAGCAAAAGATAAAGATTTCCACTTTCCTACCTCATGATCAAACCGTCCAATACGGTTTTACAAATTGACACGTATCATCTTGATTGATTGATTATTACAAAAAAAAAAAAATTCAAAAATCCGGCATCGAACATGTCAGGTGTCCGTCGGAACCTATTTGTATTTATGGTGCGAATATATATATTCCCACAATAATGAAAAGAAAACTCTACACATATATTTTTAAAATATAAATGATCGGATTCGAACTCTCTACCACTAATGTGGAAATGAGGTATACACTATTTAAATTAAGAGGAGAGGATATCAGTAAATTTGAGAGTTCGGAAGAATAAAATATGATTCGAACCCGTATGTACTAAATACAATCGGTGGATGTGAAGAATTTATGAGAGGTTGAAGTCAATTTTTGTAGGGTATTTCAAAGTTTTAAAGTGGCCTCAAGTTGTACCGCTTTTTTCAAGCCTAAGATTTTGTGTGCCTAATTTTGCTATGAAAAATCCAAGAATTTGCATATAGTAATGTACGGTGGTAAATGCGTATTGACTTTAACTGAATAAACACAAACTCATATGATTGGCTTGTAACTGCACACGTGGTTCATTTTGGGAAACATTCTTTGCCTTTTACAATGTCACTGAGGGGTAGATGTGATAAGATTGACTTGGGTAAAATCATCTCTAATGGAGAGTTAAAAAGTTAACTCTCAAAATCACCCCTAATAGAGAGTTAAAATAGGTCGAGAGTTATTTGATTAAGTTATATTTAGTGTGTGTTTAGTATGGCTTTTGAAAAGATTAAAAGCGGTTTTTTTTTTAATGCTAGAAGCTATTTTGAAATTTGTTCCAGTTGTTTGGTAAAATTCAAAATAGCTTTTTTAATAGATGAATTGCTTCAATTACTCTTTATAAAAGCCATTTTATCTCTATTTGGAGAAGCCTATTATATGGGCTTTTACAAAAAGCTTTTTTTTGAGGTTTTTTTAAATATATGAATTGTCTCAACTACCCTTTACAAATATTAGATATTTCATCATAACTTTTTCATTATAAATACATTGTCAACACTTTTTTTTTTTTTTTTTGTAATTCACTCAACCAAAAACTATTTTTATAAATACATTGTCAACATTTTTTTTGTAATTTACACAACCAAAAGCTTTTTTTTTGTTAGAAACTCTACTACAAAAAGATCTACTCTATAAACTCTATTTGAAAAGACATATCAAACACACACTTAAGGTGAGACTGTGAGTAGAGGTGGCAGTTTTCCCTAAGGGGCGGGGGCCCCACCTCGAATGGGGCGTTGATGGGGGATAATATTTAGGGATGGGGATAGGGATAAGGACAAAGTCTTGTCCCCGAATGTGAAGCGGGGCGGGGACGGGGAAAGCACTCCCCGCCCCATCCCCACCCCGATATATTGGCAAAAATCTCCCTGCTTTACTCATATTTCTGGATTTCAACACCTTTCGAGAGTGTGGGCACGTCATAGTGTGCCATAATTACAAAAGAACAAGAATACACTGGATTTTGACGAATTTGTTTGCTTTGTGGATATATTATTATATTCTGAAAGATGCAATTGCGCTTGTGCAAGTTTGAGTTCCAATGGCACCTGTAATCATATTGATATTCTAGACTTACATCTGGTGGTGACATGCCAACGACATGAAGCGTGGGCGTGGGCCTAATATCCTTCTGCAGGGCGAGATGCTCCAAGAGTGGTAGAGTGACCTCCAAAAGCTCATTATCATATATATATATATATATATATATATATATATATATATATATATATATATATATACAGTGAGTCTCTCATGAGGGATCCCTTATTTTAATTTCGGTAAGGACCATGATGAAAACACATTGACTTTAATGAATTTTAATTTGAATTTTTTGTGGATGATGATTTCAATGAAATATACATATGTACAAAATTTGAGAATTTTCTGAGTACTAGAACTATTTATCCAAATTTTGTTAAATACGAAGGCATCGGAAAATAGGCGAAATATAGGAAAATTCAAGAAAATAGTTCTAGTACTCGGAAAATTCTCAAATTTTGTACATATGTATATTTCATTGAAATCATAATCCACAAAAAAATTCAGATTAAAATTCATTAAATTCAATGTGTTTTCATCATGGTCCTTACCGAAATTAAAATAAGGGATCCCTCATGAGAGACTCACTGTATATATATATATATATATATATATATATATACATATATATAATATAATATAATATAATATTCAGATTTTTAAAATCATTTAACATTAATTTTTTAAACATAAATATATATATATATATATATTTTAACTAAACTTTAGAAGTTGGTTTATTTTATAGAATATTTGATTTTAGACTAAATATGAATTTCTATTTTTTTCTTTGTTTTAAGTTTTAGTTTTTAAATGTATAATTATATTAAATGGGGAATGGGGCGGGTATAGGGAAGGCCTCTCCAACGGGGAATCCCCGCCCCCGGCCCCGCTTCTCTTAATGTGGGGATGGGGATGGGGATGGTTTTGAGGGGCGGGGATGGGGATGGAAAAGCATTCCTTGACCCTAACCTGCCCCGTTGCCATCCCTAACCGTAAGAGTGAGAGTTAAATGGTGGGACCCATGAAGTTAATAGTTTTTGGTAGGACCCAAACAATAATGAGAGAGATGAATGGGACCCCGAATGGATTTGTTGACTTTTAGAAATCGACGGCTCATATTTGTTTCACTGTTGGAGATGAAGGGTCTACTATTTTTCAAACATTAAAATTTGAAGTAAATATATTTTTTATTAAAAAAATCAACAAAATCAACAAAAAAAAAAAACAATCTGAAATAAATAATACTACTTTGTCTAAATTAGTGTCCAAATCTAGTTTCAAATGATGTGACAATACTCTAATCTATTCATTTAAATCATGCAAATCTAATAAATTTAAATGAATTGATTAGAGTGTTGTTTTAGACACCAAATATGGACAAAATAACATTATTATACAAAAATATTAGTCTCAGATTTCACTCATAGTCCCACCGGAGCAAAAATACATATAACTATGTATATCTGTCACTCTCTATTGGAAATGGCCTAAGTGGCAAGCAACTAAACAGCCCTACGTCAAAGAACCCCAATCCTGAATGTTATAGTAGTTCAAAAAAATAAATAAATAAATAAATAAAATTATAATACTCTCTTGTAATTTTAATTATGGACAAAAATCTCATATGCGTGCATTTAGATTAACGTAATGTTAAGTACATTTGTATAAACTTGCTTCCTTTATATATATAATCTATTCTTAAGAGGTTTGTAATTGTGATTTAAGGGAGAGAGACTAAACCCTTAACGAAATGGTATAGGTGTGAGAATCATACTCCGATACATTTTAAACATTTTTGCAAGATAATAAAAAGATAAAAAAAAAAAAAAATCTAAAGTTTCGAGGGTAGTTTATAGTAAAATTCAAAACCAACAAATCTGCATATATTTTAACCAAATATTGGATAAGGTTAATGAATTTTCTAAATCCAAATTACGACACATTAAAAGTAGAATTTGATGGGGAAATCAATCCAATCAATCTAAACTCATCTTTATTACTCTGAATACATTCTACTTCATACAAATGAAGCCATCACCCAAATATGAAGGTAAAAAAAAAAAACATAAAATGCCTCTACAAATAGTTTACAACCCCCAGAACAGGAGAAAAGAGAACCAAAAATAATACTTCTCAAGTGCTATTTCCTGTAATGAAACTATTTTGGTATGGTATGACAATGACAGCCAGCACTAACAAGCTTCCCCATGGGGCGTGACAACTCAGTGCTTCGAAAACATCCCTTGTGTTAAGGAGGAAAAGTCGAAATCCTTTGCAGTTTGTGAAGGAGTCGACGATGGAACAGAGGATGATGATGACTGAGGTTTACTTGTTCCACTTCCAGTGGTCGTTGCGCCATTAGCTGGGGCAACTTGCCCCATAGTATAAAAGCTGTAAGCAAGAGATGATAAGCGTTGTCAATGAGAAGACGTATAATGAAAGCATAATCCTTATCGCATAAGATATAACTAATCAAGCAACAAGCACTAATATATGTATACAGTTCTCAAATCTTTCAGAATTGACATGTTATTGGTGGAACACATCAAGACAAGTATATTTCATTTTTGATATGATTGCATTTCAAATAACTTGCCTCATTTTTTTTAGGTCTTTATAAGTATGGATTTAATTTTAAGTTGATATAGCTCTGAATCCATAACCCTTAATTATACGTTTGTTTGTTTTCTGTTTTTTTTTTTTTTTTTTTTTTTCTAAGGTAGGGATACAAGTTCAAAGTTATTTGTGTTAACTTGATTTATAATTTTCCATCCATTAAAGACCTTTCACTTAACAAGAGTAATACTGCACTTCTCAATTATTAGAAACTATCAGGTGCGGGATCCCACATGTTTTTGTTTTTTTATTTTTTTTTCAAAGGTAGGGATAAAAGTTCAAAGTTATTTGTGTTAACTTGATTTATAATTTTCCATCCATTAAAGACCTTTCACTTAACAAGAGTAACACTGCACTTCTCAATTATTAGAAACTATCAGGTGCGGGATCCCACATGTTTTTGGTGCAGGATCCCATTTTGCACTGGTGCATAATAGACTTTTGAGATCAATTTGCACTAGTTCAAATCAGAATCATGCACGAAAAAACGTGCGAGATCCCGCACCTGATAATTTGTCTCAATTATTATCTTAACATTTCCATCTGAATTGATGTGCAATTGGGTCAACATTGCCAGTTCACTTGCCACAGCATTCTTCGTTTGTCTCAGATTGAGTTAGCAAGTGATAGCAGTGTCGACTTTGTTACATCAAATTAGGATGAAAATATTGGCATAATGATTGAGAAGTGTAGTATTGTTGTTAAGACAGGTTAGAAAATAAGACTAGAGTAACAAGAAAAGGCTAAAAACTTGTCTTAATTTACGTAATTTGACCCAATAAGTCTCTTCTCCAAGAAAAACAAGTCCTTATAGATAAACCTAGTGACCACAGTGTGATTCTGGGTTTATTTGATACCACAACCAAATCAAACAAAGAGCAGCAAATAAACAAAGGAATTATAAAAAAACTATAGCACGATAAATTATATCAGATTCATTAGTGTTAAAAGACACTTTCTTTTTATGTTAACTCAATCGGACATCCTTTGCAGTTTCGTTAACCCTCAGATTTCACGCATAGAAACTCCTACATCTTTTCATATGTAAAAGTTAATATAATCTTCAATTAAGTTGAGTCAACATGCAAGCAAGAAGACAAAAAATTTTCCGCAAAGTTTAACAAAATAAGTAAGATAGTTTCAATTGCCGTAGGAGCAAGTTTCATTCCACCCAAGTTGTCAACCTAGTACATGTTTTCCTAAATCATCATCAAAAACTTGAGAGCTATACAAAAAGTACCTGGATGTTGGATACGGAACAGTGCTCCCAACTGGATGTGTTGCTCCCATGTTCATAGTCTAATTCAGTAGAAAATATAAACAAATCATGAAATCAGCATATCAAAATTAATTAAACAGCATTTTGAAAGACACAATTGTTATTATAAATTTTACCTGCATAAGTTTCTGCAGGTCAACCTGTCCACCTAATGGCATCATCATGCCAGGAATTTGATTGCTCATGTTTGGAAAATTTTGAGTGGGCAAGTTGATACCATTGGACCCAGGTTGTTGAAAACTGCTGGAAAGTTTTGGATCCCCACCAGCAGATTTAGCTGCTGCGGCCATCAGAATAGACTGTTGTTGTGCCAACATTGCGAGTTGCAGTTGTTGCTGTTGATGCATAGCAAATGGTGAAACCATATTGGACTGTACCACATCCAAACCACAATATTAGACAATGTATGTGCTTTCAATGTGATCAAATATCCTGTGCAAACTCGTAATTCAGGTTTTTCTTTATCTTTCCGTTATGTGACATAATCAAAACTTTAACACAGTAAAAAGCATGATTCAATTCTCCAAAAAGAAAACATCAAGCTATTGATATTTTCTTATAAAGAGTTTCAAAAACACAAAATGATGTTGCTGCAAATACCTTCTCAAAAAGGCTCATAATGTCATTTTTTACATCTTTCTGGGGTTTTACTGTAATTGGGGGAGTTGAAGCTGAAGGTGAGTCCTGAAATAAGTCCTCAATTCTCGTGGCAGACTGCTGGCTATCACTCTCGACTGCTTTTGGTGGTTCAGATTTCTCTGCTGTTGATGTTTCTCCAGCAGCTACAAATTTGGGCAAGGGACAAAGTCAACAGCAATCATAGAAATTTACAATCTTAAATCTAAAGACAAAGCAAGAAGCAGATTGGCCAAATTTGAAAGAGATAATAAAGACAGCAGAAACTGCTTAAATGGTCTCAGTGGGTGAATAGTAATGGAAAGATTTGAGACATACACTGAAAACCTGCCCAAATATTATCGTCAGCAGAAGCAGCCTCTGATCCATTTTCATTTGGACTATCATCCATGGACAGCATGTTGAAAAGGTCAGTTGCAAAATCTACTTTAGGGGGAGATACTACTGGATTAGCATCCACAGCCTGCTTGCTTGCTTCAGCTGGTGCCACAGTAGATTCTGTGTTTTGAACTACCTGTTGAGGCTTTGGAACAGGTATAACCTGTTCATATACAGGTATGTCATTGCAACAAAAAAGCCTATTAGGACCTATCTCTAAATGCAAAAGAATGCTAAATTGTAGGATAAGTATCATTCAGTCTCGTACACACTAGAAAGTGCTTAAACCAACCTGATAATATGAGATGACCCAGACAATAAAAGGTATGCCTTCCTAATTCAGTTGATACACATTATCAAATGTCTAGTCAATGAACTATTTCTGGGGCACGTCTTAAAACAGAATTATCCTTGCATTAATTTAAGTATGAGTTTTACGGCCAAAACAATCCAGCTACAATAATCAAATGTAAGTAAGGATTATTTTTTATTGTTCTAAATATTATTTTTAGAAATATATGAGTTGGTGCATCTCAAGTCTCAACAGGAAAAAAACCTCAAAGAGACCAAAGGCAGGTTGACAACATTCCATTAGGATCCCAAGAGTTTGAGCTCCCTACACTTATGAGGGGCAGGTGTGACTACAAATGCCGTAAAAAAATATAGCCTACATGCTATGCTTTACAAGTAAGAGAGAAAAGGTGAGCTTGACAACTTCTGAATGGCCTAAGTTGGTAAAATGGGTCTACCAATGGCTACAGAGAATATAAACCCAGAATCTTTCTTTATATTAACCTTTGACATCCATTACAAAAGACTGTTCCTTATGCTTCTTTTCCTTTCTTTTTACCCATTTCTGGGGTGGATTTCCACTTCCTCAATCACCCTCTTTGCATATTTAAGCAACAAAAAGTTTCTCCTAGAGACTTGAGGTAAGGGGAAAATCTTCTTAATCATATCATGTACTCCCCCAACAAGAGAACTTGCCATCAATGTTCCCCAACCCCCAAATAAATGCCTCTCCAGAACCAAGCTTCTTGCTAACCTTTTTCCTTTATGCCATTCCCTTTTTTTGCTTATAAAATATTTCCAATTTTTAAACAAAAGGAATGACCACAAGCAGCAGGCAAAAGAAACCATTAACATCAGTCATTCATCAGGCCAGCAACTTTAACTTCTCCCAATTCTTCTCACTTTACTTCAGTGGATCAAAATAAAGGGATAAACAATTCAGACCAACAAAAACTGGGGACAAAAAATAAAATACTGAACTGAGTAGAGCAACCGCTCTTCTATTTCATTTTCTGATGCTGCAGCAGCTAATAAGACCAGTTCTCCTCCATAGTCTGAACAAAGTGGTGATGACACTATCTGAAAAAACTATAGGAACAGAAAGCCACCAATAACGCATTCTAAATAAACAACATTTGAAACAAAGCTTCAATACATTAATGTGGGAAGCAGGTAGCAGCAATCATAAAATTAACAAGGTTGGGAGACCACATCATAGTTAGTTCCTTCTTACTCTGAAGAAATTTAATCATGCCAATCCTACTTAATAGCTAAGATTCTACTCTGGAGTTAAACTGACTTCTAAGAAAATACATTAATTATCCTGCACTCATTAAAGAAAGTAGTTAGGCCAAATGAAATGTTCATTTATCTGAAATAGATGCCAGTTTAACCAGCATGTGTTAATATAATGTATTCATGGAAACTCTAACAAAATTTTCTTAATAAAGATTCTTTGGCAGAACTTCTCTGCAAGCTCTAAGAAGGGTTCATTTAGGCCTTACCTTGAACACAATTAAACATGTTTGAAGCTTCAGAATTCACTCACTCTTTTTTTCCTCTCTCCTAATTGCATTTTCCAAATTACTTTTTCTGGCTTTCAAGTTATCCATAGTTACTCTTGAAAAAAGAAACTAAAAAAAACGGAGCCCATAATAAAGTTTGCACTAATAACCACTTGAATCAAAGCACCAAGAAACAATGCATGGAACTCTAAGAAGGATCAAATAGAAAAATATCAGACAGACAATATAAATGAAATAGTCAACTGCCAAAAACTACTAGAAACTACCTGCTCGGGTCCCTTTGGAGGAACCGGAATGCTAACTCTTCCCAACGGAACACTCTCTCTTTTAGTTTGTGCTTGAGTGCGCTTCCTTTCCTCAAACAAATTTTCAGAAGAGCTGGTGTACCCATGCCCACTTTTTTCTCCAGGTCTCTGCCAACTAACAGAAGACTTTTCATCCTGCCCTCTAGGAGGTGATTTGGCCATTCCATCTCGAGAAATCCATCGTTTCTCCTCGTACCTGTACGAAAATGCAATAATTAGAAAGAGATAGAGATAACGGAATTTCGTAGCAAGATGCAAGTAAACAAAGGCAACAAAAGTCAACTAATAAAGGCAACAGTAGATGGAAAAAAGTCCTCCTTTCTTTTCTGATAGGAAAAAAGTCGTAAATGGAACAAACTCTAGGACACATACTTTGCACGGATGAAATTCTCAATTCCAACTCTATCATAGTTGGGGGGTAGCTCAGCTTCCCAGTAACCATTTGCCCTTTCATTTCCCATTGCTGTATAAAAACAGAAAAAAATTATTGTATTTATCAGCTATTATTAAATTCAATCTTGAATAAAATTACCAAAAAAGAGAAATCCATAATCTAATATAAAAGCTTACATTGAATAAATGCAACCTGCTCAGGGAGCCAGGTGTCCAGGGTAGCAGATCGAACCTGCAGCAAAAACAAGTAAAATGCATATGACATTGCAATAATAACTGGTGTTTCACTAACTACAAAAATGCCCGTCACTAAGAAAACATTATCACACTAAATAACATATATAACAAAAATGAATGAAATATAGATTTATAGGTCAACTTTGGCATAAGCAGCCAAGTTTTGATGACTCAGCCAATAAAAAACAAGGTTCAAAATAAGATATTGCAATAATAACTGGTATTCCACTCACTACAAAAATGCCCTTTAATAAGAAAAAATTATCACACAAAAAATAACATATATGACAAAAATGAATGAATAAGAAAAATTCTGGTAATCCAGAAAGAACAAGAGCTATACTATCATCTAATCAAGCCAAATCTAACGTTAGATTACAAACAAGACAACAGCCAAAAATTAGTCAACAATATGCTTGATAGAAATTAGTTTAATCTGTAACCATGATGCAGCAGGTGCAACAATAAATGATGCTTGTACGCATAAAAAAGTACAAAGATTCACGATATGTATATTCTTACATAAGACCTTATAATTGACAAGCTGAGACTAAAGAAATAATGATAAAAATGCAATGGACAATTCATCATGAGTATCCACCCATGACTGTGTGTAGTTATATATATGGACTACTCTCACACAAAATAGTTCAGTAAAGCAGTTTTTGATGTAAGAGTGTAAGACCAAAGATTTAAGTCAGCAAAAGGTTTCCCGATTTTGGGCGCAAAAATATGTAAGGGCACAGTTCCACTTGATAATAATTGCGAGTCCTGGCAGTAGCCCCTGTTTGTCATAAACATTTAAACTCTATGAAGTTCCAGTAAACCATCCTTATTAAATGAACATAAGAGGAGATATAGTAAGGTGCTTTTAAGGTCCCAGAATTCACTACCTTAGAATGAAAGTGTGTTACCATTTGTATTGCATGTTCTAGACAGCAAATGGCTAAAGTACTAGTGACTTGTGGAGTTGTGGTTAAACTATCTATGCCATTAACATAAAATTGAACCATGGCAGTTAATCATCCCAACACCTTCAACAAACTTCCGATGGTTTCTCAGAAATAGATAAGCAAAAATTTGAAGAACAAAACATCACCTTTGAAATGTGTACCCCGAGACTTCTGTGGATACCAGAACATTGCATGCAAATAAAGATACCTAAATTCACACTAGCCCATCTTGGACCTCTGCATGACAATCAAGTAAATGTAGCGGATCATTCAAATAAATACTACTACTGATAATAATAATAACAACAAAAATAACAAGATATTACTGAATTACAACAAAATTGAAAGATGATCCATTTTTATTTAGTCAATTCTATTTCACATGCTTAGTTCTTCAGTATTATGGTATACACATAAATCTCTTTCAATTTTTGAATACATACTTGGATTTGCAGTCAGCACATTCCCTGTTCTCTGGCAATTTAAGAAGCCCTTCCAAAATCTGCAAATATGTAGAGTAGATTTAGAAGATATAAAAACAGACCTAAGTGAAAGATCAATAAAACATTCATCTCTGGCTATAAAACTGGAAACTAAAAAGCCATTAAAAGTCTAGAATGTAACAAATAACATCATGGTCAAACTGCACATAAACAGCACTCTCTCATGCGATAAACTTAAACGAATAAATGAATATCATTAAGTCACATGCACAATACTCAATCCGAATGCCAACAATCTACACGAAACTATCTAAAGGAACCGCATCCCTCCCGATTTCTTATGCAAAATCACTCGGCACAAATCCGATCCAGCAGATAGAAAATACCAGAAAATATCACAATCACAAATAAAAGAATATGCATATAGTAGAATAACCAATTTGTAGGCAACAAAATTATATTCAATCCAGTAGATTTACAATACATGAATGGGCAATAAAATATATTCAAATTTCATGATTACATGATGATACACATTTCCAAAGAGACTTGAAAAAGAATACCTTGAATCTTAATTTATCAATCTTATCGCCTAACTGATTATTAGATTCGAACGTTGGATCACGTTTGTTACATAACCAATATCCATTAGCTCACATTTTATAATTTATCAGAAAAATTAGATCCCATCACAATAGGAAATGCTAGCAAAACCTCTCCACAAAACATAACATTTCTACAATACGATACAAAATCATATAAAAAAAATTTAAAAAAAAAAAAAACACTAAATCGGGTACATAATTACAGAGATCGAAAATGGAAATTAAACGAAAGATAAAAATGGGAGGAGACCTTTCTATGCCTGGCGTTGAGCTCTTTAGAGACGTTGGCCTTCTCGTTCATGGTGACCGGTCGCTGAATCGGGAGCTCTGAGAGAGAGAAAACGAGAAAAGAAAATGAAAACAAGAACACAAGGGCAATTCGGTCTTTCCAACTCCCTCTCTCCGCTCTATCTCTCTCTGATTAATTTTGTTGACAGAGGACCGAAAGAAGAGAAAGAGAAAAAAGGGAGATTGAATTCGAAAATAGACTCTCTCTCTCTCTCTCTCTCTCTCTCTCACAGTTTCTCTCCTTTTTCTTTTACGTTACATTTGACTTCTATAATTTTTTATTGGATTTTAATTCAGATATATTATTGGTGGATAGTAGTATTAGTAGGTAGATTTATTTTATTTTTCCGTTTTATTTTTCTTTTTAACTGTTATATATATATTTTTTTTTTAATTATTAAAATATGTCGAGATTGGTGAAGGGAATATGACCCGTAAGTTCGCAATTACCTTATGGATGCATGTATGAAAGACTTACCACTAAATAGACTTCACATTGCCTCAAAGACGTAGCTCCGTTTATAGATGAATGAGTTTGGAACTTGGATAAATGGTTTTTAAATCGGCAGCTAGAATCTTACCGGTGGTAAAAAAACTTTAAAAATATAAATATAATCTAGATAGGTGAATTGATAGATACTTAAAAATAAAAAAAATAAAGATTTTACACTTACGAGATCATAGGTTTGAGTGATATTTGACCCTTAATCCCAAAATATTATAATAATTAAAATATTTTTTTTCTTTTAAAAAAGAAACTGTTGGTGGCGGTGGTGGGGTGAGTATTGTTGTTTGTTTGGTTCCCCGGCACGTGCGAGATGGAGTGTTTCGGTGTGAACGGGTGCATGGAAATTTTGTACGTATGCTTCTTTCAACATCACAAGTCAAAAACGTGAAAACATTGGTGGTTTTTACATTTTCAAAGACAAGTATAGATGTTTACCAATTTCTTTTAATTTTCTATTATTATTATTAAATTTTAATTTAAAATATATTTATTACATTAGTCACGAACTCACAGTTTGTTGGGAGATATAGTATGTGACCCGGATATCAAGGGTTTATAATTCAAGATGTAGTGCACAATTTGGATATTAGATCTACTCAACAATCTTGAGATATTTAGTCCCATAACAATAGAGAGAATACTACTCACATATGATTGTAAAATACATCAGTTGGGATTTAGAACCCCAACTACCACTGTGGACTGGAAAGGTCCAAACTATCTAAGTTAAGAGGGAATATACGATTAAAACCATTTGCAACACTTTTTAGGATAATTTTGAGTAAGGGTTTTGTGTCACATTACTCGTTAAAAAAAAAGACTTCTATTAACATCCCTAATTTAGTTCCTTATAAAACAAAAAAAAAAAAAAAAAAAAAAGATAAATGTAATAAAAGAAGCCTTAGGTTTAAATAAGAGATTAGGTCAAAAATAATAATTAAATAAGAGATAATAATTTACATAAAAAAAAATGATTTATATTATTATATACATTAAATTGTAAAATAAAAGCAATGATCCCATGGTCTAGTGTTTAGGACATTAGCCTTTGAATCTAGTAACCCGAGTTGAAATCTCGGTAGGACCTTTATTTTTGGAGTAATGCTACATTACCCAAATTTGGTGCCTAAATCTGGTGTACAAATGATGTGGTAATACTCTGGGCCATTCATTTAATTCATGCAAATCTAATACAATTTAAATAAATGGCTCATAGTGTTGCCACGTCATTTGGGCACCGGATTTGGACACCAAATTTGGACAATGTAGAATTATTGTTATTTTTATTACATTTTTTTTTTTTTTTTTCATTTTGAGTGGTGAATATAATCTAAAATAAAATAAAGAAAGGCATCAACGGGGTTGTGATTTGTGAATATGGTTCGGTAAGTTATGAGTAGGTTTTGAAATTAGTCAATTCACATTAATTTGTCATTGAGGATTGTTGTTTACTGAGATTATTAAGTTAACCTGGTAATTAGCAGCTCAATTGCATTGCTTTATATATATATATATATATATATATAAATTTTTCTCTTATCAGGACGAACTGATTTTATTTATATCAGTTTCACAACTATCAACCATTAAATTCACGTACTTCAGTTTAGTTAAAGTCTTTTTAAATATAATCAATGACTCACAAGTTTTGTCATAATCTTATAAGTTCAGTTCCGTCCTGAAGAGAGAAAAACTATATATATATATATATATATATATATATATGAGAATCCTTAGTTAATTATCTTTTAACACTCTTAATTAATTCTCTCTCTTTCTAATATGACTCTTCATATGTAAAATTCGGTCTCTTCCATATATTGCATATATGTAAACTTGCAAATTGATTTTTTTTTCCTTTCATTTATTTATTGAGTGTAAAACTAACTATTAATTAACAAACCTTGTAACAAGATTGCTATAATTACAAGTGAGAAAGCAAGCTGAAAGTGGAAGAATTTATAGTGGGAATCTATAAGCTTTTCCACTTAATAACAACAAAAGAGATGGATGGCTCAAAGTAATATATGGGTTGGCCATGTGACAATTGACATCCACATGGCAGGATCCTTTCATTTGTATATTTTTCATTTTTATTTATTTATAATGATTTGTTGTATACTTGTATATATTAAGCAGTCTTTAATCATAATTTATTCATGATTTACTTTCCCTTTTCAATTTCATATGAAGAAAAAAGAGACAAAGATGCTATATATATATATATATATATATATATATTAAATATTATAATAATTCAGAGTTTGGGGAAAGAAGAAACTCTAACCAACAACTTTTTGGTGTGTGTGTGAAGGATATACCATTGAACCAATCTCGTTATGTCCAGAGATGATATTGTTTGTAAGTCTGTTTACGTTCAAATAATGATATCATTCATAAATTTATAGATATTTTAACCATGAAGATTGAAGAGTATAATTGGCCAATCTACAAATTATACATTCTTAAGTTTGAAAATAATATATATATATATACACATTCTAGAGTCTCTCCGTCGTGAACCGAGAGGCCCTAGCCTTACCCCTTTGCGACAGGGGAGGATGGAGATCTCCACGAATCTTGGTGAGATTGAATCTCCGCTATTTTTTTTAATATCCATCATCCATCTTATGGTGAAAATATATTTTTAGTTTTTTTAAAAAACATTTAAATAATTTACTTTTAATCTTTTTACTTTTTTGATAAAGTTTCAAGACAATAATCCAAAAACATTACATCTCTTGAACATCCAATAGAATTTAAGCATTCAAATAATTATTAGACAAATAGATAGATATATCTAATAATTTAAATATCATGTAAGTTTTATATATTATATGAGTTTTAAATGTAATGTGGGCCGGGTCACATTCAATTCTTAGTTATAAAAACATACAATTGTGAAGTGATTCAATAATACGAAATAAATGCAACAAGAACTTCAAATCATTTTAAATCCCACAACAGCTACACAGAATGAGGATGAGAATCCGACGGTCCAAGTGTCCAACCTCTCAATTTTAATCAGGACCGGTTGCGATCACAGTTTCAATGTTGACAAAACGATTGCCTCTCACTACCGCAACACTCATCCCAATTTTGTTCATCACTATGGACAAGGTCACCAATGATTCAAGCGCAGCAATGAGCTCCGAATTCACATTAGGCAGTTTCATTGAAGGTAATTCATTTAAAATTTCTTTTTTTTTTTTCTTGTAAAACAACTCAAGGATTGTTCAATGATGCAAATTTAGATATATTGAGTTTAAAGTTTAATATGTTAGATTTTTGCTCCAATCTTTTGGTTTAACGTACTATAATAGATTTTTCTTTTGATGTTAATAGCCCTCAATGATGCAGATGCAAATATAGTAGATTTATAATGCAAAACTTAAGAAAGGTGGAAGACTATTGCATGATTGCATCAAAGGTATTAGACAAATTGCATGCTCCAACACCGTAGAATTATCTTTCATAATAGCTAGTGCTTCGATAAGAAATGCATAGATCTTTTCACTTGGTTGGATGCCAATTTTGATTACTACTCTAAAATTAAATGCATAGAAAACTTTGCTAAATGACCATAATTCTTATGTTCAAAATGGTGACTTGAAAATTTATCTATGACCTCATATGTCTAATGTGGTCAAAAGAGTCATGCATGCGTACAAACGTGATACTCCCATGTAATTGGTGGGCAGAACTTGGTCGGTAGAGTTGAGGGTTAATTAATTGTTGTTTGTTATTTAATTGTTAGTAGTGTGAATAAAGTAGGGCCAACAATCTAAGGAAAGCATGCATGATGTGTGCATGAGTGGCACCACTCTTGTCTCTTCCTTACGTTTGCGTTGTTGTTATTTAAATCCCAGATAGATGATTGTTGTAATGAGTGGTCTATATAAAGGCCTTGAAATTGAATAAAGCATTAAGAAATATACAACAAAATCACTCTTTCCTCTATTATTCTTTTCTTCCTCCAATTCCTCTCCTGCTCAAACATATCAAGTGGTATCAAAGCCGTGCTCAGTTCCATGGATACAAGAGGCAAATCAAACGCTGAGTTTCGTAACGAGGTTTATCAAACGAATCGAAATTCGATCAAATGAACACATCAATTGAGAAGATCCTCACTAAGATGTGGGCCCTTTGTACTCTACACATTCAAAACCCCATTGAATGAGACATAAACCCATTCGCTCAAGCCAAAACATCCCACAACCAAAACACATTGCAACCTGACCACTCGCAATCCACCTCTTGTCGACCGAACCCACACACAACTTAAGCTCTCATTCCCAAAATTTAATGGCGAAGATACAAACGGATGGATTTATAAATCTGAGCAGTACTTCAAATTCAAGAATGTCAATCATCAACAATGCGTTCAACTTGCTTCCTTTCACTTGGAGGGGAATCACACTACAATGACATTGTTGGCTTAATAAGTTCAAAGGGCTACTGACTTGGGAAGAATTCACTGATGTAGTCCTCAAACGATTTGGTCTAAACGGACTATGATAACCCCTCAGAGGCCATTACTAGGCTCAAACAAGTCACAACCGTACATGCCTATAAAGAGAAGTTCGAGCAGCTGTCTCAACGTATTGACAACTTACTCGAAAATTACTTGGTAGACTGTTTTACTGCTGACATTAAGGATAAGATCTGTCTCGATGTAAAAGTGAAGCAACTAAAGTCCTATCAGATGCCATTGGTGTAGCTTGTTTGATTGAAGAGCGTAGTTCTTAAATAATAATAAAAAAAATACCATTACCTCATTTTGATCCCAGCCTGCCACACCATCCAATTGCACCAATCCAAACCCATCAGCTGGCATTCTTGGACCTCCACCAGCTCAATGATCACCCTCTTCAACAATTCCCATTCATTGCCTCTCAAGACAAGAAGCCAGAGAATGAAGAGAAAAGGGATTATGCTATCATTGCGACGAGAAATCCATTTTAGGTCACCATTGCCAACGCCCTCAATTCTTCATGATTGAAGATTTTCTAACCTTAGGCCAACCACCTACAGACTTCATCCTTGAGGACAAAGATGATTTATGGGGAAAGAAATGATATGGTCAAAAGAGCCATACATGAGTGCAAACATGATACTCCAATGTAATTGGTGGGCAGGACTTGGTCAGTAGAGTTGAGGGTTAATTAATTGTTGTTTGTTATTTAATCGTTAGTAGTGTGAATAAAGTAGTGCCAACAATATAGGGAAAGCATGTATGATGTGTGTATGAGTGGCACCACTCTTGTCTCTTCCTTACTTCTTGCATTGTTGTTATTTAAATTCCAGATAGATGATTGTTGTAATGAGTAGTCTATATAAAGGTCTGGTCGAAACTAAATATTACATCAAGAAATATACAACAAAATCACTCTTTTCTTCCTCCAATTCCTCTCTACTTAAACGTATTAATGTCCTACCCTTTAATACAATAATTACATAAAATATAAAAAATATAAAAAATCAGCCATTTAAGAGCAAGTCACTATTATTAAGCATTAAAAACAACAATATTATGACAACTCTACAGGGTTAATTGCACAAACATACCCTCTATTTATCTAATAAAGCAAATTTTTAATCAAATGTCCTATTCAAACACAAACATCCCAATTGGAATGTTCTTATGGTATGGAAAGTCAATAGTGCCCTTGGGTAAAAGGAGGGGTTATTTTGGTGTGTAAATTTCACAAACAACCATGAATTTAGGTGTAATTTTATAAATATTCATTTTTTTTCTAATAATTACATAAATATACCCTACCATCATTTGACTTTTGTTAACTTTAACCTTTAACCACATTTGTATCCCGAAATGACTAAACTACCCTCGAAAACTTATTTATCTTTTCTTTTATTATTTAAAAATATTTAAAAACACTTACTTAAAAAATTCAAAAAAAAATCAGTACAATTTTTTTTGTTACTTTTTATTTTCTTTTTCTTTCTATCATTTCTTTTCTTTACATTTTCCATGTTCCCAAACACCAAATTTTCAGATTTCAAAAACCAACTTTATCACCAAAACATTCAATTTCATACTCATCAACCCACAAATAATTTCATTTCATCAACACAATCAAAACCCACAAACAGTTACATTTAATCAACAGAATCAAAACCCACAAAACTGACTAAACACAATCAAAACCCACTAAACACAACCATTTTTTCAGTTTGTGGGTTCTGATTGTGTTAAAAAAAAAATGATAGAAAAAAGCAACAAAAAAATTGTAGATTTTTTAAATTTTTTAATATATTTAAATAATAAAAGAAAAGATAAATAAGTTTTCAAGAGTAGTTTACTCATTTCGGGATACAAATATGGTTAAAGGTTAAATTTAACAAAAGTCAACTGACAATAGGGTATATTTATGTAATTATTAGACAAAAAATGAATATTTATACAATTACACCTAAATTCATGGTTGTTTATGAAATTTACCCACCAAAATAACCTCTCCCTTTTACCCAAGGACACTATTGATTTTTCATACCCCAGGCACATTCCAATTGGGATGTTTGTGTTTGAATAGGACATTTGTTTGAAAATTTGCTTTATTAGATAAATAGAGGGTATGTTTGTGCAATTAACCCTAACTCTACAAGTGCAAAATGAAAACATGAAGATTAGAAGTCAAGTAACAAGAATAAGTCAAAATTAGAATTCTAAACACAAATGGGGGAATTCAATCGAAATACAATAACATTGAATTGGTGAACTACTTGGCAATTTGCATAGCCTAACTCCTATCAACAAATCTTGAGCTTAATAACCTAAAAACTATGGGTAGAAAAAAAAAACATATTAAATTACATTATTATCCTTACTTATTAGTATAAATAACATACTCTCCCACATGTTTCCATCCAGAAATCACTTATTACTAGTTCTCTCATTTCAAAACATAAAAACCTCTCGTCCTCGTCCTCGTCCTCGTCCTCGTCCTCTTCTGATGGCTAATTTGAACCCTAACCCACTTTTATGCTATAACTACAATTGTTATGGATTCAATTATCTCTCATCCCTGCTCAAGCATAACAAACACAAACATAGACCAATAAACACAAATGCATCCATTGCAACTACTGTTTTCGATTCACTTGATCGGTTACACAACCATTTGGAAATTATGCAGTATGTGTAATTGTTTCGATTGAACAAAATTTTTAATTCGATTTCAATTTTTCCCACGGGAATGCACCTGATATAATTATACTTATAATTATAAGTTTTTCAATATATGCAACAAGTTGGGCACGAAAGGCACATGATATTATTTTGTAAAGTTTGATTTGCTTTTAACAAATTAATATAGCTCTATGTAGTATCTTCAATAGTGAAGATGAATATGTCATCACATAAACTCATAAAAGATGATAGACAATGTATTGAAAAATTAATCACCCATGAAGAGTAAATGATGGCTACTGATAGGTTGATTAATTTCAAAGATTGGAGAGCATTGGCTTTAGGATTATATGTCGGGTAATATATATATATATATATATATATATATATATATATATATATATATATATATATATGTATATATTTGTTATTTTTCAATAAATTAGGTGTGTTCATGATATAGATCTTGTTTTCGCTGGAACTGATCCGAGTTCATAGTTGATCTTATGATACGTCAGACTAAGTTTTTTAATTTTTGAAATCTATTAAAATGTAAAACAATTTCAGTATTCACTGATCGATAACTTCATTATATTCAACGGACAACAAAGACTATGTGAAAAACAACTGGTATGTCTGTTTTCCCATTTGCACTTGATGCCCCTTAGATGATTTTTAGCTTTATTTATAACATTTGTAGGCAAAGAACAGTCAAACAATAGATATTTGTCTAACAAATTGCATAGAGATGTGTAAGGGAATGATATTAATTCATTAATTAAATATTTAAACTTTACTAGTATCTTGAGGTCTCTTTGATTATTTATTTACGGTGTACACAGAGTTTTGAGGCAACTATTCCATACATTGCCATGACCTATTTTGATAGGTTTATATTCAGTTTGGAATCAATGAATGATCTCCTTGTACTAGGTCATGACCGGTTATAGTTTAGATTTATGTTATATTATTTGCATTTTGCAATATGTTTTAATTTTCTATTTTTAATTTCAGACTCTAAAAACTAAGTTGAAGATGATGT